>BMAV01004992.1:0-41559 GCA_019973955.1 Trichonephila inaurata madagascariensis
TGTCCAAAGATTGAGTAAGAGTCCACCGAGGGGGAATTTGTTTGGAGTTAGGCCGCTCAGTGTACATTTTCCTTGCAACTTTTTCGTCCGATTTTTTGCTTAATCTGAGGGGGAAGGGTTGCCGTAAACAAAACGTCATGCTGTGACATCAGCCGGGCTCTATCTCCGTATTGAAAAAATACTCGCCGATTTTTCTGCTTGGAAAACGAACATCCAAACTTATTCCTTTTATTTCGCTCCCGCTTTTGTTTATGGGCGTAAACAGAAATGAAGCATTATTCTATTTAAAATATTATACGCCTTTAAAATATTATTCACCAGTAAAATATTATACGAAATATCTGATGCATTTGACTAAATCGAAGCCGCCATCTTGTTTATGATGTAGGGCGCCGAAGAACCCTATTGACTGGAATTTCAAGCAACTTGTATTAGGAAAAACTTTTTGAGCTCACTAGCGAAAAGTTGCTTGAAAGCCGTTGCTATGGCAACAGAGTAAAAATTGCACGAATTGGATGAAACTGCTTTGTTGCTTGAACTGTTTACGTGTGATACGGCCTTTAGATATACATCAGGAGAAAAATAAAATGGTTAGTTTTACTAGCGCAAAGATGAGGTTGTATATATTTACGCTAAGAATCGCAAAATATACGTATAATTTAGAAAAAAATCTGTTTACATAAAAAATAAAGAAAATAAAATACAGAATGAAAAAGAAAATGATCGAGAATAGAAAAATGTAATTTGTTCATTCCGGAATGAATCACCTTGTTTACCAAAAACGTCAAACTCTATGAGTTTTGACAGGAAAGGTCACTAGAGCACCCCAGGAGTGTGAAACCTAAAAAGCTTTTTAAATCGACTGACTGACTGATTGCTTATAAATATCGCACTTAAAAATAACAGGATGGCTCTTGGAGATACATGAGGGCTGTTCTGAAAGTAAATGTACTGTAAGTACCTTATAAAAATGACGGATCGTATTGTAACTTAACAATTTTTTGAAATAAACACATAGATAAAAGAGCCTTTACAATTTAAAATTCCGCTAAGGGAAGAAATGGAGTGAAACCCACCAAAGCCAAACACTTTCCACTATGGGAAGCCAATAGGGCAGTGGTTCTCAAACTTTCACTACTGGCGACCCAATTTTCAATCATAATTTTTATCGCGCCCCCCTAAAAATAATAATGTATTGAAAGCAATAATAATGCACTTTGGTGGTAAAGCTACAATACGATCTTTATTATAAACGGTACAAATTAACAAGATAAGAATTAAATTTTGTACATGTTACTTTTAAGTAATATATATATATATATAATATATATATATATATATATATATATATATATTACTTTTCAGTTCGATTTACATCACTATAAATCGTGTTTTTCAGTTTGTTTTAAACTATATTTTATTTTATAATTATTTTTACTGTACACGATAAAAATCACAATTCCAGTGAATAATTTAACTAAGAGAAAATATACTAAACTATTTTAAAGGACTTTTCGATTTTTCTTTGATAATTTGAGAAAAAATCCAATAAAACTAAAGAAAATGTTCCAAATGTGCGTGACTTTAATAAAGGACTTAAATCACAGACACTTTTAGCCCAAAATACAGGAACATTAGTTTCCAGCAAAACTGTCATATTTGTTCACGTTTTTGTAGTTTTGCTGTCGTTTGATGATCTACAAATAGCATTTTGAACTTTTTCTTCCTTGTGTCTTTTTGACAAGGTGAAGTGCTACATTTTGGCTTCATAGTTTTCTTCATAGAGATCCTTAAGCAGCATTTGAAAAATTCAAATCAACTCAAACGTTTCATGTCTAACGCTTTTCTCATATTTGCTTTCGCTATCTTAATTAATATGCATTATTTCAGCAGGTTCTTCAATTGCTTGATCAGTTTCAACGTCCTTCAATAGAGATCACATTTGTCCTTTTTTTTTTTACATTCTGCTCATTTACATTTATTAACCATAATAAGTCGTACAACACAGAAATCCAAACCCCAAAATTGTGCATGGGAAAATTGTAGCATGTTCTAAAAAATAATTGTGTAAAACGTTTTTCATTATGCATTATTTGTTTCAGAATACTCATAAAAATACATCTTGGCCAAATAATCCTTCAAAGTGTTCAATATGCTTATCCATATGTCATAAAATTTATTCACATGGGGAAAAAGCAACAGAAAAATATTTTTTTCCTTTTCTACGAAAAAAAAGGGCTAGTGAAACATCCCCAATTAAGTTTCAAGGAAAAATTTGATAATAAAAAGGGGAAGTAGTATTTTAGGGGTTAAAAGAAACGTAAAAAAAAAAATCTCTCATCTTGGGATTACAATAAAGAAAAACAAAATTCTTTTTTTATTTGCTAATAGGAAAAAAAAGATGGCTAATGAGGGGGTTTGAAGGGGGAATTTTTTATTTTTGTTGATCCCCAGATGATAAGAATAAATTATATCACTGTAAAGTATTTTTATTTTTTTATGTCAGAAAGAATTTTGTTTTACTTCATTTTAGGAAATTATTTTTTTAAATCTTTTATTTTCATTATGCTCGCCCCCCCCTTCCCATTTTTCCCCCCGGGGGGCGCACCCTACAGTTTGAGAAACACTGCAATAGGGTAAAACAACGCCAATACCAGACAGACACTTTCCAATATGGGGTGACAATGAGGTGAAACCCACAAAGGCCCGAAAAACACTGTGAAAGTGGGATGAAAGTGGGGTGAAACTCTCAAAAGCCAGACTAACATTGAACTTTCAATAACAGCAACCATTTGTATTCCTTCTCTTCGCTGTCATCCCCCCAAAAAACCCCCTTACTGAAATGATCAGCCCCACCCAGCCTTGCATTGTGTAAAACTTTTCAAGTCTCTTGGGCCGGAAGCCCAAATAAAAAAACATACAATAATGCATTAAACACATAACACAATACAATCCTAACCCTAGTTTTAAACATCCCCCTTTGAATGATTTTACCCTTTCTTTTCAAAAACCAGTTATGGGGCCCTGGGATTCATTTGCATGGAGATAAATTGTCCTCCTTTATTAACACCATATCATCACGTTTAACATTTTGTTTTAAAAACATCCATTTGCTGCGTTGTTGCAGATTATTAAGATAATTATTACTCCACTTCTTTCAAAACTTCTGTACAACTCTAGTAATTATTTGCCATAAATGCAATTTATTGACTTTAACATCTAATACAGACGTTTCAACTAGTGATGGTTAAGATGAATCTTCGTCTGTCGTTTTGAAAGAGAACATGTTAAATCGAATCAAACAAACCTGCGACATTAAAAAATAGCATCCATTGCTGAACCAGCAATGGAAGAAGCGTCAACATAAAAGCAATGTCGCATACATTGAGAACCAAAGAAGAAAGCGTAGCAGAAGTACGTAGTGCCCGAAGTTATCCAAGATGGTATCACTAAGGCAAACAGACGTATGCTGACAACATGGCTACAAGTGGAAATACGTGTGATTATCCAGTAATAATTAATCCGGGGGGAATAAAAATGGCATCATCTTGGGAAAAACTGGGCCCTGTATGGGGGCAGAAACCTGCTCGTAAAAAAGGGGGTTTATCGCGGGTTTTAGCAAAACATTGAAGGGGAAAGGGAGAGTATGGAGGATGCAGATGAAAATGGGCGCCCTCCACATCTTCGAAAATAAACACATCCACACATGCTGTATCCGCAAAGTACAAAAGTACCTTGCATCACTCGTCACCGAGTGTTTCCGGAACAGTGTCAAACGATCAATGTCATTCGTAACAATATCTAAAAAAAGTGCATGGTGCCAGTTTAAGATTCCGTGGTGTGTTTTTCCTGGTAAAAAAGTTATCATGTAAAATAAATGACGAAACTTACTTTTTTTAAAACCTCGTGATTTTAAAATTTTTTAAACTAATTATGTTCATAAATCAAAGATACGTATGATTATTTGAAAGAGAATCAATTGCAATCTTAGTTATCAAGGACCTTAAAATTTAACGAAAGAAATGTTGGTGGAATTTTTAAGAAAATTCAATAAACCCATGATCACCATGTAACCACTAGTGGACACATGTTAAGTAAAGAGCAAAATCTCACTGTAACCTCATATGGATACATGGCTCATTTAAGTGTAAAGCCTGTAACAAGCCCATGAAACATTATAAGGTAGATTTTTCTTTTATTGAATTCTTTTAAAATCACAAAAGTTAAGTTACGAAACGTTTCAATTACAAAAATAGGAAAAAAAATGGTAACTTAAAATTAAAATTACAAATCTTAGTGCAATTTCTCGAAATGTTCCTTAGAACAAAAAGCTTTTCCACTAGCGTTACATAAGCGTATTGTCATCTTTGTTCCATTTCTTCATCATCTTCATCACAAATAGATAAATCCCTATCAGTGCCAATGTCGTATTCATCGTTTTCCGGCAAATATACATATTTACTATCAGTTTTGTTTAAATACAACGACGATACCATATTGGCAAGAAAAAGTAAAAATAAACAACAAAAATAGTTATATCAACTTTAGAACATGAAATGAAGCTTGAAAAAACGTGCGACATAGTCAGAGTCAAAAGGAACAATGAAATGTGCGTCATAACGTCCAAAAATCAAATATCCCCAGAAATGGGGGTTTCTGAGGGCACTCAAAAAACAGTCTGGTTTCACAAAGGGGGTTTAAAAGAAAATCCCTAATATGAATTATGTAAAGTAAAATTTTTTTAAAAAAGGGAAACGGGGTGTCACAATTCTTTTTTTAAAAATTAAATTTTAAAAAAACCTTGGGGTTTGTTTTTAAGTAAAACTTTTTAAATTTAAAGAGGAACCTGCACTAAACCACATTGAGCGAGAGAGGTTCATAAAGATATATGTATGCCTATTGAAAAGCTTGGAGGAATTCCTTACATTAAATATGTATTCTATTCTATCCTGTTATAGTGTCAGTAACTGTGTGCAAAATTTCAAGATGAATTATTTCAATATTATATTTGCTATAGACTAAATTGTTTTAAAGGGGCACCCAGGGCGGCTGTTTTTAAGCTTTTTTTGGGGAATTTTTTTTGACGACCAGTAAAAAGATAGAACTTTAAGTTTTTTATTATTTATTTATACAGTAGAACGTCGTCTATCCGAATCAATTGGGACCGGACTCCGTTCGGATACGAGATTGATCGGATAAACAAAAATGATCCATGCAGTATAGAAACCGACCTTAAAGAAATTTAAAATCATTACATGGGGAAACGTGCTTGAAGAAAAATCAAAATAGGAGCAAAATGTCGCAATTTTATCTTTAATATGGAAAATAATCTTATTTTTCACTGTACCATTGTACACCTTCGTTTTTTCGCTGCAAGGTATCTTATTATCTTGAGCAGCAGTACTTCAGGAGGACAGAACTTTGATTGTTGTTCATACCACTCCATAGCTGTCTCTAACGCAGAAAACGCACCAGCATTTGATGGACCCTTGCTAATTTCGTTGTTGTTGTCCTCATCTTCATCCGTTTCATCTTCGACAGTGTCAGATCCTGCTTGCACGGAAGTCCCAATCTCGTCACCATATTTAGCATTTGAAACCCCCTGAGTCTTCTGTATCGATTGCTATTCAGATTTCTGCATCTTCATCACAGGGAAATCCGGGATCGTTTGGGACAAATTCGGTAACTCACCCCTGTTCACATTGTGTTTTTTTTCGGCTTCTAAATTGACAAAAGTTGAAAAAAAACCAAAAAACTGGTTCGTATTTGACGCCCGGAAAATTGAAGTTGGATGAACCCCCTCTCTTATGTATTTTTAGAGTATGTATATAAAATGTTAGCCAAAAATATTCAAGAGAATGTGAGTTATAGCCCTCTGAACAAACCCCCCCTAAAAAAAAACACTCACTTCCCCCCGATTCCGGTTGTTTGGGCTTTTGAAATAAAAAAAATAACGGTGTTTTAATCTATAAACTTAAATGCACAGAATGGACTATACTCAATTGAGAATATCAAAAATTGGATTTTCGGTAAACCTCTGAAGAAAAGGTTTCGAATTACATGGGTTTTTTCGTTAAGTTTTTGTTATAAAAAATAGAAATATTTTGAATTTTGGAATGATTCTAAATATTTGGTGAGTATTTATGTGCTGAGTCTACCCTACAAATTTGAAGCCATTCGGTCTAACCATTCTTTAGATATGAAACAGGAAAGTTTGAAAAAAAAACATTTTTGAGAAAAATGCGTTTTAAGTTCCAAGTCGGTTCAAAACAATGAAATTTTAAACTTAGCGCTGCTCTTCTGACTCCATCTTCCTTATAACGACTTCAAAGTTTTAAAAATTACTTTATAGCCGTATTCTAGACATGTTAAGGAAACAATTTATGAAAAAAAAATTGATATTTTTTCAACCTATTACATGGATGAACCCTCTTAATACATTAAAATTTAAACTTTCATCTGAAACATCCTATTACGAATAAAAATGATATCGAAGTAATAAAAATAATACTTTCAAAACTATACATTTTAAAAAAATACCTGAATCTTAAAGGAATTTATTCCAACAATATATTTAACTTTAGGAGTTCCAAAAATGCATTTAAGAAATTATGAGTATTTGTTTGTTTTAAGTAAACAAAAGATCACAAAGGAACCTTTTCTTGTTTTCGAATATTTTTAAGAAGCCTTTTAGCTCAGTAGTTTGTAAAAGTAGTAGCAAAGTTCACTGACCTTCAAAGAAGTTTATTGGTTTTTCCAGAAAATGTGCTCCAAGGATTTATATATAATGGAGTTAAAACGGAAAAATTTTAATGAATATACAACTTTAAAATGCAACAGCATCAAAACAATAAAGTTAAATTACTTTTATTTTATAGTTTTGCTTATACAATAACTAATTGCATTACATTAAAAACATTTTTAAATAATATTTGAAAATTGTAATAAATTGGAATATTTTTATTTTTAAGAAAATAAAAACTTTTTTTCCCAAGCAAAAAAAAAAAAACAAATTTTTAAAAATTTCCCAGAAATTATATATATATATATATATATATATATATTTATATATATTTCTTAAAAAATTTTCCCAAAATAAAAATTATAAATTGCTTGAAAAACATATTAAAAATTATAACCAACCCAAATTTTTCAAATTTTTAATTTTAAAAATCCCCATTTGCAGGTTGAGTAATCTACACTTGATATTTTTTCACATTATACAATGCACACTTAGATTTATTAACTAAGTTTAAAACTTTTTTTCTGTTAAAATATATTTTCTGTTGAATATATTCACAATGTTTCTCTTTATCTACTTTATTCATAAATATACCTAATTTCGTTAAAAAAATTTTGAAAATTATAAAACTGGAGTTGATTTATGGTTACATTGTGGCCCATTTAGAATCTAAGGACATTAAGGTATCCGACTACGTCACTTAGATTAGAGTAGATGTATAAAATTGTTTTAAGGACATTATGACAAAAAAAATTGTTTAAATGCAATATTTTGGCAAAATATTACTTTAGAATAACGTATTTTTCAAAACGTTCCCCTTTTATAAAAAATTCTTCTATAATAAATATATTTTGTTTATATAAAGTAAAGACTTCTCCAGAGAGTCTTAAATAGAATGTTTGAAAAATTCACATTATTTTCAGAGTTATCACCAACCGAAACAACTACCGACGTTTTTTTCTTAAAATTTCTCTCCTCTGTTGTAATAAAATGTGGATAAATCCACTTCTAAGTTATATATTTAAAAATTTCTAGTTCAGCCTCTGTACAGATTTCCGAACTATATACAGGCAAAATAGTATTATAATAGAGGCATATATAATAAAAGGAAAATGTTTTGAAAATGAGTCATTCTATGTTCATTTTTTGTCAAAATGTTGTACTTAAATAATTTCTTATTGTAATACTATTCTTAAAACAATTTTAAATACAATTTCTAATATAAGTAACACTTAATATAAATCTTATCCATTTATGCGCTTTTGACAAATCATTGTCCCAAATGTAGTCGGATACCTTAATCTTTACTGTTATTGTAAAATTTGTAATGAAATACTTATTTTATACATTGGGTATTTTAATTGCAAAAAATATTTTATAAAAAAAATAATCATCAGTTGCAGTTATTTTTTATGATATTGGTTGCACGTAGATAGAATGCGACTATAATTAAAATGTAGAGGAGCTTTCCGCTATGAAAGAAGTAAAATGGGAAAAACAAAAGATATTTCACCATTTAAAACTAGCTTATTGTTGGTACCCGTTTAGCAGGAGGCTCGATTTGGAAGTCAAAAATATCTCACTGCGTTTTCAAAAGAAGCCATGTAAAATGTTTTCAAAAGTTGGAATCAGAACCCAATTTTGCGGTTCAGTCCCAGTTTTCGAGCGTTATCGGCCTCGTTTCTGACAGTTGTACGTTAGAACAGGTATTTCACTGTGTTTTAACCAAGATTCATCTTAACAAATTTCAGCTTGAACCTTGCGCAGATAATTACAGAGCATAATAATGCATAGTCGAGTGCCTACGAGAAAACCTCTCATTCCTCCCCGAAATGCAAAACTTCATCTGCAGTAGAGTCGGGTAAAAAGACAATGGACATTTGAGGATCGGAAACGGGTCATGTGATCGTATGAGTTACATTACATCTTATTTTTTGCTGATGGAAGGCGTCGTTTTAGGTGGGAACTTGAAGAAGCCATGAATCCATCTTGCCTTACTTCCACTATGAAAGAGTTTGATGGGAGTATCACGATATAGGGCATGTTATGCTGGCATAGAAGTGGTGGCTGGTGTCCTTTAGGGCAGTGATACTCAACCTGCAGCTCACGGACCACATGTGGCCTGGTGGCCTTTTCTGAGTGGCCCAGTTTTGGCTCATTGCATTAAAAATTCAATTATTTAAGAACAATGTACTAAAAATTTAGCGGGAAATTATATTAATATAGCAATCAAATCTATCAATTTGCTTTTTTTTATAGTAGAATATGTTGTTATATATATATATATATATATTAATCTCCCACCTGGCCAGACTGAAACCTTTGACATTAACGAAGTTACTCATGATCTATCATGTATATCTTTCCAGTCCAGTTCAAGGCAGTCCAAGATGTGCTGTGGTGAAACCTGTTCTAACTGTCATTCCTGGCAAAAAGGGGGGAAACATCTTATTGACTCTAGAAGGAGTGATACCCTTTAAATGCCCACTTGCAAGTCGAGACAGACAAATGTTGAACTGTCTGTCACAAGGAGCATATAAAGAGATAGTACAATGTAAGCAAAAGGTTTGGTAATGGATGAAATTAAATCGAAACTACCCCATGACTCAGTAAAAAGCACAAAAATAAATATTTTGTGTGTGTGTTTTGATAGAAGGGTTAATAAAGTATTAAAATGAAAACTGAAAAGGAGAGTTTTGTACCTTGATCAATTATGTTTTGTCCAATGCTGCTTTGGTCTTATAGACCCCCCTATACTCTTATTACGGCCCGTGGAAATATATGTATGCGCCTAGTGTGAAATACTTAATATATTTATGTAGCTCACCGGGGAAAACGATTGAATACCCCAGCTCTAGGGTAATCGAATAGACATGATACATCTAGATATACTTGCAGATCAAGTGCCCCTGCAATGTTGCATTTTTACCCTGATGGCGACGGCTATTTATCATGGATTATAATACAACTATACTTCGTGCCAAAGGTGTTCAAAATTGGTTCATTAAACATCAGTCTGACTTCCATCTTCCTTGGCCACCGCATATCCTCGATCTTAACTCCATAGAAAATGTATAGCATCTGGTGGAAACACGCATCCAACAACTCTCACCTCTCCCATGTTTATAAGATTTATTAAGCATTCTCTAGAAAAAATAGACTCCAAAAGCATGTAGACTCGATGTCCAAATGAATCAGAGCAGTTATCCATTGCAAAATCTAGTTCAAAAAATATTTATCTCTGGTTTCTAATTCAGTGTGTGTGACAAATGAGAACATATTCATATATTTATATTTATATTTATATTTATATTTATGTGTTCACAATGGTCTAGAGCCCTCTAAGACTTCGACTGATAATTTTTTTTCCCAATTCCTAATATTATAGCTTACACTCTCTATATATTTATTTAACTTGGAGGAAATTTCAATCGTTAGTAAAATACATTTTAGAGCGCTCAGTTGAGCTGAAATTTTATACACAGGATTATTTTGGATGACAATACAATAATTTAATTACAATTAATGAAAATTAATTGATTTAAACTAATTATTTATAAAATTGCAAATACAGCTACGTTGGCATCATTTTTGGCAACTTACCGACCCTTTTGGTGACTTGTGTCAAAACTTAAGAAGGCTTTTTGTTCTCACGTTTTAAAGCATTCAGTTGAACTGAGAATTTTATATACTCGATTGTTTTAGATGGCAATACGATACTTTAATGATAATGAATAAAAATTAATGACCACTTAATGTTGTGATTCTGTCATATGTATATACATATTTATATTAATTGTAACTAGTTAAAAAAAAGTAGCTAAAATAAAAATTTTCTTTGTTGATCTAAGTAGGAATTAACTTAAAAATTTTTTTATATTTGTTGTTTTAATTCATCCGCCTAACGAGAAATACACTATTAATCACAACTTTATCTCCTAAAAAACTGCCACGTTCATGTTTTTCAAAATAAGTTGATGCAATATTCATCATACGTGTATTCTAACCAATCACAGAAATCTCTAACAAAAATAATATGATTATAAAAGTATACTGTTGTGGAAGATGTAAAAGCTGAAATCTCAGGAGAAAACAAAGAACGCTTTTGAATATGTCCTAGTGGCACACGCGTGGTTGTCTGCTTGTGTTTGTGTTATTTATTTTGTGTGTATAAAATATAATAAATAAAATACCAAGAAGCTTGCATCATTCCATTTAACTACTGCAAAAAGATAATAGACTCTCCAATTAAAATGTCTTAATCCCCACACACATGAAATCGTCTCCGACATATAATAAATTATTACAGCGTTAAATTTATTCTAAAGATATTTTTGTGATTAATAAAATGTTATTATTTATAAATGAATAGTGTTCTTGATTCTACATGTCTTTGAAAACTGATGATTTACGAAACCCGGTATTTCATTCATAAACAATTAAGTTTACTCCTTGTATTTTTACTTGGGATTCCGAATCACGGTTAGATGGGAAGACATATTCCTGATTCTTTCTTCAGTGTTTTAATTAAGAGTCGACAGACACTTGAAAACTGTTTTGGTCTGAGTGTATCATACATGTAAAAGAATCTGCTATACCTCTTGGTATTAATTTATGAACATCGTAGTCTAACAAGCTTATAACCATAATCATTGAGCTGCTATGGTAACCTTTTGAAAATGCGTATATTCGGCAACCTTCAGCTATGGCGCGCCAAACCAATCTATTATTACGATTCAGCGTGCCACACAGTAGGACATTTTTGAAACAATTCGATTCCCGCGATAATGCATGCAGAGGTAGAGAATAGAGATCAGTAATAAAGATTTACAGTTTCATTATATATTAAAATTGAATTATTGAAAGATATTTCTTAACATAAAAATCAACATTATAAAATATAACTATTTCTTCAACAAAAATAAGAAAGTTAATGCTGTACATACGTTATGTATTTTTAAATATATTTATTTAATTCAGAAATAGCAACATAAAACATTAGTATTTACTCCTCACTATAGTTCAAATAAAAATATAAATCACAAAATTTTTAATGCGAATCTAGTGTTTCACCGCTCTACTTTCATATCGCAAAGTCAAGGGTATAATGTGCGACTTTAACATGGTTTTGAACATTCAGATGTTAAACAGTTCATTTGTGAACTCAAATAATTTTCATATGAGGAAAGATTTTTTCTGAGAAGTGTAGAACAACAAACGGAAATAGAGTACATGCAATTTTCTGTCTTCAAACAATTAAGTAAATATCTTCAACTATTTGTAAAAATTTAATAATTTACAAAATAGTTGTAAATTTATCTTTAGAGTTTATCCTTCAGATTTTTCATAATTTCGTAAATATCTCTGATTCTAATGTGATGCTTGCCAAAAAAAGGTCCATTTCAAGTTTATCAACTTCCATCTACGCAAAAATTGACAAATTTGTAGAGTAGTACAGAGTGCCAATGAAAGTTGTTTCAAATACCACATGTGGCACACGTGCCTTAGGCTGTCGATTCCTGGTATAGAAGATAATTTTTGTAATAATCTACAGCAACTCTTATTCAATTATTCCAGTGTGTTTTCAATATTTAATTTATGTTGTGCTAAAATAGAAATTTCATATAATTCAATTAATAAGCATAATTTAACATTCTGTATTCATTTAAAAATGCAAGCATTATTAATAAAACTCATGGCTAAATACGACGATAAAGTTTGTTAAAAGTTTTTAAAAAAATTAATAGACTCCTATACACACTTGACGTCATCAAAATTTCGACATTATCTTCTGATTTTAATTAGCAAGGGACTAGTGTTACATATTCATATGTCTATTGAAGACACGCCCCACATTCATGAAATAAAAATGAGTTCCAGTAAACTAACATATATTTAAAATGCGTGAAGTTGAATAAAAATTTAACATTTTCTGTCATGTTTCATCGAAAGTAATATAAAACTAATAATTTATTCAAAATAGAGGGGAGTGAAGAATATTTTCATATTTCATGCATTCGAAGAAAGTACCTGAACTATTCGAAAATATTTCCATTTTTCAGGAGAAGAATTTCAATACTATCAGAAAGGAACTAGACTTTTCTTTCAGACACATTATAAATTGATCGATTCTTTTCTCTGAATGAATGGAAATCAAGTCCAGACAACTAGAAATCTGTGCTGAATAACGTGCATTTGAAAATATCTCTATGTCTCATTTTGCAGATGATATTCCTTGAAATTCTTCTCAGAAACAATTTCGTATCCTGTTGGCCTCATAAGGATTCAAATGGTGTTTTTATCAGAATCTATCATATCGGTATTTAAATTTGGAATTCCATTTGATAATTTACCCTAACGATTAATATGAAAAACATTCACAGTGCATGTAGAGTTTATTTTACTTTAAATTCATTGTTATGGATTTTCTTTACTTTTTGAATTTACAGTAAAATAAGTGACATCTGCTTCAAACTGGTAATCATTAAACATATTTTTACTAAAAAAAAAAATTAGTTCAGGGATGTGAAGATATACGTACAATCGGTTGCAATAAAAATGTAGCTCCATCAAGAATGTCAACATTTTAATTAAAACTAGTCACGGATTAGGCTCATCGACGGATAACGAAATGGTTAAATAATGAAAGCCTTGGAATATGATTATGACTAGCATCAATAATAGTTAATTTTACTTCAATGTTGTAAATGATGAAAATCGCACCACGGGTTCCTCCTAGTATGGTTAACAGGTAAAGATAGCGATATATATTTCTGGTCTCATCTTATAGGCACTCAACCATTGTTGCTCCAGATCTGCAACATTTTGGTTTTCCTAAACATAGTAGCCTACCATTTCGATAGATGTTCAATTCGAGAAAGGTCTAGAGGTCTTATTGGCTAAAGAAGAGTATCAACATGTCGGAAACAGTCCAGAGATGTACGAGCCGTATAAATCCTGTAAAAAAAATAAGGTATTCAAGAAATGTAAATAAGCAAGGGTTGTTTGTTTTAAAAGACTACAGCTGATTCTAAGAGAAGATATGGTGTTACAGATTTGTATACATGTATTGGTTTCAAAAATGTTAAATTGGAATCGAATTATAATATTTTCCGGTTTAAAGATAAAAGTTCAGCTTTTCTTTTGAAAACTTCTGAAATTTTATGCATAATCAGATTTTTTGTATTTAAAATTAATAAATATACAAAGGAATATTCAAAAAATTGGTCATTTTAAGAAAACTTTACTTCAAATTGATATTAAGCATATAAAAAAAAATCAAGGATAACACAAAAAAGGGAGTTTTTTTATGACAAAAAGCAGAAGGCAATTTTTTTCTGACATTGCCTCAAATTCAAAAGGGCCGCTAAAATGCCTTCAGCAATGCTATTAGTGGCCCTCGGGCCATAGGTTGAAGATCCCTAATCTAAATGATTGTTATAATAAAACAAAACAAAAAAATACCGTACTATATTTTACAAATTTTTTTTGAAAATATTTTAAAGCAAACACATGTACAAAAACTTCCACAGTACTTGATTTCAAAATAGAAATGAAACCAATCCTAGTAAAATATGAAATTCTTGAAATGTATACTTGATTTTTCAAGCACGAACGTCTTCAAACCACAAAGCATATTCCCTTCCGAGAAATGGTTCCGAAATATATACAATTCAAATCCAATCGCTCTATTTTTCATTCTTCTGTAGGCTGCTTTATGCAAAATGTAAACATGTACTTATCCAGAGCATTCCCCATTGGCAAAAGATAGAAGTTTTACTGTGCAAACAGATGTCACGTAAAATATTTCATTGAATAGTAAGGAAAAAGGTTTCGAATTTACTAAATTGAAAAGTCCTACTGCACTTTATTCCAAGAGCATACTTGCTTCAAAAGTCCAAAAAATTATGCATCCATTTATCAATTCATTGTTCTAAATATAGATATATCGGAGTCTACTAGTACATACATTGAGTTGATATGTAGCTTTTTATCCAGAATTCTTGATTTAAATAACATGCCTGATAATTACAGAGTATGAAATTACATTTTAGTAAAATACTGCTATTAAATAGGTAAATAGCCTTCATTATTTAAAGCAAAAGAACCAAAACATATAAATTAAATTTTAAGGGAACTGGGACGTTCTCGATGACACAAAATGAGCAAAATTTGGCTTTTCGAAAGAACATTATTTTCAAAAACAGAAAGACTCCTTAAATAAAAAATTTGTGTCATACAATCTATATATTTTTCTTAATATACTACAACATAAAATTATTAAATATATAAAACATTTTTAGGAAATATAAGGATTCGAAAAAGTACACACCAAAAAAGTTTTCGGATACATGGTGCTCTTTAGGTACATGTATCATTCCTTTTATAACATATAACACCACAAAGCATGCTGTTTTAGTTATAAAATTGTACCTTTATTTAAATGTTGGAGTTCTTTTATATTTCTTCACAGAATTTTAAAAAATTTTGAATTTTGACTTTTGAAATTTTGATAAAAATGGCATTTTTTTTTTTAGAAATTGAGCAATAAAAGTAAAAATCTTAACATTTCAGAAATAAAATTAGTAGAATTAAATACATTATCACACATGACACAAAAACTCATACCAAGTTTCTCTCTCTCATTAAAATATAACAAATAGATTTTTCTACACAAATCTGAAAAAACACATTTTGAGAAAATTGAAAAAAACTAAATAAAATGATGCACTTACCTAAGATTTGAATTTTAAAATTTTCCAGCACTGTGTAATCATCTTGCATTGACTGTTCTAAAGCATCCTGCGTCCTTTTAATTTGCCTTTTTTATTGTTTTGGCTTCTTTGGTAGCTTTTAGAACAGCCATTTCAGCTTCACAAATTCTGACGTAGTCAATTTTGCGAAGGCCTTCACAAGTGTTGATGCCTGGATTGATTTTTAATGCTTTTAATACTTCTGTCCTTGCGTATGCACCTTCATTGAAGCATATAACTGCGTCCATAACACCCATTTGCAAAGTTCTTTTGCTCACAAATGTTTTTCGGCACACGATTCCACGCACAGTTATTAAAGCTTTCGTTGGGGTTCTGAGTTTGGCCATGCAAACATTTTAATAAGAGTTCTTTTGCAGTTAAGTCTCTAAATTTTTTTTTAATTTTAAAAAGAACTGCTTCTGGGAGGGAATGTTTGTGGGTGTATTTTTCACCTGATACAATGCTTTTATTGTACCGCACCAACTTTCTTCTCCCATAGGGCACAAAGCATGTTACGGATTTTCATCTGTCGACAGTTTATGGAAATATATTGCCCAGATGGCTTTGGACATATCTGCGCGACTGATTTTCTAACATTTCTTCTTATGGCTAGGCCATAATATTTTTGCAGCAGAAGAATTTCTGCATCTGTCAGTCTTCCTCGGCCAGATATTGGTTTGTTGTCTGACAGCTTGGTGGATTTTAAATTCTTTTTTAGGGCTCTCAGCCTTGCTCCCATCCTTTTTTGGACGTGGCCGATGCACTCTAGTTTTTCAACAGGAAATTCATCACCGTATATGTTTGATTCTTGAACTTTTAGGAACCCCTTCGAATCTCCATCTCCAAGATACTGAACATACCGAACATTGTAATTTGGTAAGGAGCGACTGAAAATCCGCAATGCTCCTTCACTTCCATTCCGCACTAAATCCATGGTAGTTTATCTGGGCAATTATCACAGGTTTTGTTCGTATTTTTTCATTCAAAGCAATATTTTGATAGGCACTCAAAATCAATAACTTTTCCATTATCGAGAAGTTGCAGTTACAACGCCATTCTTCGAAGAGTGTCCTCTTTTCTGCCAGGTCCCATCAAGAGCAATTGCTATGTTCTTACTGTGTTCATTTTCAAAGACAGCTTCATTAACGCTTTAACCATTGAACGAGATGAAACAGTTTCCAACGCTTTTAAAAAATTTGGGGTATACAGTCTTTCAAATTTAGCTGGAGGAGGAGGTAAGTTCATCCGTGCACAAAATATGTGAGCTTCACTTTTCCCAATTCCAATGCACCTCATGCCATAAATAAAACCCCCAAATTTTCATATCCCTCTGACACGGCATTTGAAGTCGTTGAATGACCAGAACCACAATACTTGCAAGTTCCTGACACACTGGTAGCAAGGCCTTTGCGACTACTTTTATTTTCAGCAACATCAAAGCAGAAAGATATATCACAATATCTGCATTTTGCAATATTGTTGAAAATATCATTGAGCATATTTAAATCAATAATAACATACCTGCTTTGAGTTTCAACTGAAAAATTATCTTCATAGTCCTTAAAAGATACTTCACTCTTCTCAATTTTCTTTTTAGATGCACTGACATCAACTCGTTCACTCTCAGCATTTACTGAAGTGTTTTTACGAATTAAACGACGTTTGACTTGCCCAAACATTTTTGTTCGGGGCATTTTAAATGTTTAAAGTTCTCGCAAATTGCAAACAAATTGAATGTAAACAAAAAAAAGTAAATTAGCAGTCAAAATACGAAATTCGTAACTCACGTGTTTGTAACTCAAGCACGAGAAAGCAAAATGTTTAAAATTCGCACACACAGCTTGGGTATAAAAAGACTGAGTAGTTATAGTCCTTCTCTCAAACCACAAGAATAAAATAAATAAATCAGATTAAGTGATATAAAACACCAATCTACATAAAAATATGCTTCGGTCAGCTGTAAAATGGGCGTGGCAGTTGACGTGCGATAACGTAAACAACAGGCGTGACAGCTGTTGCTTACATTTTAAAACCGCAATTACTCGGATATAAGGCTTTAAACCTATACATGTTATACATTTTTGGAATCAGCATTAAATCTATTTTTTTAAGATGAAAATTGAAAAATCTATTTTTTGAAGGGTTAGAACGTCTCTGTTCTCTTAAACTAATGTATTTCTTCAAAATGAAACTTATTTGGAAAATCCATTATATTTTTCTAAAAAAAATTCTTTGATTTTTATATTTTTTAAGAAGTAAGATAAGGATAAGGAAATATTTTTAACGGGTTATAATTATTACTAGTCGTTCGTTACCTAAGCATATCATTGGGTATTTACTGATATTGTATGACGATATATTATCTGTATGTTATAAATATCTAAGTCTTAGAATTAAGCTTTCCATAGAATTGTAAAACATTTTCTTAGACAACGTATGTAGAATTAAAAAAATCATAATGAATTTCTAAACCGTAAGTATATTTAACTCTTACTCTCTTTTACACCTCTCCCTTAGAGTCGATTTCTGCAGAATCCCTTTTTAGAGTGTGTCTACTCAACAAAAGAAATATACTGGCTAATTTTCAAGTTGGTTAGACTAATAGTTCGAAAATTGGACTTTTTTTATTTATTACTCCCCTGTGATCCCCTTGACACCCTTTGGGTGATGAGTTTCCTCAAAACTCGTTCATAAATCATATCTACTCGACAAAATAAACACTGTCCCAAAATTTCCATTTTTTGTAGGTCTAATAACTTCAGAGGTCTCGTGTTGAATGTGCGAGTCTCTGTTCTGTAGATTGGCATTGACCATTGCAGACCTAGTACATTCTCCGGAACGGTGTCACTTTTAGTGCGGTCCCGTATGAGTTGTCTACCAACTGCAGCAATTAATTTTTCCTTCCGAGATAAGAGGCACATGAGCTCTTACGACCCAACACTGATTGATGACGTCGTCAGTCGAATGTGCATCGAATCAAGTACATTAAAGCAGGTAGTTGCCATCCATCCTGGCATGGCCAAAAAGCGGGCAGTTCCTGTGCAGCCATGCCAGGACAGGCTCTCTCCAGGTGACAAAGGATACGACCCACAGTGGTCAGGGTTTCTCATGGCTTTCCAAGTTTTTTTCTTGCTTTATGCTGTTGCTTATGACAGCTTCAGGCCATTTTATTTTCATTTAAATGACAACATAGAAAAAAAGGATCTGATAAATCTGCATATCTTTTTTTCTATATTGTCATTTAAATGAAAGTAAAATGACATGAAGCTGTCATAAGAATAGGATAAGACTGTATATGGGATGTTGGTTGACTAGCAGTTAGATTGTTGGACTTCAGATCGTAGACCTAGGGTTCGATGCCCGATTGCATCAAGTACCCTCCGAGTACACACGAAGTCATGATCATTAAATTAGTGGGTCTGAAAGTCTTATGGGTTGTCACAGCAGAAACCACGGGTTCAGGAGGCTGAAGAATATTTTTCTCTCCTCCAGTCTATGCTTAAATTGTAGAGGTGCATATAGGTGGTGTCGCCATCTATCGTGCATAAATCCAACATGTCTCAGGCTCTGGCAACTTTCCTTCGAGAAGGACACGCCAACAACAAAACTGCATATCTAAATAATTTAAAAAGAATAATTATTATGAAAGGAGAAAAATAAACAAAAATTATACGCATTAAAATCTCTTCATGCTTCAATATATATATATATATATATATATATATATATATACATGAAATAAAGCATGCAAATATATTCAAAGGATGAGAGCTGAAGCAATATTCCATGCTTCATGAATTCATATGAATAGTGGAATATATTCAACAACTTTTCACTTTTTTTGGGAAAGTAATTTGAAAGCTCTTGGAAAGTGAATTTTTTTTTGGACGGAATAAATGAAAGAAATTTTTTTAACTGAAATTATATCAAAGTCAAGATGACTCACACAAAAACTTATTATGAAAGAAAATAATCATCAAGTACTTTTGTGAAAATTTTCTTTCAATATTATCATTTGAAATTCTAGCAAGACATTATTCGGTTTTTCCTTTTTTAAGTTACGCTCGTAATTATTGAAGATACTTTTCAGTTTCTGGTTAATGATACGACTATTCAGTATTTATTTGCATTCTAAATGGTTATGTGTTATTCACATTTGTAAATTTGAAAAAAATAATCACATAAATTAATGATACAAGTAATTTAATATTAAATGGAAAAATCAAAGACAAGATAGTATTTCAAATACAACTTCGTAAAAAAATGTTACGAATTGAAAGAAATAATATCCGAAATGGTCCCAAAACTCAAAAACAAAAAAAATTAAACAAAACTTAAAAAAAAACAAAACAGGAAATACAAATGATGAATACAAATTTTATTTAAAAATTAATTTCCTGCACTACTGAACAAAGGATCAAAATATCCATATGCTTGGTGAGCGGAAAAGTAAAATTTAGCCTATGGTGAAATTATTATCCCGCAAATTTTCTGCATAAGATAGATAGTAAGCCGCTGTGATAATACTCCCTTTACTCGTGTAGTACTCTAAATGCAACACCGAAATCGTTGCCACGCTGATATGCAGCCATTTCCCTCAAATGATCGTTACATGTTCAAATTGATTTCAAATCCTAGAACTTTGCTTTAACAAACCATGTATTGATTATCGCATTCTTCAGTAACTCTTCAACAACCATAGTATGACGAGGATGCATGTGCGGAAAAAATCTTAAAATAGAACCTCAATACAATATCAGGCACTTGTGATTGGATTTAGTTTAGGATGGGAAGGTCAGTACATGGTACCAAGCATGGTATTTCCCCAAAAGAAAACATCTCTATCCCAAACCAGTTGTCTTCGATAATATTGGAGAAATTAATCCGTGATTTCCCACCTTTTTTATGTATATCAAGAATCATTAGTCAGATGAATTCTGGAATTTGTTGTCATCTATGAAGTGTACTCGGCTCTAGTGATGATCTTTCTAGCGCTTATGTTTCTTTGGAAGTGCCTCTGTGATGAGTAAGTGTTCATGGTATACACCTTGCTAGTGATAATAGATCTTCATTGTAGAGAATCCCTGGTCATTAAAACGTGATATTGGTCTTCAAAGTATTTTGTTGTAAATTCCTTACGATTATTGTCATTGCCTTTTGTTGTTTTTTCTCGCTTGTCCTGCAATTACACAGAGCTTCTGATGTCATGATTGCTTGTAGGTGACCACTACTAAGCCTTCAGAAATCCAAACTGTGAAACGATGCTGCCAGCAATCCAAAAACTTCGCAACTACTCTGGCAATCACTCTTTGACATTTTTGCATCTTTTCCATTCATTCAACTTTGAAGAAGATCTCTTGATGTCATATAGGATTACTTGTTGGACGTATCACCGCTGTGGATACAATTTGATATCGTTTATAGTGACGTTATAGATTTCTCAAATATACTGAGCATATACCGGCAGTGTGCCTTACACCCATTTGAACACTAGCCCAATTCGTAATACCATGCTCTTCCTTACTTGACACTAGTTAATCATTTGATTTGTATTTTTTAGAAACCTTTTTCAATCCATTGATATCTCCTTTCTAAGAATAAACTGTTGTGTGACTTCCTTATTTTTAAGTTTCAAATTTAATATTTGTTCACAATCGCGTTTTGATTAATTTCTTCTTCGTAGTCATTACATGGGGAATTTTCCTTTATATATACAACGATCGTTTCGATAGTTTTGTACTAAAACTGGAAATAAGGAAAATTTAAAATGCATACGTTTCAGAAAACACTTTTTACAACAATCTTTGGATTATTTAGAAATTCAACAATATTTTTAAGAGTCCATTTCACATATTTAGGAAAATAATCCTTATTTTTCGGTTTTTTAAATGATTCCAATCCTTAACAACAGACAGCAGAGAAAGGAATGTAAAATTAAAATCAACACATTATACGATTAAAAACACACATAATATATGCTTCAACAGTTTAATCCAAGAAAACTAAAATCTAAACATGGATTTAATTATACTAATAACATATATTGAATTATTCTTATATTTTTGGGTTAAAAACTTTATTGATGATTTTTACAAATAGTAAACTTACCATCTCTATTATTGAACAATCGAAATGAATGGATTACATTTGGTTTGTTTTCTTGGTTTGATTCATCCAAATAGAATCGTATCTATTAGTCGTCCTAAAACATGATTCGCAAAGCGGTGTACAAGTCTGATTCTCCATTAAACTCAGAGTAATCTCATTCGGTCATTAATTACCATGGAAGTGCTATGTTGATTGTATTAACCAAACTAAACCTCTGAAGTCTTGAACTCAACTGAATTGATAAATCGTTCCCATTATATATTGGGTGATCAGTTAATTTTACACATCTGCAAAGCCTCTCTGTTGCCTAGAAATAAATGTAATAACAGAATCTATTTTTTTATAAGTTTTGTCACAAAAGAAAATAAATCCATAAATTTCCCTTTAATTATACTTAAATAAATATATTTTAAGTATAAAGTACAATTTGTAATATTTGTGACGTGTCTTACAAATTTTCAACAGATTTAATAATAGATAATATTATTATAACACAACGTGTCTACAATTTAGTTGGGCACACACACAATTTCGTAAGCTAAGAAAAAACTTCCGAAATATTAAATTAAATCAAATCATTTAAAGTCAGACTAGAATAGTAATATATTCTAAGTTTTTTCACAGGGGGCGTTAAGTATAATAATATAAGAATTAGGGGGTTGCAAAATCATCATGCCATCCTAGAACACGAAAGAGATAGAACCAAAGCAAACGTGTTTTGTGCAGTGAGTTCTCGAATGCTTTCAGCCCGTTTTTCGTCACTTAAGACTGTTACCGGAATTATTTACCTAGACATGCTACAGATTTTCCTTATCCTATCATCAAATAAAAAGTGTAAGGGGTTGACCATCACGATCACTAGCATTTTTAGTGTTGAATTTCAATACATGGGGTTTAAAAAAGGATAAATTGTACACTTGGTCCATTTCCCGCATCCATCTCTTAACGAAAATCAAGATTCCGCACTGCAATTAATTTGTTGTTGTTTCTAATGCCACCTATCTAACGTAGTCAGATCGAGGCCCACGAAATTCACCGTGGCAAGGGGCTAGAAGTACGCCTGTCGTTGGCCTTGGCCTCGAGCAGTATACAGGTGACAGTGTGAATTAGCTCGGCGAAATTCCCCGAAAGGACGATACATGGCGACACCACCTATCTCCACCTCCACAATTTAGGCATGGAACTGAAGGTGAGGGAAATATTCTCCAGTCCCCTACACTCGTGATTCAGCCCACAAGACTTTCGGACTCACCGATTTAACGAGAACGTACTCCGTGTGTACTCGGAGGGTATTTGGTGGCATCGGGCATCGAAGCCAGTCCTTCCGGTCTGGAGTCCGATGCTCTAACCACTAGGCTACCCACGACCTAGGCAATTAATTTGATAGACGAAAGCATGCTGACAAATCTCTGGGAAGAACTGGAACGGAGTATTTATTGAAAAGAAGCTACATATCGAGCTTTTGTGTTAATGATAAACGGACTATTCCTCTATCTATAAGTACTTAACATTTTTTCCTGTAAACTGAATGCAATTAATTCACCAGCTAGGGGACGTAGTAGGATTGTCGTTGGCCTTGTTCCCCTAAGGTTGCGGGTTCGACTTTGGCAGAAGTCGGTGAATTTTCACGATACAGAAAACCGTGGCCATGTTGAATGATTATGTGACATGTAACAGATCCCATGCGTGCCTGTTTGGCTTAGGTGCTCTCGGAAATATTAAAATCTTAAGTACAGTTTCGCATCGCCAGATACAGGTGATTCCCTCTCAGAAGGAAACTGGGCGTTAAAATGAGCTCTCTTAGTGACTACGTGTGTGTGGTAAAACACCAATCCACAACTCCATTAGAAATAAAAAAAAACATGCAAAAAATCCTTCTTTTTGCCAACTAATTTTTTTCATTATGATAGTACCAAAATTATATGATATTGTATCTTATTTTTAAAAAAGATAAATTGAAATTAACAATCATCATACATCTTTTTGTTTACATTATTAAGGAAAATAAATAATCATGAATAATTATGTTTCTCTATGTGAAAAATAATATATAATTGAAGCACAAAACACACCAGAATTGGTATAATGCTTCGTAAAAAGGTACTCAACCACACAAAAGAAGAATATGTTATAATTTCATATTTTCGAATATAATTATACATATTTTTTAAATAAAAAAAATTTGTAGCATGTGCAATGCATTATATTTATCTTCATGCATACAGTTCTTCGGCATTATAAGGCAAAATTATTAATTGTTGTTATTTAAGTAATTTAACATAATCTATCATAAAACTTATCGATTAAACTTAAAAATTATCAACGCATATTTGAAAAAAGTATCTATGCAAATGTTGAAGTGATAAAATGTTCTCAGTTAATTAGAGATTTGGTATGATCCTACTTTAGTACACACCATGCTGACGATTTTTAAAATGAGCCAAAATTACATCATGATTCTAAAATTTTAAGTCACTGTAACATGTCTAAAAGTCGATGTTCAAGATATTTTGGCATTTTATTGATGCAAGGAACCAAATGTCTGAAGTTAAAAGACGAATTTCCAAAAAAGTACAATTAAATTATATTATATAAGAACACTAAATATATAAAACACATTGTGTGGATTTTCTTTCTTCTGACTATTCTAGTTTAACTTAAAACGAACAAAAAAGAATTTGTGTTCCATCTATTACTCTTAAAATTAATGTAGGCTCCATGAATACTTTCTTCTTTCTAAGGGCAATTCTAATTTAGCGTAAAAAATGACGAAACGAACGACTTGCATTTAATCAGGCAAAAAGAAAAAGTGGTCAAATTTTCCTGTTATACAGTAAATAGGGTTACCAGAAATGAGTGCAGTTCTGTCGAACTTATTGCCTTCTTTGGTGAAAAATAATTTCTATCGCCAACAGAGGCACCAAAAGATTCACACAAGATCTTTATTCTCCAATCCGCAACTAAAATACTTTCTTAGCTTAAATGAAAATTGTTATTTAATTTTCAAAACAGAAAATGATTTAGAATACCAAGAAATTCTACAATTAATGTCTATTATGGTATTTATTTCAAATATTCAAATGACAAAAATAGAAAAGTGTCTCTGAACGCCAAATAAAAAAATTACAACATAATTAAACAAAATGAATAACAAGTAATATAAAAAAATTAAGTCAATTTCTCCTTAGTAAGAATAACGTACTAGCGCCATCTGTTGCAGCCAGTTGTAACTTCGACAGAAATAACGATGAATAAATTAAAAATTAAAAAAAATTAATTAATGAATTAATATTTGAAAAAAACAGTATTAACATCAAGTGTCTTCCACTACAAGTTTTTAAAAAAATGTATTTGAACTTGAATGGATGAATAGAAAGTATTTTATTAAAGATTAAAAATTTGAACAAGATATATATATATAGGGAGTGAATTAATAGTAGGAATTGTGTGAAAAAAGGAAAAGAACATGAATTATTTTTTGTTCATAATTTTTTATAGACATGTTCAACCGAAATAAAACATTCAAGTAAACATTTTATGACTGGAATTTCCTTATACAGTAATTATAGATATAATTATAGAAAGCCGTGTTTATATAATTTGGAAATGCTGAAAACCAGCTGATTTTTATGTAACATACGGCCTTTTAAATAAATTTTAAGCAGAAAAATACGTGTGATATAAATTTTTCTCAAGTTACATTTGGAAAAAAAAAAAAATTTTAGTTAAATTTATATAATTTTTGTTCACAAAATGCTTTAAAGTTTACTTTAATTTCCGTATGCTATATAATTTCATGTCCACTTAAAAATTTTTCAACGCCGTTGAAAGAACTAAAACATATTAAGGTTTCGTCTTTTCGAAATATCCACAAGATTGTATACGCTTCTGCCACTTTAAGTAAAACAAAATTTTGTAATTAGTCTAGAAAAATTCAGAACACGACTTGAAAGTTTCTATTTTTGCTTCTGTTTGAGTATATTTCGGGGACTTTGATCTTTTAAGGAAGAAGAAGTGTTTGAAAAATTCTTATGTAAAGCCTTTGAAGAAAGCAAGCATTTGTTGAACTCGTTTTTGTTCTGCATTTACATACTTTCTTCAAAAAACTACTTATTTCATCATATTAATAAAGCGTATAATACTGTGTACTTTCTTCTGGATGCATTTTTAATCATATTTAAAAGCAAAAGTTGCTTGTTATTTTTTTAAAAAAAAAACAATTTTGTACTGTGCGAGGATTCTTGAATGAAACTTAGAAAATAGAATATAACCTACGTTATTATGAACATAACACACATTTTAAAGAATAGAAATACAGACATCCCTATTATAAGTCGGTTCTTGTAAAACACGGATTCGATATTACACCCAATAAATCTTGAATATTAAGTGGTTTCAATACAACACGATTTTAAAAAATTGATGAAATTTTGCAAGAAGCCATAGCTTTAGCTGAAAAATTAGAAATTATGTTACATCAAAATGATCATTCAGTAGCAATTAGCTATTTATAGCATTTCTTCTCAAACTTTCTATACTTGCGACCCAATTTTCAATCATAATTTTCAACGCCCCTCCCCCATACAATAACAATGTATTGAATTAATAATAATATAAATTTACTTAAAGCTACAATACGACTTTAATTATAAATCATATACAAATTATCAAAATATTTAATTTTGTATATGATACTATGACATGTCCATAGGATCATTGGTAATTATTATAGTTGTTCTTACCTTAGTACTGTTAAATTAATTATGAAATACATCGTGTGCGGTACTGATACATTTATAATTATATTATATCAGTGCAAATGAGTAATTTATTTTTTTTAATTATGTCAGAATGCCTTTTAATTTGGTTCTTTTCTGTAAAATTAAAAAAAAAAAATTAAATAATATTTTGTTTTCGATTTGCTCGAGCCCT
Organism: Trichonephila inaurata madagascariensis; assembly: GCA_019973955.1. Taxonomy (NCBI): domain Eukaryota; kingdom Metazoa; phylum Arthropoda; class Arachnida; order Araneae; family Nephilidae; genus Trichonephila; species Trichonephila inaurata. The sequence continues at coordinate 26,536 of BMAV01004992.1, forward strand.
TCTTGTAAGGTTATCGTGCCCCCTTGTAAGGTTATCACGCCCTCCTAAGGGGGCGCGCCCCACTGTTTGAGAAACTTTGATTTATAGAGTAATTCTGAAAGAACTGCAAGATCGAAACAAACAAGCAGATAACAATTCTATTGTTGGATAAATAACTAATGAAGATGAGTTTAAACAAACTCTCTCATAAAAAAAAGTAGCTGTAATTTCTGATGAGAACGATGATGAAAATTAATTTTGTGATTTTAATAAGCCATTTCTAATTATTTCGTTATTATTATTATATTAATATACTTTTCGTTAAATTTTTAATTTTCTTACTTCAATTTTTTTTAATTAAAAACTTTATGTATGTTACTTTTTCATTTGTATGTTTTATTGGAACGAAATTTCAGCTGTCATGCAATTTTACACCTTTGAACTTCCTTTATGTATAACACGGTACAAATTACTTTATTTATTTATTTTTTTGAAAGATTCGCTTTTCCCTCTTTTTATGCATGACGATTGTGCACTGATTTATATCATGTACATTCATAATTGGAAACCCAGTGTGGCTGAGTGGCCCCACGCAACAGGTCCGTGGTTCAAATACCGGGCTGGGAAAGATCGACTCAGTCTTTCATTCTTTCAATGGTTCTATCAATGAGTACCAAGTTTGTTTAATAATTGAACACTGGGGTTTCAAGTCAGACTGACCCCTTGACCGAAATATCTGCGCGTGTACCTCAGCACTTAAGGTAACATAAACTGAGATAGGTATAGGAGGCCTCTTGGCTCGCATGGGCTGTCACGCCACTGAGCTTAGTTCAGTTCAGCCCATACACAATTAATTTAATAAATAAATAAAATAGTAATTGAAATAATTAAATAAAGTCTCGCACAACACAGTACGAATTAACCGTGTTATACGAGGGACACTTGTACACTTAGAATATTTTTCCCAGGAAAACGCGACTGTTTTTTTTTTTTCGTTGTTTATATACTCAAAAGGATTTTAAATTGATTAAACAAACATTTTCATGATCCTCCACTTAATTCCAAGCGCCAGTACTCAAGTCCATGAGATTAATTAATAGAGTATTATTATGCTATCAAGACTAGTCTGAATCTTATAACAGAGAAAACCACTTGACACGAAACTGAGAGAGACTGAAAAATTTTTTAGTGTTAAAAGAATTTCATGAAATTGATATTGAAAAAAAGAAACAAAATACAATCACATTAAGTTTATTAGCGTACGTTTTATTTTCATAGATATGTATATAGGCATGCGTTTCATAAAAATCAATGAGACAAAAACTATTCACAGGAATTTACATAAATTAAATACAAATGTTTAAATTTTTTTGAAAAAGAAAAGTTTTATTCAGTTTTTGGTAAATTATCTGATATTTTCCTTGGCGTAGTCTTTTTAAGGTATCCGACTACTTGCGACAACTTTTTTTTGAAAAAATGGAGAAATGGGGATTTTTTTGTTATTTTTAGACTTATTTAGTATATTTTAAGAAAAAAATCCTAAAATTGAAAACAGAAAAATAAATTATTATTAATAAAAGGGGAAAAATTGGCAAAAATGTACAAAAAATCACTTACACGGGGGACACTCTGTACAAATATTTTATGAACAAATTTTCAATTTTTTAATTTAGACACGTTACTTTGTTATTCCTTTTTGAAATGACCTTCAAGATAAGAGATATTTTAATTTTTACAAAAACTAGAGCATTTTATCTTACAGATTATATGAAATTGCATAAAAAAACATTGATTATAATCTCATAAAGGACTGTACATTTTGAAATAAAACAGTGATTGATAAATCTGATGGTCAAAACACTTCTACTGTTATACAAAAAATATACACAAAATTTCAGCAAATTATTTTCTAAACGTTTTGTGCAATCGCTGTCCCCGTTTGAGTTTTTCGGAAAAAAAAACACATTTCGTACACAGTAAAACGCATTTTAAAGTTTGACATCTTGTATAAAGTTATGGTATCTGCTTTTGCTAAAAAACTTGTAGTTTTTGTTCTAGTGAATGGAAAATAAAAAACTTGGTATTTTTATTAAGCTAATAAGATTGCCTTTAAAATAAAATCATAAAAGAAATGTGTCAATTTTGAAAAAAATCATGATTTTTGGGTAGTCGGATATCTTAAGCATCTCAAATTGTCAAAAATTTGTTCGTGGCTGCCCATTTTGCTGTCCATTTCACCATTGCAATTTGCTCCTAAATTTCTGCGCAAACTTTATATGATGTTCCTCATTTTGGATGATATGGGAACAGGAGCTGCTTTATATATATATATAATTCATTTCATTTTCTTCTTCGAATCTCCATCAATGATATTTACAAACATTCATCAAATCCTCCAATGATGCAGTAGGGCAATCCAATTACACAGAAACTTTCTGAAACTTCGGCAAATGTTTCCCGTATTTTGTTCATTGCCAGAAGGGAATATTTTCGAGTTAAGAGATTTTCATTTCTTGTTAAGAGCAAAAAAATGCATGAAAATCCACAGTCGTTTTTGGGACTGTTGTGTTATTTAATATTAACCGATATTTAGTCTTAAGCGTTTTTGAATTAAACGTATTTCACTCTATTCATCCTTCTATTTATTCCTTCATCCGAAATTTATATCTCCTCCTTAAATTTTCTTCACTAATTTCACAGTCTTAGAATTAAAAATATGTTTTGAGACCGTGGTAGTGTCGAGTGGGGATGGTAGCGAGTATAGAGAATAACGTTGTGCAGTCGCGGTTTCGAGTCCTCTTGCCGCTGAAAATTTTTCTGTAGGAGGGTTAATGCACATTAAATCTGCCTTGGCTGAAAGTCTTTCGGCTGGTATGTGGGGGTGGCTCTGAATTGTAAGTAACGTCAACAATAGTGATCGTGTTCTTTCAAAATACGAGTCAAATTAAAAGATCAAATCAATGATTTTGCATAAATTATTTTAAGCGTTGTTCATCCTTTGAAAAACACAAAAAACTTAAATACTCTAAATAATTTTACTGTTCATTGAAAAACCTTTTTAAAATAACACCAAGTTGTGATGTATAGTGATAATTGTAAATGTGTACTTGTTAAAGCTATTAAATGTGACTTGATTCTAACTGTTAGAAATAAACTTGACTATTTCGAACACCACAAATACAAACTACCACTCACTAGGTCCTCACTGGTTTGCCCTATACACCTTTTGGGCTAACACTCTGATATATTCTTCTTTCTATCTTAGATTTGCAGATGTTTTTCATTTTTGTAGAGAGATTATATAAGTATTACTGTTTTTAATCTATGCAGTTTGTTCATGGTTCTGAAATACTTCTCTTCCGAGATTTTATTTGTGGTGAAGGCATGCATTTTCATTGAAAGCAGGGATTTAGGTTCTTGGAAATATTCGATAAAAGAACAGGGATTGTCAAGGCAAAGTGAAATTTGTATCTTGAAAAGAAATGAAAATAGAAAGATAATCCAAAAAAACATTATTATATCTGTCCCCATTTCAATGTAAGACTTAGTATAGCATCATGCTTTAAATTGTGTGTGCATACATAAATAAACACACACAAAATCTTCAACGGTTTGGAAAACGGGTTACGTAAGGATCTCACATCCACGCCCAGAGATTGGGAGAAAGGGAAGGAGGATTAGCCACGTTCAAAATCAGTTAATTTACTTGTAACACAATCAACAACACAAGTTCAGTTAATCAAAACTAAGAGATGCAGCCAATTAAAACATTATGGAGCCAATTAAAATAGTGCACGAAGTATGAGAAGACTTTATATACCAATATACTTACTTCAGGTTCGAATACATTGCCTTCATAGCTATCTAATATCTATTTAATCTCTAATGACAAATCGTCAACTTAATTATTACAATTACCAAATAGCAAATATCTGCGTTACACTATAAATTTGATTAATCACTGTTCCGCTAGCAATCTATTCTATCTCTACCTCTAGCTTAAAAGCCTAGATCAGAGGTGTTGAACCTTTATTGCTCAACGTGACATATTTTCCAAAGAAGTGCTTAATGAGGTATAGTCGTGCCGTCAAATAATTTTGACTTGCTGTAAGTGGTAAAAACTCGGTATTTACAACGAAAAAATACCTTTGTGCACTGTATAGTAGTAAATGTTTTAGTTATTCGTGTAATTCAAATTGAAATAACATTAGTGTGATTTCTGTTGTTGCAGATTGGATGATAAATAACATATTAAGATTGTAAGATGTTGTTTTTAGTACAATGCATGTTGAATTGGAGTCATCTGCCAAATGGTTTCTAAAAAATTAATTATTTTTGCTGTGGTTCACTTTTTTGACAAGAGGATTTGTGATTTGTTTCAAAATGCCGTTATACAGACGACGTTCTGCATACCACTGTTCCAGAACATAAAACACACCGCTTTGTTTCCTTTACTAATCATGTCATGTTTCTAGATTCACCAAGTTTGAAATTCCTTGTTACACTTACTATCTTGCACATTTTGTTCTTTTGTTGAACTAGCCATGCTAAATAACAGTTAAAAATTTTAAATATAATACAAATACAAACAATACAAACTACACTAATTGTATAATACTAATACAAACTACAGTAGTTTCGACGAAATTGACTATGTTTTGATGTACATTTGAAGTTAAATATTTCATTAGAGATAGTATTTATTATTTTGTTTTTTTCTTTTTGTTCCTGATTTTTTTTCAATATTTTGAAATTTTATGTTTTCCATTTAACCTTTTTTTTTCTTTTTAATTTCAGTCAATTGGCTTCAGTACATAAAAATAACGCTTTGTAGGAAATCAAATTTAGGTTGTCGTATTCGCTAGGCAAAAGTAGTGCAACGAGTAATTGCATAGCAAATGAGAAAACAGACGAAGACACCTGCTGAAGACGCAGTAGAGCAATATGCAACCAGACTTAAGGATGCATGTTTGTGAGCACAACATCAGGTCTGCTCTGTTCTTGACAAAAGGAATAGAATAGGTTACGAATGGCTGAATGATATCAACGAAACACAACATTTCATTGTCAAACATGACTTGGTGGCGAGTAATCACACGATAACAGTCACATTGCATTCCAGTGCAACCCAGCATATTATTGGTTGAATCAGCATGTTCTCATCAGTGCAATTACTAAATTATTATTGCAACACTCTGAAATTTAAGGGAGAAACAAAAGGAATGTTTTGCATCACTGGAAACTGCCACAACTTGGAGAACCACCAGAGCCATTAAAAACTTTGCTTGCCAGATATACTGCGGAATCAAAACATTTCCTGTGTCATTGAGAAATACAATGCATGTTTTCAAACTAAACCTTTGCCCTTGAGAAATCTAGAGTAGAGCCATTTAAAAATTATCCTCGAGCTTGAGGTCTCCACTACGAAGACAATGTAAATAATTTTAGGTTCATAACATAAGGATGAAAATAAGACATAATAACTTCAAGTATTTGGCTAACAAGTTACAAAGGAAGTCAGTTTAGGAAAGTTTTGTGTACATACATTTTGCTGCCCATCTGATATAGTAGTTAGTGACACTGACTGCTGTGTCGTAGGGCCTGGGTTCGAATCCTGGAGAAACATGGATGTTTGTAAATGAATAGTGAGTTTGAGGCATGGGAGTACTCTGAATAGCCATCGAGCTGCAAGTCCTCTCGTGAGGTTGGTGGAAGGGAAACAGAGTTAGTGGGGGCCTCTCACCACCTCCTGATGTTCTCCCTCAAAATTGGGGTGGAACCAAGCCACATTATATTGTCACCTGCATGATGTTCAATGCTACAGCTAATAACAGGCATGCATCTTAGCCCAATGCCACGATGAATTTCATGGGCCTCTATCCGACACTGTCAGGAAAGTGGCATTAAAAAAACAACAATAACATTTATAATTTTTATCATAAAAAATCATACCTCAAATGTAAACGTTTAAACATACTAAAAATATGTGCTTTCTCTTTTCTTCTTTTTAACCACACTGAGCCATAGCAACACGTGGCAGGGTGCAGCTAGTATGCAATAAAAATGTAGTTTTTGGCACATTTTGAGGGGAAAAATTGACCGTTTAACGGGTTAAAGTGTACAAAATGTAAATAAAAACCTCAATTCGTTTTCAACCAGCACAGAGGATAATTGATCTGCTTAAGCCATTACAACTGTGTAATTCAAGCTACTTTCTATTTGAAATGTTGCATTTTGTAAGCTACCATCCTTAAAAGGTTTGAAAGCAAAAGATTATCGTTTTTATTCTAAAATCTTATAATTTTCAGGACAATGGAGCTTAGAATTTTCATCAATGATATTTCAAGAAGTATTAAATTAAGAGGCACTTACATGTTATACGATTGACCCATTTCTTCAAATGAAATAAATAATTAAATACAGCGATATGCAGCCAATAGTGAAAAGCCATTCCTGCTCATGTCGCAAAACAATAAATATAATAACAGCAGCATTTGGCGGAATCTTTTAAATGGACAACGTCATTTTAAATGGTGAAATGGGTCGATGGTATAATACATAAGTACAAATCAAGAAATTAACGAAGGTAATTATAGTATGGTTTACAAATTAGAAATACTGCAACATTTTTTAGAGCAAAGAAATGGTAAATTTACTTATGTTTAAAAATTATAAATGAGATATATAGCGAATTTTATAAAATACCTATTGATATTGGTGTAACACAGTGCCTCTCAAACTTTCAATATTTGTTACCCAATATTCAATCATAAATTTCATCGCGCCCCCTCCCTCCATACGCAAATAACAATGTATTGAATTCATTACCTCTATACTTTGATGCTAAAGCTACAATGCGACTTAAACCTCTTTAGTTCCCCTAGCTCACTCAACCGGCGCGTTAAATTCCCCTGGCGTATATAAACGTCTTTCAGAAAGCTTTGGAATGCAATAAAAGGACCTTGATAGTGTTTGTGTAGGATGTACTTATATCAGAGGATTTTCCTTTTATTCCTCTTCTTCCCCTCTCCCCCAAAACATCACATACGTGCACCTACATGAAAATCAGAGGCATTGGGGAGCGAATCACATAGCTTTTAATAGGCAGTGAAGGGATTAATTATAAATCGAACAAATTATTAAGATGTGTTAATTTTTGCACATAAATTTATATATGATAGACCCATGAGGTTACTGGTAATTATTGAACTTGTTCTCTTATCTTAGTATTCTTAAATTAATTATAAAATGCTTTGTGAAGTATATATATATATATACTAATACATTAACAAGTATATTATAGCTGCGTACATTATTTTTTATTATGTCAGAATGTATTTTGTTTGTTTACTTTCAGTAAATTAATATTTTTTTAGAATAATATTTTGTTTTCGACTTTTCAATATGCTCGCACCCCCTCTAGGGGCATGGCCCACATTTTGAGAAACGCTACTGCTACAAATAATTTTTTTAATACTTTTTATTAAAATTCAACGTTGAATGTCCTAATTTGTTGAAAGAACTGTAATTTTAAGCTCGATTTATTCTTCTAAATGTCAAAATTATTTTCAAACTACTCTCCTGAAAATAACCCTTAGCCTTTATATTTTTAAACTTGCAGATGTTTTATTCTTTGCTATTAGTTCAAAGTTTCATGCGTTTCACGAATGAAATTCGGCGTTGTGAATTTTAAAAACCTATCTTGAAATCTTTGAAAGGCTTTTGGGAATTCCTAATTACCATACCTCATTTGCTAAAAGAATGCATTATTGAACAGGACACAAAGAAAAAATAGTTTAAAGAAGCCTTTTAGCTCAAGAATTTGTAGATTAAATAGAAAAGTTCACTTATCTGAAAAGTAATTTATTGTTTTTTCCATAAATAGCCCTGCACGTAATGTAAAATATAAAACAAATTAAAAGAGCCAGATTGACTCTTCGGGTGGATTTAAAGTTGATTTTTTTAAATAAATAAATAAACATCTTTTCTTAAAAATAATTATTTTGGTTCTTACGAATTCTGTAATGTAAAGTTATTTATATTTCCACGATTCTCTTGAAAACTGCATATTAAGCGAGATTTTAAAATTTGATTTCTTTTTTCTTCTATTTTTGTTTAGCGAAATTAATATTTAACGCATATTTCATACTTTGTAAAACTATTCCATCGATAAAATAAAGATTTGTCACAAAAATGTATAAAAATAGAAAGGAAATATAGTTGTCTTTAGCTTTAAAAAAAATTAGAGAGCTTAATTTATCACTAAAAATGTTTGATGGCAATAATAATTCACGTTTTATATATATTTCAAATGTGTCTTAACTTTTGTTACACATATGTATGCAACCTTTCCATTTATACTTATTACAAAATTATTAGTTTTCGGAAAATAATCTAGAAAAAGTTGAAATAAAATTTCCTGCTTTAAATGTTTGCATTTGTAACATTTTATATATTTAATGTGATTTATAAAATTTTGAACAAAGAAAAAGAAATAAAATGACTTTTATGTCATATTTTCTAAATTCTGATTGCATGAAAGTTGATGTGTTAAAATTAGTTTATTAATATGGTGAAACTATTTACATGGAAGAAAAAAAATTAAAACAAAACATAATGTTTATTAAATTAAAATTCTCATGTCTAAATTTATGTCTTAGAATATTTAATAAATAAAAAAAAACTTGTGATACTGTTTCTTATTTTAGTTAAATCTGAAAATATGGTGACTTCATTATTATTCTAATTTTGTATTTAATCATAATTAATCAGTTACTTTACAAATGAATATATTCTTTTTGGTGCAGCGTGCGATAAATATTTTAATAATCATTCACATTTTATATAAAAAAGATACATATAAGGTAAAGTTGACGAATTTGGGGTACCAAATCACTTAATTGAAAATACACTACACTAAACACTTTCCTTTTTTTCGAACTTAAGAGTATTGTCTTTCAAATGGTGTAAGGTCAGACCTCTTGCTCTTGTTTCTATTTATATAAAGAAACTCCTCAACCAATTCTGCACTTGTCCATATTTGACTAATACTTCAGGTAATATGGGCACAATTGTGAGACAGAAATATGGGCAGGTTCCGTTACGAAAAAGATAAGAGAAACTGTAATCTTTACATTTGCCTTTTCAAAATTGAAATGCATTTTTATAGAAATTACACGTTTGGCAAATGATAAGAAGTAAAATTAAGCCTTTGTTATGGGACAAATTTTACCACAAAAAATGTCCAGGTTTTTATCTATATAAATTAAAAGTAATTGAAAAAATAAAACCAGATAAACTATTAAATTAACACAAATTATTGCTAACTTAAAGAAAAAACAACACATAATGAGGACTTGCCCTTGTATCATACTCTACTCCCATTAGAATAGAAGGAGTACCCTCTAAGACTAATCATACATCAATTTGGGTGTGAATAAAGCCACAATATTGTACCAATTCATGTCCTTGATATTCGTCCTACTATTTATCACCCCAAACGGGATAAATGCAGAATGCATTGTGTTTACTGACCCTTGCTGTTGATCTGAGTTTTGCCCCTACAACTTCTCTACGACATCTATTGACAATTATCTTCTTAGAAGCCAGATATCCTGCACTTATCAACTGTCTTGCACCATTCTTACCGCTTCCACGATTTCCGTGAGTTGTTTTAAGTGTTGAAATTGGACTCAGCTCCTGCAAATGTGATGCTACTAACTGCAAGGATCCGGTAGTGACTAAAATTACCCATTTGCTTGCTGTAACTTAAGGTATCCGACTACGTTCGGAACCGTGATTTTAAAATAGCGCATAAATAGATAATTTTCATATTTAGTGTCACTTAGGTTAGACTATATGTATAAAATTGTTTTTTAAGGACATTTTGACAAAAAAAATTACGTAAATACAATATTTCGGCACAAAATTAGAATAACCTTTATTCAAAACGTTCTCCTTTTGTCAAAAATGCTTCTGTTATAATAATATTTTGCCTGTCTATAGCTCAGACCTCTGTACAGAGGCTCAACTATGAGTTCTGAAAAATTCACATTATTTTCAGTTACCACCCATTGAAATAATGATCGGCGTTTTTTCTTAAAATTTCTCCCTTCTGTTGTCGTAAAACATGGATAAACCCACTTCTAAGTTATATATTTCAAACATTCTAGTTGAGCCTCTGTACAGAGATCTGAGCTATAGACAGGCAAAATATTATTAAAATAGAAGTATTTTTTCACGAAAGTAGAATATTTTGAAAATGGATCATTCTATGTTCATTTTTGTCAAAATATTGTACTTAAATAATTTTTTATTATAATACTATTCTCAAAACAATTTTATATACATTTTCTAATCTAAGTGACACTAAATATCATAAATATTATCCATTTATTCGCTTTGGAAAATCACGGTTCTGAACGTAGTCGGATACCTTAACGTAAAATAACCTAATGTTTATAGTAAGGGCACCATCTAATGAAACTCAATTTAATTGCCTATTAAAAGAAAGAATCACAACATTTCGATACTCCTTGTATTACCCACTGTCCATATTTTCTAAAGAGACAATATTCAGTAGTTGGCATACTGCTGTGCAAGGGAGACGACTGTCTCTCACTCACTTTCGCCAAAGGATGATACACACATAAGGTAATATCCATTTATAGGGGTTTCATATAAAACTAATTAATTTTGTGTGTTAAATCTTAAGCAAGATAATTAAAATCTAACAATACCCCCAATTTGAAATATCAGGTAGTTGTACTTACATTACAAAGGGTCTATTTGCACTTCTCTTTGTTCGAACCACAGAACCAAATCCCACAGTTGCCATGACACTTGAGCATTGCCAATGTCGCAGTCCCAATGCACCATCTAAAAACCATTGTGTAATATAGGTATTTGCTTAAATGAGTCCATGTTACCTTAATGTCCGTTTTGGCAAGTTTACCTTATTATAACCTAGGTACTTTCAAACTTTACCTAAATTTTATCACTTAATTTAAACTAAAATAGCACATTGCTGATTTTTATCTCTTATTACTGTTTTAGGCTATCTTCGGCTAATGTTAAATAATAGGGGCTGAATTCGGAATATTTTACTTCAGATAAAAAAGTACTCCAACATTAATTTTATGTTTTGGCTTCACTCTCCTATAGAGAATTACTTATTTTATCTTATTATTCATTTTTATCTGAGTTCATTCATTTTTTCCGGTATAAAATATGGCTCTCATTTTGTTTTCCTATATCGTAATGCTAAATGAGCTATACATTTAGATGTTAAAAGGAAAAACTAATTATTTATGGAATATTTTTTAATTTTAAAAACAATATAGTATAAACAAATGTATAATCTACAATGATGCAAATTTTCATTAAAATAGAGGAATTTTTCTGTCATAAAATGTGTTCCGCGTTTAGTTCGAGCTCTTGTACATATGGCAGTGTTTCTCAAACTGTGGGGCGCGAGCATATTGAAAATAAAAGGTTAAAAAAATTAATTTACTGGAATAAAAAAAAATACTTTCTGATATCAATGTAAATCTGTAAATTTTTATTATATGATTTATATATATCATCTGGTGAAAAAAGGTCATCAAAAATTAAAGATTCTACTTTGAACGCTCATTAGCTATCTTTGATCTATTACTAAATAAAAAATATTTTGTTTTTAGCTGTAATCCTACGATAGAGAGATTTTTTTTTTATGTTCTTTTAACCTAAAATATTACTTTTGCTGGCTTTTGAACTTACTGGTATGGTTTTTCTGCATCCCTTTTTAGGGAAGTTGTAAATTATATAAAATTCTTTTGCGCTTTTTTCACAATTTTGAAAGAGTTTTATGATAGATGGATAAGCATATTGAGCACTTTGAAGGATTAATTGGCCAAGATTTATTTTTTAGGTACACTGAAAATATAATACAAAATCGTTAATTCTGGGAAAACTGTTTTATTTGTTACCAATGACCTTGACAGAGAATCCTCTAATATGACAGTCTTAATGGGAGCAAAAAATGAATTGATAACATATTTTTTTTTGGGAAATGGAAAATTTTTTTTTTGAATCTTAAGGTACTTTTTTTAGACCGATTTCCCCGGGCCCGACCACTTTTTTTAAAAAAATTTTTTTTCCCTTGAACATGCTGCATTTTTCCCCTAAGAAAGTGAAGCCAGGGGTTTTTTAATTGTGATTTTTTTTGACGGTTATTTTTCATAAATGTAAATGAGCAGAATATAAAAATTGGGTATCTGTGATCTCTCTGAAAGGAAATTTAAACTGATCAAACAAAGGGGGAAAAACTTGCTGAAATAATGCATATTAATCATGTTAGCGAAGTAAATTTGAGAAAAGCAATAAACATGAAACAAAAAAAAAATTTCCCAAAAGTTCATTAAGAAATTTATCAAGAAAATATGAAACCATAATTTCCCAAAAACACCTTACCCTGTAAAAAGACCAAGCAAGAAGAAGTTCAACAGGATATTTGTCGATCATCCCAAAAAATTTCATTAAAATTTCAATAACGTGAACAAAAAGTGACAGTTTTTTCCAAAAAAACTTTCCTGGAATTTTTTAAAACAAAATGTGTCTTTTGATTTTTGTCCTTTATTAAGGGCACGCCCTTTAAAAATTTAGTTCAGTTTTTAAAGCATATTTTCACAAAATTTTGAACGACAAATATAAAAAACCTTGGGAAAAAGGTAAATATATTTTCTCTTAGTTAAATTATTCATAAATTGTGATTTTTTTCTTGTATATTTGAAAATAATTACAAAAAGAAATTTGGGGTTCATTTACTCCCGCGACCATTAACGTTGGGATCCAGTGCACCGATCCCCCAGCTAAAAAATTTTGAAGTTTTTTTCGCTTTTTAAAAATTAAAAAAAAAACACAATTGTTATTCATTTTAAATTTTTTTATTCTTTTTTTTTTACTTAACATTTATTCTAAATGCTAATTCTGCCCGGGGTTAAAATTACAGTTCATTCAAAACCGTTTATAATATGAGTATTCATTTCAATAAATCATTTTACTTTTTTGTATACATTCCCATCCCCGGTTTTACTCTCCTTACAATTAAGCTATTATATCAAGAATAATATATTATATTTTTAAAAAAAAAAAACTCTTTAAGGGGGTACTTCAGCCAGTAAAAGAACAAGTTTAATAATTATCAGTGACTTCCATGGGCTTGTCTTGCAGGAAAATTTTTTTAAAAAGGGAAAGGGTAAAAAATTAGAAATTGACACTCAGAGTTATTTTTTTTATATTTAGATCAGATCTTATTTTGTGTTCAAAGTAGCCATCCCGAAAATCTGGATTCACAAAAGGGATGATGTTAAAAAAAAGGTAATAGTATACGAAATGCTTTTGCTTTCAGTGCAGAAAATTCGCATCCACCCTATCCAGAATTCGGTGATTTATTACAAAATTGCCCTTTTAATTTCGTCACTGGATGTGAAATCTATGAAAATCTCTTTTTTGGCGTTGGCCCTTCTGAAATATTTTGAAATGGATCCTAACCCATTCGTAACTTGCTATCAATTTGCCCCCTCTGTGTACTTGTTGATGCTTTATTATCGTCGAATGCTCGCTGGATTTTAAAAAATATTTTGATTTCGTTTTTCCCTGCCCTAAATATTAAATAATTACAATTAACCGGGGAAATTTTGAAATGTACATTCAAAAAATTCGGTAGCTAATCGATTCGGCCAAGACTGATAGAATTGTACGGGGACAGCATATTTCATGTTTTTTTGCAGACGTCTTTTGGTTGCCTAGACTCACGTGAACGTTCGCGAAATGCCAAAATTAATGGATATGATAAAAACACATAGGTGGGGGTAATTTTTTTAAAGACATTTGTACTTTTAGAAATGGATCTTGAAGGAAAAAATAAATCTTTAATTAAATATTATTTCTCAATCTGTTTCAATTTAAAAAAATTTGAAAGTAAAATAACATAATTAACCTATTACTTAAAAGTATATATATATATAATTTACTTAAAATATATATTACTTAAAAATAACATATATAAAAATTTAAAACTTATCTTATTAATACTGAATTAAGAACAAGTTTAATAAAATTTTGCATTCCCTGGGCTTGTCTTGCAGGCAAAAGTTTTTTAAAGTTTTTTTTAAAAATTTACCCTCTGAGTTATTTTCATATTTAGCTGATATCTAATTTTTTGCTTCTAAGCAGCCACCGCATTTTGCAATATGTTAATTTAAAAAATTAAAAAAAAGAAAAAAAAACATAATAATTATCCTATTACAATTTATTTATTTATTTATTTTTCAAAAAATAACATATAAAATTTAATACTTATGTTATTAATTTCACGGTTTATAATTAAGATCGTGTATTGTAGCTTTAGCGTCAAAATGCTTTTTTGCTTCGTAATTTATTAATGTATAAAAGGGGGGGGAAAAAATTGTGATTGAAAAGGGGGGCGCCAGTATTGAAAGTTTGAGAAGCACTGACATATGGTGAAAACAGCCTTAGTATTACGTAACTAAAGTGAATCAAATTATCAACTCAATGTTCCAAAGTTTTGAACAAAATTGTTTAACTCATCTAAAAACTGAAAAATTAAATATTTGAAATATTTTTAGTAATGAATATGAACAGTTCATAGGTATTTTACGTCAAGAAACATATTAACTCCTTAACTAGTTCACCCGCACACAGAAAGGCTACCAAAAACTGGCGAAAGGTATTGGCCCGTACTCTGCGAGGACACTGATATTTTCTTCTTTCTATCTTAGATTTGCACACATTTTTAACTCTTACAATGAGATTATTAGTGCTAGAGTTTTTAAAATATGCAGTTTGTAAATGGTACTGAAATACTGCTCTTCCTGGATTTTCTTTGTGTGGGAGGCAAGGATTATTCATTGAAGGCAGGAATTTAGAATCTTGAAGATATTCAATATAGAACAGTGTCAATGTGCAACTGTGTGAAAATGGAAAGACAATTTAAAAAAACCGATTTTTACATATGTCCCCTTTGCAATGTAAAAATATTTC
>BMAV01004993.1:0-19940 GCA_019973955.1 Trichonephila inaurata madagascariensis
GCCTTTTTAATGTACAATTTAATTAATTAGCTCTAATAGATTAAATCTCCCAAAGTAGAGTATTTTGTTTATGTTTATCCCTTAATTTTTAATGTATCGATTTCTAAAAAAATATTGCATGAAAAAAATTGCAATAAATTATATCGCGATAGGTAAAGGGTTAATATACTTTTATTACAATCTGTCTTATATTACACAAAAAGTAGTGAAAACTATGTTTTATAATTGTCTATGCTACTAAGATCATTTACACTCTAAATGAGTCCTTTTTTGAATTGCACCCCTTAAGAATCAAATTCCACTCTTGTGGGGAGTAATATCCACGTTGAGACATACTGGTCTAAAATATTAAGCGGTAAATAAGTGAAAGCATTTTATATGCATTGCATAAGTTTAGCGTTCTCCAATTACATCTAATCACGTTTGCCTGTGAAAATTCCATCACTTACTGACACTATTAAGAGTTTTCTGCATTAAACACATATTAACACAATTTATCACCCACATGCGAATGGAGTAATTAAAAATGGGCATCATAGACTTAAACTTCACCTAAGGGTTACATAACGATTGATGAACACATTTTGCCATCGATTCGGAATGAACTTTGTTTCACTTTTATGGAACAACTGAAATCTAGAGGGGCTAAAACAGTTTACAGTATGCAACTCAGACTGCACAAAGAATATTTTTATCCAGCATCTAGATTTCTACTCCCCGGAATACCTTAAATTGTTTAAAATAACTGTACCACCTAACATCAAATAAATATGGTTCATGCTCTATGAGTTCAGTATTTATTCATTTGGATTTATACCACTGTAAAAAACGGTTTTCGTGAGGTGAAACCTTATTTGCTCCCTCCATATATGAAGAAACGTGTTCCTTATATTTGTGAGCAAAAAAAAATATTCAGGTATTCATTCAACGTACAGAAACTGAAATATCAATAATGAAGGATTGAAGCAATATCCAATTGCTCCAATTGCGGTCGGAAGAAATTTTGTTTATTCATGGATTTCATCTGTAGTGTCACGAGAGATTATTCATGTAGAGAGGCTGGTGTACGTTAAATGTATCAGTGCTAAAGTCCTTACGTTCGTGTGGTGTTTATGTTTGGCGAATGGGATACCGACTCAAATGTTTTTTCGCTACCTGAGCAAGGTTCAAAATAACGAAATCCATTATCACAATAGTTTTCCTGTAAATTCTGAAGTGGGTTAAAATAAATAAACAAACCAAGCAGCAATTTCAATGACAGACGCAAAGTCACCATTATTAAGCTGTGTATGTAAAACCCATCCGACAAAAAATTTATATAAGTTTTCCCCCAGAAAGTGGGGGTTTTTAATTTGTATGAAATTGTAGAAAACATGGAAATTCTGGTGAAAAAATTGGGGCCATTTTCGAAATGGAATGAGATCCCCCACCAAAATTTTCAAATTTAAAATTTTATTTTTTTTTTCTTTTTTTTAGTAGATTAAATTTTTTACCACACCAAAAAAAAAGCGCGGTGTCTCCCAAAATTTTTTCAGTTTTTTTTTGGGTTTTCTGCGCAAGCTGTATGATATGATTTAATTTTTTTTGTAAATGTACATAGAAAGTTGACTGCAAAAAGCTTGTATTTTACTGAGAACCTTTTTTCATGTTTTTTGTATCTATTTAAAACACACAGAGTGTGATAGTATAAGTTTTCCTTTGTTTAGTCTTTTACAAAGTAAAATTGAATAAATTTTTCTTTTATTTTTTTTTTTAAAAAACCAATAGTTTTTTTTAAGAAACGGACTGCATTTAAAGGCAATCCGTTTTATAAAATTTTTGGGAAGTTCTTAAGCTTGGTTTACATATATATATATTTTATTCCCTTTTTTTGGCTAAATTATTGAATTTTACATGAATGGGAAATCACGTATTTTTAAACAGGGTTTACCCTCCCTTAATTTTTCACACTATATCGATAACAACAAAAAATAATTCCACTGTAGTCAAACAAGTTTCAGCTAATTTTTTTAATACTTTTGGGTTCAGATTTCCCAGGCATTTATTCTTTTTTTCTGTACAAAGAGTTTCATATTACGGAAAGTTATCAGAATCTATTATGTGGCTTTTTTATCGTGAACCACGTGTTCTTCAGCAAACGGGCCTTCCTGGTATTGGCCTGGGGAACTATAAATGAATATTTCATTTTCCTTTCCTTCACTTTTTTTCCCATCTTTTCGCCAATCAGTCGACTACCTACTTTAGTTAATAAATATTCTAGAGTTAGCGATTGTGCCCAAAGAAAAAATGTAAAAATGCATGAAAAAATTCCTTTATATTTTTCTTTGGGGGGGCCAACAAGAATAATTAAATTTTTTTGGTATTTATCAATAGTCAGAAGTCTTATACGGTCCCGTGTGACCCCTTTGAATGGGAAAAAGTGGATCAATTAAATTATTACAACTGGATACTTGACATTATTTCTTCTTTTTTCATAAAAATTTTATATAAAAAGAAAAAATAATTTTTTTATGTTTGAAAAAAATATATCAAAAAGGAAAAAAGGAACAAAAACCAAAAAAACTTCATTGGGAACTTTTCTGGGGAATAACTGAAAAAAAAAACTTAAATAGAATTCTCTGTGCATTTTTTTTATGCTATTGAATTTGATAGTGGTATATTTTCTATAAAAAATGCCATAGGAGTCCAAAAAACCCTTTAAAACTGAATGCACCCCAAGGGAAAAAAAATAGACGGGGGGAATTGAAGCTGAATTTTGGCTTCTTTTGTCATTATAAAACAAAAAATTATAAATAAACTAAAAATACACTATCTTTTAGACAGTAATCACGTTGCGGTCTATTGGAAAAAAACCTGGTTTCTTTTTCATTTTGATTACCATCAAAAAACTATTTTAGCTGAGAATAAAGCTACTCTTACATAATATCATTTCGTTAAATAAACGTCATGCATAAGCGAACGTGTAATTAGTGTTAATTGTAACTATGTTATACCATATGATAAAAATACTAGTTATTTTTCATATTTCTTAAAGTTGCTGAAGTTAGACTTTTTTTTTAAAAATGATTTAAAAAAATTGGGGAAATTGTTTTTTTTGAAGCAGCTCATTATAACCAATTTACTGCAATTGTAAAATGGGTCGACCCAAAAAAAAATGTTGGTAAGGAAAAAAAATTTTATTTTTTTTTATTTCAGTATTGTTAAAATTTAAATATTAATTTAAAACAAAAATGAAGTAAAAAAAGACAATTCATTTGGCTTTTTCATCAAAAAAAATATAAGGGGGAAGTATTGAAAGTGATGGATATCTGGAAGACATTTCTTTACATAAAAAAAAAATGTGATTAATAAACGAAAAAATGCCTAGTGTGATGAAGGGTAATGAGCACTTAAGGGAAGTGTCCTAAACGATGAGAAAGAAAAAGGATTTAAACATATTCCAAATATTAGAAATATATAAATCAGAATTACAATCTAAATAAATATCAGTAAATTGACATGAGTGGAAATTTTAGTGAAGACAAAGAGTATTTTTCTCTATAAGTGAGGATAGTACCTTTAATTGTACAATAATAAATTTTTCAAATACCAAGAGTGTAAAAATTAGTACAGAATGTTATGAACGCGTTTCAACTCAAAACACGTCAAAATCCGCCCAATACTAGACCTCAACAATAAAAAATTATAAGTGTCAACAAAAACTTATGCTTTAAAAAAATGTAAGCAAACAGAGGTTTTTCATTCATGTTTGTTTGGATTTCTTTGATTGGTTAATTTTTTTATAAGTATCACATGTCGAAGCAACATGAGGGTTACTGGCAACAAACCTTATAATACAGAATCAAGGTTAGGTGATCAGGACGACACATAATTTGACACTTTTTTTTCCAGAAACCGTTTGGATTTGGAATAAACTGTTATTTTTATATGATCCAGGACTACATAAAGTTATTATCATTCAATAAATGACGAAGTGATGGTCTGCATATTCCCATTTGAGGTTATTTCATAATGAATTTGTATCATGCAAATTCACAACAACAGGAAAATACGTTTTTCCAACAAATATAGCATTATTTGCCTATCATTGCTATGAATGTGCAGTTTAATCTTTAGTTAAAAATTACCCCCCTCAAGGTATTAAAAGTATTTGGGTACAAGACTCAAAACTATTAAAAAGAGTCTTTTAATTTTACGGTTTGAAGTCTTGATCAAACATATCATAATTCTCCAACATGTGATGGTTAGTGAAAACAGCAGTGACATTGAATAATGAGATAACTGATACCTAGGTATTGTGAAACGTTTGGATATTAAATTACAGTATTTTCGTCATTTCTTCCTTTAAGGTTGACAATGCTTAAATAAAGGTAAAGACATTAAATCTAAATCTTCCTCAAAAACGATTTGCAAGATTCTAACAAAATGAGAAAAACAAATGCATGAGCTTTAATGGAAATGAGGGTAACATAGAAACAAGTAATTTTAATTTAAAGGGAAGTTAAAAAAAAATTTAAAATTTAATCTAGGAACGATTTCCAAGTTTTTAATTTTTCAAATTTTCCCCCAAAAGAAGTGTCGATTGCGGAGCCAGGCATTTTTATATGCACTTTTATTGGAAATCTGTAGAGTCTTTTGTATGCTTCTTTTTTTGATGGGATTAATATCGTCGAATGAAACTATATGACTAAAAATTTTTTTCTTTTAAAAGAACCCATGTTAAAAATATTGAAAACCACCCCATATTTATAAAACATGTTTAAAAAATACATTTTATTTACATAAATATGTAAAATTGCATTTTAATTAACATCCATGAAAAAAAAATCATTCACAAAAAATTTAAATTATATGTTTTACAAAATTTAAAAATCCCAAATTTTTAATTTTTTTGTTTTCTTTTTTTTTGATCAAAAACCCTTTAAGAAGTGCACTTCTTTTTAATGAAATTGCAGTTTTTTTTTTTAGTTCTTTGCCATTGTGTTATAAAAAGAAATTCTTCTAAAGTAGAAAAAAAACACGAACCAAATTCCGTTTTTTTACCAATGGATGACTTGTCACCAAATTTCCCAAAACCGATGAAAAAGGAGGATTTGTGTGGAGTTCGTAGAAAAGGGGGGTGAAAGGCTAAAGAAAACAAAATTGGTTTGTGTTGGTTTATGCATATTTCGGTCGTTAAAAGCCTTCTTTCTACAAAAAACATAAAATAAACTTAATTTTTCAACTTTTTAAAAACTTTTCCTTGGGTTTTTTTAATTTTTTTCACTTCCCGAAGGTACATGTTGGATTTTTCGTGTTAAGAGAAAAGCATTGAAATACAATTAGTTCGTCGGAGGTATTATTTCGTTAACCATATTTTCTTTTGCGTTATCGGTTAAACGTATTTTTCTGTATTTTATTATGCAGCATGATAAAAAAAAGAGAGATTTTTTTTTTATTTTGAAATCTTACTTTAATTTTAAAAATGTTTAAGTAAATGATAAATTTATGTGGGGATAAATGCAAAAATTATTTAACTTTAATTTTGCAAGAATATAGTTCGTACACATCTTTGTAAAGTTATGAGTTGAAAAAAAAGAGAGTGTAATAATTTTTAATGATTTTGTGTCCCTACATTATGCTTTAAAAAAAACTGTGTTCATACATTGTGCTTTTGGAAAAAAGTTCTTGATATTTAAATTTTAACTTTTCTGGAAAACTGAATAAAATCGTATTAAAAAAGAACAGGTTGTTTTTTAAAAAAAAAAATATGTCATTTCAAGAATTCTATTTTCCCTTTCTAGAAAATTAGAATAAATTTAGCGTATAAAAAAGAATCGAAAAAAGATTAGCCAAAGTGAGATTAGAAATGAAATCTATTACCGAAATTAAATAAACTACACTTGCGCCATTTTTAAAAAAGAATGGGGAATTTTTTAATTATGGATTAATTAATTTTTTCACATGTTTAAAATGCTGTTTTACCGAAAGAATCAAAAACAAAAATATATAATACTTAAAACTAAAAAAATTATAATTGATTTAAAGTTCTTTTTAAAGATATAACATTTCATGATTTAAAAGAAAAAAAAAGACGCGATTTATTCTAAAATTTAAATTTGATAAATTCCTATAAATTCAAAAATAGTACTTACAGTTCCATTTTGAGTTTAAAAGAAATCAAATATTTATCTCCATTACTGCACTAAAAGTTTTCTAAAGTAATAAAACAAGTACATTGGATTATATTTCACAAAAATTAAGGACTCATTTTATAGCAATAGCTTTGAATCAACCCATTTAAAATATTGTGCTCTTTAAGGTTTTTGTTATAACTTGGAAAAGAAATAAATTCTTAAAAAAATAAGGAGCAGTCTAAATTTTGACAAAATAAATCTGAAATTTTAACTTTAATTTTTCGACCCCCTCCCATCTTTTAACATCTAACCTCCTACTTTCTATTGGGTTGGCAACAAGTTAATTTTTGGTTTCTGCAAAAGGAAAGCGCACGCGTTTTTTATACCTTTCAGTTATTCTTTCTGTCAATATTATATATTCTTCTGAGATTTTTTAGTTGGTTTTTTTAGATTGCTAATGAAGCAATTGCCTTATAATTTAATTACGACCGCTTGGGTCAATTTTAATTCAGAAATATAAAAAAACTTTCCAAACACTTTAATTTTTTTATTATTTTCATATATTCAAGAAAGGGGCTAAGTCTTTTAAGGCAATATATGCAATATATGCTGATTGCTTAAAGTTGTCGAATGTCATTGTCAATTTTCTGAAGCTGATGATGAAAAGTAAACCCATAACTAAACTGAATCGTACATAAAATTAAAAAGCAAACAAACGAAAAGAAAAAAAAATACGTATTAAGGTATCCGTTCAGAAGCGTGATTTTAAAAAAACGCATAAATGGATATTTTTCTTGATATTAAGGGTCACTTAGATTAGAATACATGTATAAAATTGTTTTAAGAACATTTTGACAAAGAAATAAATACAATATTTCGGCAAAACAACTTGAAAAACCCTTTTTTAAAATGTTCTTTTTTTTAAAAAAAAGTTTATTATAAATTTTTTTCCCGTCTATAGTTTGGGCCTCTGACAGAGGCTCAACTAGAGTTTTGAAAATTACATTATTTTCAGGTTACAAAAAATTGAAATAATTGGGGGTTTTTTTTAAAAATTTTCCACTCTGTTGTCTTAAAAAAATGGATAAACCCATTTTAAGTTTATATTTCAAAAAAATTTAGGAGCCCTTTTTAAAAGTCTGGGCTATTAAAAGGAAAAAATTTTCAAATAGAAGCATTTTCATAAAAGGAAAATATTTTTTAAAAATGGGGGATTCTATGTTATTTTTGTCAAAATATTGTACTTAAGTAATTTTTTATTGTAATATTATTCTTAAAACAATTTTATATACATTTATAATCTAAGTGACACTAAATATCATACATATTATCTATTTATACGCTTTTGCAAAATGAAGGTTCAGAACGTAGTCGGATACCTTAATGTTTCACAAAACTATTGAAAATCACACAAGAAGACACATTCAGAAACTTCATAGTTGAGTCCCACATGAATTAAAAATTTGTTCCAACACAGTGAATTAATTTTTCGACTCTTTTTCAAATGAATTACCACTGGTAATAAAAAATAAATCATCTACAATAATATTACTAAAAAATAATTATGACCCATGCATGATACTTTTTTTCATGCATCCTCAGCAACACATTCGGAGCTATTGCGTCAGGGTTAGGAAATGCGTTCGCATTCTTCAGACACCTCTTACCTGACACCATCAGATTATCTTTTATTTTAAAGTTTACACAACTACTTTAATTATAAAAAAAAAATTAGTAAGAACAATGAACTGAATTCTCACTTCCTTGAATAAATTCTGATAAGGATAAAAAATTCGATCGAAATGAAAGGAAGATATTTGGCTCATTAAAAGTTCATTTTTTACATGAATTTTATTTCACACACACAAAAAAAAGTTACATTTTTGACAACCCTTTATAAAAAAAAGCTCAGGAAAAATTGTATGGAAATGTCAAAGTTGAAAACTGTGCGCGTCACTTTATTAAACAAACAAAAATGCTTTAACTGATAAAAAAACAGCAACAATACAATTAGGTGTCACAGTCTTATAAGAAAAAATTCTGAGATAAATACTGACATTCACATCAACCTTATAAAGATTATAGTAATCTAGACTAAAATCCATATTTAAATTGTTTGCCAAAAATGTTTTATTTGATTAAAAAATTATGTATTATTATCAACATCAGAATGTTCATTACAACTAGGGGGAGTTTTATAATACTACTTTATTGCTATGTTACGTTTCGTGAACTGGAAAGTCAACGGAACTTGTTTGATATCACGGGCATGGCGCCAATCGCCCAAGCAGCGCTTGTTGGTGCTGGAATGGAATCTAAGATGACGGCCTAGCGGTAATTTAATGATGCACAATAGTTTTAAAGAATTGTCTGGAAATACACTGAAATGTATTTCAAATGAAGAATATAGGAATATATTGAGAATAATCAAGAACAATCAATAAATAATGAATATCAGTATAATATAATAAAAAGTAACATGTACTACTAATAATAGTATTATATGCAGTATATAATAATCTTATAATATAATTTAACAGCAATTATATATAATATACATATAGTACGGTTTAATAATAATTATTATATACAATAATCATACAATATAATTTAATAGCTATTATAAAAAAGAATAATCGTCGTATTGTAATAAAATAAAAATAATGTATAAGAATACTCGTATTACGTAATAATTATAAATAAATAACATAATAAGTAATAATATTTATAAATTAAAAAAAACAATTTTATATTACACTATTAATAAAACAATTACGTAATATATATATTAAAATTAATAATGAATATCAATTACAAAGTACTGAAAAATTGCAATATTCTAAAAACTGCAAATTCCTACAACGAAATTCATTGAAGAAGGAACGTTCGAAAAAAGTATTTTTAAAACGTAAAATAAAGCAAAAGTGAACGATTTATAGTGACAATTAAAAGTACAACACTTATTCTTTAAAAAGAAATATCCTAGTACTCATCCATATTCGAAAAAGAGCCCAAAATAAAACAGAAGACGGAAGAAATAGAGCAATTACACTGAAAATGATTAAATTTTTAAAGAAATCGAATTAAAATCGTCTGAAATTAATAGGGTTACCATGGGGAAAAACAATAAAAGTTATTTCTAATATACGTTATCCCCATGGTAATCACATCGTCAGACGATAAAATATCAAGGTAACCATATTGTAATGTTATCGCCCAGCTTGGTGAACATAAACAACACTTTGGCGCGTGCCCCGTGATATATCAAACTAGCACAAAATCAACTACTTGTAGTAACAAAGAAAAAATAGTCTCGAGTTTATTTTCAATATATATCACGTTCAGAACCATGATATTGTACAATACAAATGTATAATTTTCATGAGTTTAAAGTCACTTAGATTGAATAGATGGAGTAAAATATGAGGACATTATGACAAAAATTATTAAATATATTTCGTTGTACTGGTCTTCAGAATAATCTTTTAAATGTTCTCCTTTTATAGTGAAATGTTTCTATTGTATTACTGATTGTGCCTGTATATAGCTCAGTCCTATGTACTGCAGTTCAACTATGATTTTTGAAAAATTCAAATTATTTTCTGAGTTGGCCAAACCATTTAGCCAATTATCGGCGTATTTCTTAAAATTTCTCTCTCTGTTTTCGTAAAAACATGGATAAACCTACTTCCAAGTTACGCATTTCAAAAATTCTAGTTGAGCCTCTATACAGAGGTCTGAGCTGAATACAAGAAAAATATTAATACAATAGAAGCCTTTTTTACAAAAGGAGAACATTTGGAACAAAGGTTATTCTAAGTTAATGTTTTGCCAAAATATTGTATTTTAATAATTTTTTTGTCATAATGTCCTTAAAACAATTTTATACATGTATTCTAATCTAAGTGACACTAAATATCATAGATATTATCCATTTACACGCTTTAGCAAAATCACGGTTCCGAACGTAGTCAGATACCATAAAGAATTATATAAAACACAAACTCTTTTTGTGATTAATCTATATTTAAATGAAGTATAGTAATGAAAAAAAAAAAGATAAGAAATAGTACAGTGTTTCATAAAAATTTTGGAACTCTTCAAAAAGCAAGTAGCAACTTTATACTGCAAATTCATTTTTTCTTCTCACTTTTTATCATAAATTGCTTGTGGATTTCAATAAACTTCCGAGAAGTATGGTTTATATTATAACGTAAAAATTTCTTGTGATTATAACAAAAGTCTGTTTTTATATATCACTTTCCTATATCAAATAAATTTATTTAACTGTTAACCAAAATTTCTTTTTTAATCTAATCTCTTTGGAAGAATCCAATTACATATAACAAGTGTTCAAAATTATAATATATATATTCCTAAGTATAATTATACATACAATATTATATATAATATTTTCCTTAAATAATACATATATGACAGCAATGCACGCATGCACGCACCACACATTGAGTCACCCACACATTGAGTCATGATGCAAGACTCATATATCATCCGAATTGATGATAAAAAAAATAACGACAAAAACGGGCGTGTTCCAGACTCATCCAACAGTTTTTTCGATACGGGCAACTAGGCCCTCAGCACTGTTAACGGGAGTTTCGCATACCAGTGACATGACATACTCTCAAAAGAAGTAATAAAAGCAAGTGAGGGCTGGCTATCTAGTGGGCCAAGGCACTGGACAACCAATGCTTCAGTTTACGGAGCATAATCTATCGCGTACGCCAGTCAAAGACTCTCCAGCTCTTTTGTTTTGATGTTAATTAATATATTTTTACCTTTCCTTCGTTCCTGTGTTTCTTATATTTTGTCTCGTCACTATACCACCAAGAAAGCGTTTCCGACTATGATTTCTATGTGATTTCTCACCATCTAGGTTCATTCTATCTGTCCAGAAAATATGTAACGGTTATACTAATGCACCCTGTATCTTATGGCACTAGGATTGGAAACCGAAACACGACAATATTGCTGGTCATGGTGGTCCTTACCACTTAACTAGATAGATAAGGTTTTTTGGCGTTTTAAAGTTAAATTCAAAATATCTTGGTTACTTCCCTGTTTTTTCCAATGTTACTCTTTAATTACATTTTATATATATAATATTATACAATTTGAAAAAAGACTCATTTGATTAATTAGTACGTTCAATAGTATGAAATAAAAAAGGAAGGAAAGTTAAGAAAAATTCTGTAGTCTATATTCGTTATACCTTTCGAATCGAATAAAAACATTTTAAATTACGAAGATTATATTGATGAAACTTAAAGCTTAAGATAACCAATGAATTTGTTGGTATATACACACTGTGAATGCACACAAATTAGTAGGACAAAACGGATGATTTATTGCATGTAATTCAGAGGAAAAAATTAATTGTTATAAGATAGAGAATTAGTCCAAGTTTACCATTATCACAAATGTTTGATGAGGCATCCTTTCGTTGTTCTGGAAATGTTCATTAGTAAATCAATTCTTGCCGCAGGCTTGTTGGCATGTTTTTGCCGTTCAAATTAGTTGCAGCGTAAATTCTTGATTTTAAGGCAGGACTGGATGCAGTAGCTAGAGGAGTGTTCACTTGATCATTTATGAAACCCCATTCACTAAACTTTAGCGGGGAAACATCTGGTGATCGTGAGGACAACTAAATAACACCTCCACGATCAATCCAAACAGATACCTCAGCATTAAGATAAGATGTAACGTCATTGTTATTGTGATATGATACACCTTCCTGTTATAAAATATATATAAACTCCTGGTATTATTTCCTTGATGATTGGGATAATGAAAATCAGTAGCATGATCAGGTTAATAACTCCTGTAACAGTTTTTTTAGCGAAGAAAAATGGGCCTGCACAAATACGTTTAAGGTATCCGACTACGCTCGGAACCGTGATTTTGCAAAAGCGTATAAATGGATAATATTTATGATATTTAGTGTCACTTAGATTAGAAAATGTATATACAATTATTTTAAGAATAGTACTACAATATTACAATAAAACATTATTTATGTACAATATTTTAACAAAAATGAACAGAGAATGACCCATTTTCAAAATAACTCATTTTGTGAAAAAATTGGGGGTTTTTTTAAAAATTTTGCCGAAAAATAGTTTAGACCTCTGTATAAAAGGCACAACAAGTTTTTTTAAATATAAAAACCTTAAGGGGTTTATCCATGTTTTACGTCTCTACAGAGGGTATAAATTTTAAGAAAAAACCGCCGATAGTTATTTCAAATGGTTGTTACTGAAGATAAAGAAGGGAATTTTTAAAAAACATAGTTGAACTTCAGTACGAGGACTTTAGCCATATACAGGTAAAATATTATTACAAATTTAAGATTTTTTTTACAAAAAGGGGAAAATTTTTTGAAAAATTAATTTTTTTCCCCAAAATTGTATTTAAATAATTTTTTTAAAAATGTCCTTAAAAACCCAAATTTTTTATATGGGATTCTAATCTAAGTGATACCCAAATAAAATGAAAAAATTTTCCAAATTTTTCGCTTTTTTAAAAAAAAAGGTTTCAAAATAGTCAGATACATTTAAAAATTTGGGGCCCCTATCAAAATTTCCCTCTCCAAATTCTGACATTAAGACATCTAAAACCCTATATAAATTTTTTTCAAACTTTTTAAAAACTGGCGCCCCCTTTTCAATCACAATTTTATCGGCCTCCTTATAAATTTTAAAACAAGCAATAATAATGCCTTTGACGCTAAAGCTACAATACACGATTTAATTATAAACCGTACAAAAAATTTAAAAACATAAGTATTAAATTTTGTATATTTTACTTTTAAGAAAAAAAAAAAAATTTAAATAATAGGATAAAAATATTATTTTTTTTTTTCTCTGATTTTTAAATTTTGGGAAAATATTGCAAAATGCGGTGGCGCTTAGGGAAAAAAAAATATAGATATCAGCTAAAATATAGAAAAAAGCTCAAAGGGGCAATTTCTAAAAAAATTTTTCTCTGCAAGTCAAGCCCATGGGAAATCGCTAATACTTATTAAACTTGTTCTTAATTCAGTATTAATAAGATAAGTTTTAAATTTTTTATATATGTTACCTTATGTAATATATATTTTAAGTAAATTACTTTTAAGTAATAGGTTAATTATTTTATTTTTCTTTTAATTTTTTAAATTGAAACAGATTGGAAATATTATTTAATTAAAGATTTATTTACTTCAAGATCTATTTCTAAAAGTACAAATGTCTTTAAAAAAACCCAATCTATTTTCCCTTTTATCATATCCATAAACCTGGCACCCCGCGAACGTACATGTGAGTCTGGAAACCCTAACAGACGTCTGCAAAAACATGAAAAAATGTGTATTTCGTACAATTTAGTCAGCCGGCCGAATCGATTAGCTACCGAATCCTTTTTTGAATGTACATTTTATATTTAACGCGAATTGTAATTCACGGTATTAAGTATTTAGGGAGTGGATTAAAACAAAATCAGATATATTTTAAATCACAGTGAGCATTCGACGATAAAAAAGCATCAACAAGTACATGACGAGGGCAAAATTGTAGCAAGTTACAAAAGGGGGTTAGGGATCCTTTTCAAAGTACTTCAGAAGGGCTCTAAACCCCAAAATGAGATCTTCATAGATTTACTCCAGTGAAAAATTAAAGGGCAATTTTGTAATAAATCACTTTTTGAATTTGGATAGGGTGGATGCTGAATTTTCTGCACTGAAAAAAAAAGATTTCGTATACTATTACCATTTTAACAGCATATCTTTGTGAACCCGGATTTCTGCGATGGCTACTTTGAAGACAAAATATAGATCGGTAAATAAAAAAAAACCAGGTCAATTTCAAATTTTACCTTCCTTTAAAAAACTTTGCCTGCAAGAAAGCCCATGGAAGTCACTGATAATTATTAAACTTGTTATTATATTTGAAGTACCCACTTTTATTATATATAACACGAGTTTATTTTTTAAAAATGATAATATATTATTCTTGATAAAATAGCTTAATTGTAAGGAGAGTAAAACCAAGGCATGACAATGTATACAAAATGTAAAATGATTTTTTGAAATGAAAACTCATATTATAAACGGTTTTGAATGAACTGTAATTTTAAGCCACGCAGAAAGATTTAGAATAAATGTCAAGTAATAAAAAAAATATAAAAATTTAATGAATAACAATTTGTTTTTTTTTTTTTAAAAACGGAAAGCCGGGGGCTTTTACTCGATACTTTTCGTTAAAGGTCGCAGTGATGCACCACAATTTTTTATAATAATTTTCAATATACAAGATAAAAATCACAATTTGGGGAATAATTTAACAAGAGAAAATTCACCTTTTGGATTTTTTTTTATTTTTTTTTTCTTTGAGAAAATATCCAAAAAAACTGAACTAAATTGTTCCAAATGTCGTGAACTTAATAAAGAACACAAATCAAGACATTTTTGCTAACATTACAGGAAAATTTTTTGCAACAAAACTGTCACATTTTTTCCCGTTTTTGTAATTTTAATATCCTTTGATCGCAAAATCCTGTTGATTTTTTTGCTTGTGTCTTTTGACAGGGTGAAGTGCATTTTGCGGACAGTTATTTCAAATTTTTTTAAAAGTTCTTTTGAGCTATTGAAAATTTTCCTTTTGTTTCATGTTTATTGTTTTTCAAATTTTCTTTTGCAACATGATTAATATGATTATTTCAACAAGTGTTTCCCTTTTTTTGATCAGCTTTAATTTTTTCAAAAAGATTATAGATGCCCAATGCTCATTTACATTTATAAACCATAATCCGTCGAACAACATCACAATTAAAACCACTAAGTTATTCATAGGGGAAAATGCAGCATGTTAAAAAAAATATTTTTTAAAAATAGTGGGCGGCCGGGGAAATCGGTCTAAACAAGTACCTTAAGATTCTAAAAAACGTTTTCCCCTCCCAAAAAAAAGGGGATATGTTATCAATTCATTTTAGCCCCATTAAGACTGTCAATTGAGGATTCTCTGTCAAGGTCATTAGTAACAAATAAACAGTTTTCCCCGAATTAACAAATTTTTAAATTTTTATGTTTCAGTATACTCATAAAAATAAATCTTGGCCAATTAATTTTCCCCAAAATGCTCAATATGCTTATCCATGTATCAAAACCTCTTTCCCTTGTGAAAAAAAAAGCGCAACAGAATTATATAATTTACCTTTAAAAAAAAGTGCAGGGAACCCCATAACAGTAAGTTCGAAAGCCAGCAAAAGTAATATTTTTGTTAAAAAAAACGTAATAAAAAATTTTTAGGGTTACAGCAAAGCAAACAAAAAATTTTTTTTTTTTAGCTATAGGATCAAAGATACAAGAGCGTTCAAAGTAGAATTTTTATTTTGACCCCACCAGATGATATATATAAATCATATCAATGCAAATCTGTATTTTTTTTTTATATCAGGTATTTTTTTTTATTCCCGAAATTTTTTTTAAACCTTTTTTTTTCGATAAGCTCGCGCCCCCCGATTTATCGCGCCCCCACCAGGGGGGCGCCCCAAGTTTTAAACACTGCCCCATATGGATAAACAGATATATTTCCCCGACTTTTAAAAGTGTTCATTCCATGCAATTTTTTGGAAGTTTTCAGCTTACGAGATTGCCCATACATTTTTAGACTTACGTATATCAATGGAAACTTTTGTTTCAAAATTTTCTCAGAATTAAGAAAGAGATGTAAATAATCAACAAATTATGAACTTAAGCTCTTTTTAAAAAAAAATGTGCTATAGGTCAATATTGGGAAAAGTTAAATTTTTCTCCTTCTTTCAAAATTAAAAAATGGTTTCAAGGTGACTCATCTTTTGTTTGATCAATTATACAACATATTCGCTAGATTCTTTGGGAAACTCATAATTTAAAATTTATACATTTTACATTAATTCGAGTCTTTCTTAGATTTATCTGAAGCCTTTTATTTTCTTTACAGTTCCTAAATTTTAGAAATGAAAGCCTAGAGCTATTTTGAGATGGTATGGTTTAAAATATTTAAAAATACAACACATTAACAATCTTATTTTTTTAAAAAGAATGAATAAATCAGATTTGAAAATTCGAAAACAATTTGATTCAAATTTTAGCAATGTTACTTATAATTAATTTTAAAAACAAATCACGTGACTTACATTAGAGCCTTACAATAAAACGTAAGTTTTCATAACGTTTCATTTAAAACAAAGTTTGAGCCACATGAGAGTCCCCAACTAAAATTCCTGTATTTTCCCTTTTTTTTTATTTTATAGAAATGAGTACTCAGGCACAATCGAGAAGAGTGATTGCTCAGCGGAAAAATTGTGACTCATCATACCTTTCCTCATAGAATGGTGATTGAGTTCTGGAGAAAAGGAAGGGAAGAGAAATACTTTTTCTCTCCGAAATCGTTCCTTTTTTCACGATCCGATGTATTTCCCGATCCAGCAGAAACATTCCTCACACTCTCTTGGGTTTTTTTTTCTGCTGAATCTTCTTCCCACCAATATTTTCGAGGAGAATACAAGAATTCTCATTTGTTTTCATTTATTTTTGATAGTTTCCTTTCATGATGTTTCAGAACATTTTCTGTTATTTTCACTTTTTAACTTACGTTTTCTACATGTATAAAATACAGAAAAATGATGCTTTGAGGTAATGAAGATCAGATTTCTTTTTAGATCTCTAAGTACGTAAAGAAGAATTAACAATTTTTAACTTAAAGACAAGAATGTGTTTCTTGTTTCTTGTTCTGTTCTGAGTTTAATGGACTCCAAAAGAAAAGGTAATCCAATAGGGCAGGGAATAATTGATGAGTAGAACTTTCAGATCAAGTCAAAAGCCTCCTGCGCTTGTCGTAGATTAAGTACTCATATTCTTGAAGAAAATATTTAGAAAATACTTACCCTAGCATATATGGGGAAAAAAATTAAAGTAAAATTTATTCACTGAAAGGAAAAAAAAAAAATAAAATGACAATAAAAAGCATTTACACACACACAGTTATAGTGAAGATTACACACTAGTAGTAGTTATAACACACATGATAGTAATTTATTTCTTGATCAAAAGTAAGCTTATAATACAAATTAGTGATTCTTGTGTCTGTCTATCCATCAAAGGTTTTCGAAAGAAGTTTTCATATCCGATACAGACACAATTAATTATTTTTTTTGTATTTAGCTGATGTCTATATTTTTCCTCAAAGCAGACACTGCAGATAATAAAGTATTGCAAATATAGGATGTTGAAAGTGGAAAAAGTACATAAAATGGTCTACTTATTGATCGCTGCCAGAAATTCAATAACATCATGCAATAAATAAAATATAGCCCGGCTTGTATGTTACCTTTATGCTATGCAAATATTACATTTATTTGTGTTACCTATGATTCGTTATTTAGCTTTGTTAGTTATTGAAATTCTGGTTTTCTCCAATTGTTCCATGTTATGAAATTTATATTTAAAAAAAAAATCTTATATGTTTTTTTGAAATAAACTTTAAATTATAATTTGAAGTGGTTTGACGAAACTTAGGCGTTTTGTATTAATACACTCATGGACAAAAAAAAGAAAAAAAAAACTCACCAAGAAGAATTCGTCAAAATGAAACGAAATTTTACATACGTTATGACTACTTTCATAGAAGTAAATGATTAGAAAATCAAAGAAAAAGGATAATTTATTTCAGAGAAAAAGGCAAAAGAACGGAGGATTTAATACCCTGTTGAGCCCCCTCTACCGCGAATGCACGATGTTATACGATCGGACATTGAGGCATACAAATTCTGTATGATGCCTTGAAAAATTTTGTTCCATATTTGCTGTAACCTTGTCTTTAGTTCGTTTAAGCTCGTGAGATGCCCAACTCGTCGTTCCAAATGATCCCAGATTGCTCGATTGGAGACAAATATGGGGATCGGGCAGGCCAAGGAAGGGTAGTAACAATGTGGCGACAGTCTTGTGACATGGTGGACAAAGATTTAAGAAATCTTTTATTCTGGGAAAACCGTTTGTTTTCTACCAATTACCTTGTAAATATCTTCCAATATGACAGCCTTCTTGGAAATTAAAACGTCTTTGTCACATATATACCTCCTTTTTGGGAGTGGCAGCCGTTTCTTACATTCTTAAGGTATTTGAGATTAAAGAGTTTTCAACACTACCACATTTGTTCGAAACCATTTTTCATGAATCGGCTACATGTTTCCCTTGTCAGCAGCGATTTTCATTGCTGTGTTTACGACTCACCATGGTCTTTTTAAATATAAATTAACAAAATATAACAAAAAGCGGTATTAAACATCTGCAATCTCTGGTGAATAAAGTTTAAACTTTTCGAAAAAAAAAAAAAAAAGAATTGATCAAGCACAGAAAGAGTATGCCCAGTGGCTGAGAGGTTAGTGAATCGCGCTTCCACCGCAGGTCTAAGATTCAAACCCTGCACTGGGTAATATTGACTCTACCTTTCATTACTTCAGTGGATCAATAAATGAGTATCAAGCTCGCTTGGGACCTTAACACTGTAGTTTTTGCATCAGACTGACCACCTGACCGGAACATCTGCTCATGCACCTCAGGGTCCAAGATCACGTATACAGAGTTGGGCACAGTAGGACTTGATCCTCATGGGCTGCTGCATATGTGATTTAAGTTTAAGCGGGGGAAGAACCTAATGAAATAATGGATGGTAATAATAATAACGAAAGTAAATTTGAGAAAAGTAATGAGTATGAAACATTTGAATCGAAAGGTAAATTTTGAAAATGCTACCTAAAGGAGCCAAAAGTGTAACACAAGGCACACATCGTCCGTCCAAAAGACACGTGCAAAAGACAGTTACATATGCTATTTGTTGATCATATAAGGATGGTATAACTACAATAGCTTGAACAGATTGATGGTATAATTACAATAACTTGAATAACTTGATGGTATAACTACAATAGCTTGAACAACTTGATGGTATAACTACAATAACTATGCCAGTTTTGCTTGTGCAAACATCATTCCCATAATGTTAGCGAAAAGTGCCTGTGATTTGTATTCTTTATCAAAGTCACACACATTTAAATTTTTTAAATCAGGTTGATTAGATTTTTTCTCAAATTATCAAGGAAAAATTGAGTTCTTA
Source organism: Trichonephila inaurata madagascariensis (assembly GCA_019973955.1). NCBI lineage: Eukaryota > Metazoa > Arthropoda > Arachnida > Araneae > Nephilidae > Trichonephila > Trichonephila inaurata. The sequence goes on from BMAV01004993.1 coordinate 19,268, forward strand.
AAAGTAGGTAAGTATGCTTTCTCTTAAATTTTTTATTCACTGTAATTACGATTTTTACTTTGAACAATAAAAATAGTTATTAAAAAAAAGGAATTGGGGAGATTGCGTCACCCGTGCAACTACTAATGTTAGTATCGAGTGCACGTCTTTTCTCGTGTTAATAGTACTGAATATTAAGTAAAATATCAAATTTTATATTATGATAACAAATCCAATTAGGGATGTTCCCCTGTTTACTTTGGTATACTTTAAAAAGTACATAACACATGGAAAGTACTTGAAAGACCACATTCTCCACAACAAATTATTTCTACTGTCTTATCTTGATTAATTTCATAACAGAACAAAATTAGTTTTTCTAAAATTCTATCAAATTAATATGACCAAAAATGTTCCTAAATGGGAATTCGATTGAAAAATTAAGTATTAGCTCAAACTCAGATATTCACAGTCATAAATATTTAAAAGATATTAATTTTGAAAAAGATCTAAACGCGTATTTCATAAAATCTTATAAATCACTTAAACTCTTTGAATCTAATAATCTTCTTGAGTTTTTAAGGAAAATAAGTTAATAACGTTCTTTTAACAAACATGCATGTAAATACTCTATCTAGCAGTTTAAACTCCTTTTAGCGATCTCATCCTCTCCGTTAAGAAAACTATTCCCCGT
>BMAV01004996.1:0-46222 GCA_019973955.1 Trichonephila inaurata madagascariensis
GTTGTATAACCTACAATCCCAAAAGAAGAAAAAATTTAAAAAAGAGAAAAAACCAAAAATTTTAGATAAAAAAAAGATTTTGAAAAAAATGGAATTATATATATATATATATATATAATGTGTGTGGAACCCAACCCGAAATCTTCAAAAGGTGGGATTCTTCAGGTAGGAGGTTTTATGGGTGGTGTCTAGGGTTTTAGGGTGTATTAGTTAATTTTGAAATAAAATAGAAAATATAGTTTAAGAAAGAAACGGGTTGAAAACTAAATAATTTATTATGAATTATAGGGAGTATTTACATGGGAATTTTCAAAAAGAATAGGAAATTTGGGATGCATATTTCGGAAGAATAGGAAAGTTAGATCACATTACTTTAAGGAAGGCAATTGAGATTAAATAGAACTCATTATGGTGCTATTAAGACTAAGATATATAACTACTAAGACTTACCGCCGCGAAATACGACTTTTCTCTGACGAGTGTTAGTGGGCCTCTGCCGAAAAAGGTTGATGTCGGCGTTTTAAAAGGGACGCTAGATGGTGTTGATGTGGAATGCTGTTTTGATTAGAATTGCCGACCTCGGTAAAGGATATGATCTAACCTTTTACAAATGGGATATCCTACATATATATTACTAGCTGGTATACCCGTTCTCCGCACGGGTGAAATGAAAAACTGAAAAATACAGATTGAAGGATAAAGAAGTTTTTAATGAGGTAATTTTACGTGAATTGCGAATTGAACAACAACAAAAAAAGTTGTTGCATAATTCAGCTGAACAAAAATCATATTTGTTAAATTTTCAGTCTATAGGTCTAATAGCTGATAAAAAAGATTTTTTTTATTCACAACACTCCCTTATCTCTATTGCGGGTCAATTTTTGAAAACACCTTCCTAAGCTGATCTTTGGTCAGTAAAAGTAACATATGGTTACATATTTTGTATAATGAAAGCTTAAAATAGCGTAAATAATTTATATCTGGATGTGTAAAAGGTTAATATTACTTTCTGTTGTATTTATTTTGTGTTAAAGTAGTAATATATTCATAAACAACGCCGTTCCTTACATTATAATGACGATTCAATGGAAATATAGCGAAATGTTGGCGATAGATCCAAGTTGGCATCAATTTTGGCGACCATGATGGCAACTTGGTGATTGATTGAACGGTGCAGAAGTTGATAGGCTGTAGTGCCACCTGGTGGGGAACTGCAAGAAAGAAGATAACACAAAACCTTCTCCACAAAAAATACATATACATGCCAATTTTCATAGTGATCGGTTGAACGGTGTTGTGGAGTGAAACGAGGTCATGAAACAAACTTCCTTTTTATACATATAGATAACACGAAAAAATATTTCAGTCCCCTCGCTTTCGTGTTAAACGATTTTCACTGAACACAATTTTAGAAGATTTACTTCACTTTATTTCTTAATTTATGCGTGGAAACTGGCTTCGTGAAATGAATATGGGATCAGTGGAAGAAGTAGAGTCGATGTCATAAAAAATACAAAAGAGCAAAAATAAGATCTCATTGACTTAACTGGTAAATCAAAGTATTTTGTTAAAATGGAGAGATACCTGGAAAGATTGAAAATAAAAATCATCTCAAAACATTTTGCTAAAAATTTGTCTAGTGGTATTTTAAGTGGAAGAGTTAGTAAAGGAAATTTTTAAAACATTTAAATTTCTGAGACAAATTAATTATTCATGATATTTAACATTAAAAATTTCGTTGTATTAACGCTAAGATAAGGAGAAAAAACGAGGATAGACAAAAATTTCGAATTGAAGTGTGCTTAAGTTCACTGTTATTGTTTTTTAACAGAAACAATATCATCTTTTCACACGATAGACACGCTTATAAATTCGAAGAAAAATATTTTTGGCTATTTTTTGAAAGCTGAACGTTTTCTTTGCAATATATCTAAATTTCAATAAGCTTAAAACTAAATTTTTAAAAATAAAGGATCAAAAATTATGTCTGTTTTTTAAAGGTATATTCAATAAACGTTTATGTTTTGATTGTGATTGATCAATAAATACTATGCAGATGATTCAAATATCGTCGAGTGGTATGGTATATTATAAAGTAGCAATCTATATAAAAAAAAAACGACAACTTAATGAGTAAAGATTCAAACTAAATATTTTTTTAAAATACCTTATAGATTTTTTTCATAATATCTGTTTTAAGTCAAAATTTTTCTATGTATAAAAAAATTTATATTTGGGGTTTTTAATTTTATTTTGTTAGATTATTATTATTATATTCGATTATTATTTTTTTATTAGGAAAATCTACAAGACGTTCTTTTTCTCCACTCAATGGATTGATCCAATAAAAGAATTCCCTTTGATATAAATTAATTAATAAGATTTAAGAAGTACCTTTGGTGAATTATTAAACCGACCTCTGGAAAAAATAAAAATTGACTACAGGAACCAAGAAATGTTATTAAGAAATGAACTGATTACGAAAGGAAAAAAGCTTTTCATTAGATTAAGAAGCTTATCGCGTGTAGCTTATCTCTGCAAATGCTTCAGTAATTTGCGTCGCAGAATAAAAATTAATTTCCGTAACTATAGCATAGATAAAAATAAAGGAATTATGTTCGTTTTGAACAATAAAATGTGCTTTCTGAAGTGACAGAACGTACAACTCATTAGTTTCTCATTCATTTTTTAAAAAGGGATATATCTAACATTTTATATGTTATTGTACATTTTTTCTTCAATGTATCATTTTTTTGTTAGCAAGAACACTATTAGAATGGTATTTATGTAATAATTTTAATTTTGTTTGTGCTTAATCTTCAGAAATTTTTTTAAATTTTAATTTATTTGGTTCTTTACTTTGTTACTTTAAATGTAATTACAAATACTTTTAAATAACAAGCGGCTACAGTCAATATGTAGTTAAGAAAATTGCTTAAAACATGCAAGCAGCAGAGGTACCACGTTCGCTTAAAAGAATATTCTTTTATTTTTTTAAGTTCATTAAAAACTTAAGAAAGCATCACTTATTGAATAAGAACATTTTAGAGCTAAATGCTCATTTTATTGCTTTTTTTCTAATAGAAATGATGCGTGAATGTAATATGGAAATGTTATACAACATTCAAGTCTTGCTTAATCTAACACAGATAATAAATTTTACAAAATATTCTATAATTTTATCAATAATTTATGAAAAAGGAAAACTCATCCAAGACTATACATAGACTTCAAAGGCAATAAACGACAAAAATGCAATTTAGAGTTTAGATACGGTTATTAGTTCTAATAAAATACTAATATTCTAATTAAAATCCCTCATAATTTTGATTGGTTAATTTATAGTTCATAAAACTTCTAAAACTTTTCAAAAGAAATAAAATATATATAACAGCATATTTAATGACCTTCCGGAAAATTACAAATGGAGATATTCTCAGGTACTTTGGTAACATAGTTCAGATTCCCAAGGTCAACAGCAACACAATCTCGCTTTAATCCTTTTAAAAATAAGAAAAAGATTTAAAACTCGAGAAGGCCCTGAAATACGTAAACTTCAAACAGAAAGCCTCACATAATTTCCTTATTGTACTTGCGGAGGATAAAAAAAGGAACACATTTCTAGGATAATGAACAAAAGAAAAAGAACATCTCGACTTACTTCTGCCCTACAAAAAAAGTTCAGTCCCATCTTCCTCATAACCTTCAAAACTTAACCTGATGTCTGAGACACCAAAGCATTTTCAGTAATGACACACAGCATAATACAGTGCTGCATAATTTGGCGTGTCTTTTGATATCCATCTCGCCAACCTTCTGCATGTTCGTACAGCAAAAACAGCAGAACGTTTTAGCCTCACTTTAATGACCTTCATAGTCCGAGTCAAAGGTCAAAGATTGCTCGGATTCTGGAATACATATCACGGCATTATAACGGATGGAGCCATTATTTTTACTCGCCTTGCAAAATGTGTACTTCCTCATGTTCTGGCAGAAAAAGAGCGAGTGACTCTTTGACCGCTTTTCCCGCCAAAAACAAGAGCTTAGAACATTTTTATTTCTACATCTGCTAGAAGTATGCAGTGATGGCGAATGAGATTTAACATGCAAACGATTCATACTGCAACGGTAAAATGTTATTTATTGTCAGTAATGAAGAATACATTTGGTGGTTGTTTTATAATTTTATTCTGAAAAGAATATTTGAGTAATAATTTAAAATGATAATAAAAGATGTTTTCTTAATTGATTTTACAGCCAAGTTAAATCAATCGAGAGTTATTAAAATGAAAACTGTAAAATGGCGATTAAATTCTGTGGATGATAAAGTCTTCAGTATTTGTTTATTTCAGAATCATCATTTGTTTAATTATTTATAACCAGTCAAAATTTTTTCATGGAATTTAACAATGCAAAATTTTAATACGTTTACAGTGGTCGAAGCTAGAATATTTGATCAATTTAAAGACAATTGTGTTTTTTTATGCTCAAATATTTCAATGAAAAATTTTCATTCAATAGATCATAGTTTTGATTGCTTAATTTTGGTTTTGGACTGTAATGAATAAAAATAAAACAAATCATAATTTTTTTTAAAATTTTTTTTATGAAAGTATAAACCAGATCATAACTTAAAATACGTTCCAATCAAAATTTCACCAAAAAACGTTATTCATCACATCTTTTGAATTCTTTAACACAAGCATTGTAAAAAATAAATAATCTGCTGATACTACCTGGGATTAGTCAGAGAATCCTCACCAGACAAGGAATTTACCTCAAATTTTACCTGCATCCTCGCGGATTCTGTTTTCGACATTGATTGGAAGATGACTCTTATCTGGGGTTCTAAATAAGAATTAAAGTGAGTTTTATCTATCTAGGATCTATTTAAAGAAACTTGTTTACGAACGAATTTTAACAAATCAGTAAAAATACCTTCAGCTTAAGATAGCTTTTAGAATTAAATCATATGTATTGGAATGTTTTTCAAAATTTGAATTTTAAGAGTTGATTAAAAAAAGAAAAAATCATGCGCATTGGGGTAACGTTTGGAGCAATTAATCCTTAAATTTTTTGTGCAATACACTCTCTTTAAAGCAACGGTATAAATTTTAAAAATTTAAAATACTGGAATTGGAACTATAAGAACTTTAATCCTTAAAGTTTATATGTGGCTGAATGTATAATGATTTGCTTTGTGAATTAGGTGGCAAATGGTGGATAATATTCTGATTTTTCCACCATCTCTGTTTATTTTGAAGTACAAAATTTTTTCATCCAAGGACACGGATTAATTATACAACGAAAATTTAAAGAGCAGGAGAAAATAACTCTCTCTGCGTCAAAATGTAAAAAAATAAATTTGTCTTAATTTCATTTCAAAGGCTGTACTATCACACAAGATATAGATATACTTAAAAAAAACTCAGTATGCATTGATTAATTCTTTAGACAAGAAATTTTAATTTCCAATCGAATTTTCTGTGATGGTGAGAGATATAAATTATTTTCAAAATGAAAATATAATAACGTTACCATTAAAATAAGGCATGAGAAATTACCGCAAAAATTTCAAAATTATTTAAGGTTTTTGGTAAATTTATATCTGACATTTTTTTTCATTTTTAAATCTAATTGAACGGGTTTAAAAACTTTAAGTTCTGTTCTAATATTATTCTCTTTTATAATACCTATTTTGATTTTAAGATGGTAATATTATTTCTTGACCCATAAACATTATTTTTAACCGAGAGCAAAAATGTTCCAATGTATTTTATTCAAATGTCAAACAGGAAGTATAAGTAAAAATGATAACGTAGCCATTTTTCCGTTGTCCATTTTCAAGTAAAGTTAGAACAATAAAATGCAAAATAAAAAAAAAGCAGAGATATTCCAACGAAAATACTCCCATGGTATTTTTTTTTAAAGAAGCGATAATAGGGGGGAAATGCAATTCAGCAAAATAATTCCTTTTTTTAAAAAAACGCATCTCGAATATTTGAAGCAGTTGGTTACATAAATTGGAGAAAATAGTTTTGAAAAAGGACTTTATATCAGATTCAAAGACTGATAAAAGGCTTAATAATCGAAAAAAACCAAACTAAGCAAAAAAATAGGAAAAAATGGAGGGAAAACGACCCGAGTAAGAAAAAGAGAGATTACTTTTTCTTCTTAATTTCTTTGCAAAACCTTTTTTTCTGTGGGAAAAAAACTTTTTTTATATTTTTATTAAAGAGAGTTAACTGTTTTACTTTCTTATTGTGTTCTTTTCGGGGATCTTCATTAAATTACATCTTTTTTGTTTTTCAGCATTCCAATCAGTAAAAAAATTTCCTTTATTAAAAATATTTTTTTTTTTTAATTTTTAAAAATTAACATTAAAATTGATAAGAACTAATCCTTAGGGTCGTATTTTTAATTGAAAAGGAGAGAAATTAACATACAAATCTAATATTCATTAAACAAACAGTAATAGTTTCGGACAATAACATTTTGATTTTCTAAGGATCTACTTACATTTATTTGTCTTATTAAATTTCCTTCAATATATAGCTACAACTTTTGTAATCAAATAAAAGTAATAGTTTACATCAGAGCTTCCCAAACTTTTTTGCCTCATAGACCCCTTGACAGATTTTTCGGCTTAGGGTAGACCCCTACTAAGCTAATATTAAATTTTTGTAAATTTATCAACTTAAATGTGTTTTTGATAGCAGGTATAGAGCTACTTCCTTTAAAAGATTTAAATTTTTAACTGCAATGAGGTATAGTGTTTAAAACTTAAGAAAAGACATTTTAATTAATTAAATTAAATTTAATTTAATTAATACATAAAATAACTGAGTATCAAACAAATACTTTTAGTGGGAGGAATGAATTTGGGGATGCAATAACAAATTTTCAACATTTGACACCAATCTTGTCAGGTTTAACCTTAAATATCTCCTTGGTTAATAGTGTCCATTCTTTCTTTTTCTTTTGGAGATTGGCAAGCGCACTGTAACTCCTTCTCAACCGAAAAAACAATTAAAAACTTTCTCAAGATATTCCATTAATATGGAATAAATAACAGGTATATCTTTTTAAAGCCAAAATTACAGACAACCGTTTCTAAAATTTACTGCCTAATTCTTGCAATCTGACATTTTTTTTTACAAAGGGATCATATGAATGCATTGCCTATTATGGTATTACGATAGTCAAAACATTCTCAAACCTAGCTTCAAAATCTAAAATAAGGGCATTTAAATGTTCGACGTAGGTTAAAACGTCTTTTTTCCTGGTAGATTATCTGTGACAATTGAGAAACTGGAAAAATTTGCGATGTTCATTATTATACTCCTTTTGCTTAGTTCTGGCAAGAAAGGCTGGAATGTGGTCCTTATTTTAATAAAATTTATGCTGTAGACTTGTAACTGCAAATTAACCTCATTCAATTTAGTAAATAAATCTGTTAAATAAGCAAGTCTGGTTTCCACTTGATTAAATTTCCTTTTAAAATTAAAGTCACGATCTGCTTTAATGAGAGCCACTATCGTAGACCCCCCATTTACTCCTCATGGACCCCGAAATTATTTTTTCTATGACGTGGACCCCTTGCAGGTTGTCATAGACCCCTGAGGGTCTATATAGACCACTTTGGGAATCACTGGTTTACATCTTTAATTTTTTTTTAATTAATCAGAAACCCGCAAAAACTGGGAAATAAAAACTAAGTAACAGTACTGAGAAGATTTTGACTATACACTTGCCTCCGAAAGTCTGCGTACAGGCGTCTTACGTGTTTATGCTATAATTACTATTAAAATCTCGCTTTAGAAAATCAAAATACTTGTCAGGAATTCTTCAAAATTTCTTTTTTCACACAGCAGCAACAAAATTCACCTTAACAAGAAGAAATAAAAATGACCACCAAATAATTACCAACCATCCGCGCCAAAATGCGTACACTTACAAAATAGAGCTTTTTAAGACCTTTTATTGTAAAATAATTGCACTAAATCGTGCTTTTAAGTAATTATAAGCTTCTTTTACGATTTATTTAGGATTTGAGATTTGAAACCTTTTGTGGTTCCATGGCTGGCAACAGAATAGAGATCGATATGCCATTGAAAGAAAAATCATCATAGATCTTCAGAAACGGGGGTAATTTTTAAAGGAAATGCTGAAATGTTAATAGGATACATCCATTGATTCAAAAAGTGTTCATAAACTACAAATAAACTAAAAATTTAACGTCCAAGCCAAGATCCGGCCCTGCAGTATCACCCCGAGAAACCGCCCGTCTGCAGTATCACCTTATAAAAATAAATCTAAGACTATAAGCTTCACAGATAGCTAAAAGTCTTGCTGAGATATTGCAAAAAAGTGTGACTTTAATTACAATTCGAAGAAAACTGAAAAAGGATGACTATCATGCCCAAGTTGCACTCAAGAAGCCCTTCATCGTAGAGCTAAGAGAATAACTTTTGCCAAAAAACACCTAAATAGGACACATATTTTTTAGAAAAATGTGATATATTAAATTGAAAGTAATTTTTGTAATTTAGCCTCAAAAAGCACAAAAATATGCCTGCAAAAATTCCTGGGCAAATCTTAAGAAAGATAATCCTTTTTCGACTATCAAACATGGAAGAGGAGGCATAATGTTTGGGGGTGCATTGGAAGCCTGGTAAACTAGAATTTATTGAATCAACAATGTACAAAATTGGTCACTTGAACTTATTGAAGTAAAATATCAGGGCATATGACGAGAAATTTGCGGTGAGTAACTATTTTTTCTTTCAGCGGCACAAAGGTACCAAGCAAATGGCTCACATTGTGAAGTCATTCTGAAGCCATGTCTGTTCTGACATGTCCCAAACCAATTCCTAAAGTCAACCTAGTCCCCAGACCTAAGCACAATACAGTATTTGTGGGATTTACTCGAGTGAATAATCAGGAAAAACGTAATAACATCCAAGGAATTGCTGAAATCAGTCAGAGTAGAAGAATGGAACAAAACATCCACAGATGAAACTACTAAGCAAGTTAAATGTTTGTCAAATTGTTGAGAGAGTTATAGAAAGAACAGAATAGTTTAAAAAGTACTAACTTTTAGTTATAATCCATTATTGTAAAGGTTTTCTTCCATTGTACGCAGACTTTTGTCGCACACGATTTGTGTCGTTCTCAAGTTATAAATATTTGTATTATTTTAAATAACATTGCGGTGTTTGTTGCTTATACTATTTGAATTTACGACATTAGAGAAATCAATAAAAAATAGTATTGATTCAGGAAGGCTTCATTTAATTAGCGATCTTTGCGTGAATATGAAAAATGATCGCCTGTACGCAGACTTTCGGAGGCAAGTGTATTTATTAAAGAGTAATTTTTAGATTCATTTGAAAATGTGTATAATTTCCATTATAAGAATTATAAACGTTCCTTATTAATTGATTGTTCATTAATATCGTATTTAAAGGCATTAGGACTGTTGACGAAGGTTTCTTAGTTTTAAACCACAGTCAAGTGATCTAAATTTGAACCCTATTTTCCTAACTTGCTCACTATACTAACATTTGAACTTTGAAATTCGATAGACTTAAAGTGCATCAGACCCTCTACACTACAATTTTTAACGGTATCAGAACTCGAACAAAATATTCTGGCTTGGACACTCGACTACTACGACTATCAATGTATCACTGAAACAATGTAGAAATGAAATCAAAGTGTTGTTGTTTCTTATCCTCGAATGATCTGATATATCGTCGGTTTAATTATCAGAATGCGTAACTCCACAAAGGAACTAAATTTGATATAGGAGTTCTGTTTGGCGCGATTCCTTAATCGTACCAAACAGCGCTCGGCAAAAAAAAATTCAAATTAAAATCGTCTGAAATTAATAGGGTTGCCGGTGAAAAAAAAACCCAATAAAAATTATAGTTTAAACCTTTATCTACCGCATTATGATTTACTGCAGTTATTTTCATGCAATATATTTTTTGTGAATCATTGCAATGAAAATTAAGGATTATACATAAAAAAAATACTCAACTTAAAAAAATTAACCCGTTAGAGCTAATTAATTAATTTAAGATAATCAACTGTAAAATTAATTATATACACTTTTCATTTAAAATAAATAATCAAATCGTTTTCTAATGTCTTCATTTATATACAAAAAAAATAAGACAATTACATTTTGACATTAACTGTTTTTTTGGAGCAAAAATGACAATCTTCGCAATCCGCTGAAAACGCAATTTCTGCTGTAAAACTATTCGCCTTCCCCGCTAAAATACTCATCATAGAATCCTTGCTGCCATATATCTTGGAAGATTGCATTTAAAAGAACATTTTTGCTAAGTATCGTCAGAGTATTCGTAAAAATGGTTATTCTATATAATTTTAAAGTGAGTGGTACTTATAAGTACCGTCGATAGATAAAGGGTTAAAAAAACTAAAAAACACGCTTTTATAGTTAATCGAACAAAAAAGTAAAAAAATAATTCTGAATATAAGAATAAAATGATTTACGAGAAAATTAATGTCATTAGGATAAAAGCGTGGGGTGCTCTATATTAGTTGTTATAATTTGTAACTATAGTTCTCTCTATATATATAATCCGAAATGCTGAGTTATTGTAAAAATTTTGTACAAAGCATCCCACGCTTTTACCACCATGACATTAATTTTCTCGTAAATCATTTTATTCTTATATTAAGAATTCTTTTTTTACTTTTTAGCTCAATTAACCATTAGTTTTTTTAAACTAAAATTTATTTTTTTTCATTTTTTAGTTCGATCTACAGTAAAAGCATGCATTTTTAGTTTTTTTAACTATCATTTATTAATACATTTTTTTTAAGTTTTGGCCCGCGACCGAAAAAGTTTGCCCATCCCTGAGTTAGACCAAATTATTTTTTTTCACATGCACGAGTCTTTTTTTTTTATTTTTTTATTTCCATTTTCAGAAAGACTGGACAATTGCTTATAGTATGATAAGAAACTGCTGACGCAAAAAATGTTTTCGCTTTTAGGATTATTCTTAATCTTTTACTCGCCAAATCTGGCAATGGGATCTGGAATTAGTAGCCAAATCTGGAAGTGGTACATAGAATTAGTCACCAAATCTGGAAATAGGATCTGAAATTAGTCGCCAAATCTGGAAATGGGAAATCGTTAACCTGATCAGGACACAGCAACTAAATTATTAAATTCTTGCATTGTCATCAGTCCTTCACAAATGTGAAAATTTTGAATTAATCTGACCTTTTTAAGTGGGTAAAAATCGAGTTTAAAGATTTCGTTACATACATGTGAAACTTATAATAAAAGCGTGTTGAAAATTAACTCTAATACACATTATATCCCAATGGCCTCCACATTACCATACGATAAAAATATCAAGGTAACCATATTGTAATGTTTTCGCCCATCTTGAAGAACATAAATAAGAACTTGGAGCGCAGCAGTCATATATCAAATAAGAAGCCCCAGAAGGAGTTACGCATCGCTGGCGTAGCTAGTTCTGAGTGGGCTCTGTATCAAAATTCATTCAGGGGCTCTTTTTTGATGTGAGAACCCTGCTAGTGGGACTGTAGGTACGCATGGTGGAGCCCCTGTAACTTGAGGGCACCGTATAATTGATACGGTGGTAGCTACGCCCCTGTTACGCATTCTGATAATTAGGCTGATGATTTGTCTGATAAGCTCCAAAAGGTTGTTGACCACCAAAAAATCTATAATAATAAAGGGATTGGATGTTAGATAGTCCGATGACTCTCAGAATGTGATCCGTTGAAGCTGGATGGTCACATAATTTCTTACAAGTGGGGTGGATTTTTATGCCATTATCATAGGAAAGATATTTCAAGTGGCCACTTGTTAGTCTAGCCAGAGCCCCGTTCACATTTGTTTTCCAGCAGAGAGCCAATGGATGTCCCTGTGTACGTTGGTGCATTGGAGCGTTGGTGGAATACGCCGTATTAAATTTAGTTTAGATCTTGCATTAGAGTACAGTTCTTGAAAAAAGTGAGCGAAGTGCCAGTAGCCGTTTCATTCTCACTACCCTCTTTGGTCAGTCTATCAACTATCTCATTACCTGTAATGTTAACGTACGATGGTATCCATTGGAGGTGGGCATCGTGGGTCTAAGAGATCTTCCTCATTTTGAGCAGAATAGAAACGCTGGTTTCATCGTTTGCGCAGGACCCAGTCACTAGGTTATTGTAGTGCACTGTGGCTGTCCGATAAAATCCATAGTTCTCCAAAACTTCAATCACTAAGACTTGACAGCAGCAAGCCCCGCATCAATCGCAATTAACTCACTCCCGAAGTCAGAGCAAATGTCAGGGTTGCGTTGCTTTATTGTAATCTCAATATAGGGGGGGAGGGGGAGGTCTTAACAAAAATACCGCAGCCAATACGATCTTCTGTACGACTAGCTTGAGTATAGACCTGTACTGCATCTTGAAATCAAAGTATTGTATCTCAGTTTAAACAGGAATTTTTATCTGATGTGTGAACATTTTTGTGTCGCCCATCCGGTATAGTGGTTAGCGATGCTGACTACTGTGCCTTAGGACCTGGGTTCGAATCCCGGTGAAGACATGGATTATTTTAAATGTATAGTGCTTTCGCGCGACATGGGGGTACTCTAAGCAGCCGCAAGTCTTCTCTTGAGGTTGGTGGCAAGAGACGAGAGGTGGGAGGCCCCTGACCCTCCCCAGGGTGTTCTCCCTCAAAATTGGGGTGGAATCGAGCCAAATCGCACTGTCACCTGTATGATGCTCAAGGCTAAGGCCAACGACAGGCGTACATCTAGCCTCTTGCCATGATGAATTTTGTGGACCTCGATCTGGCTACATCAGACAGGGGGCATTGGAAACAACAGCAACGAATTTTTGTAATTCTCCATTATATGAATTTTAAACTTGTAATGATGTAAAATGTGATATTTATACACACAAATCAAACACAGTTTATTTTGCAATGTGTACGATTTTTCTCAACCTCAGATGATACCTGATCAAAGACAATTCAAAATTAAATAAAAAAAATATGCATTATAAATTTTTAAAAAAATTATATGAATTATTATTCTTATTATTATGCATTATGAATAAATAAAAAAATTAAAAAATTCTTTTTATTTGGATTAAATAAATTTGAGAAGCATATGGAAAATTAAGTATCAAAAGATGTTTTAAAAATTAAGAGTTATTTAAATGCATATTTTTAATAATGAATTCGCAACTAAGATACATTATTTTTGCGAATAACACAATAAAGTTTACAGATCTTTTTTTAATTTTTCACTATAAAATGTATAGTTTAAAACAATCTTAATTCATCATTTATTCTAAACTATTTTTCTTTTTTTAAGCTATTTTTTCTCCATTTTTCTTTCACTTTTAAAATCATTGATTTTATGTAGTAAATATTTACATACATACAATAATCATACATTTTTAAAAAGAAAATTCTGATATATTTTAATTCTTACAAATACTCTGATATATAATATATTCTGCACATTTAATAAGAATTAAATTTAACATTTCCTATCTTTTCTTTTTTTTAGTTAGCTTTTTTTCGGATAATTTTTTATTCTAAAAAAAAAGTAATAATTATCATTCGAATTTGGGAAAAATAATTATAATTCTGGGTTGACAGAATTTGAAACTCGAATCCGCGCTCGTGATCGATTGTGGATTAGAACTCTATTAGTGTTACCAGAATCTATCGGTACAGAATAATAATGGTAATTCAATTCGAAATTGTAAATTCTATATATTATATGCATGATACAGACATTACGGAGTGAGAAGCCATACTAAGTGTCGAAGTAGTCATTTAAATTAAGATCTTGTTCTATACAATATTTGATGCGTTGCCTGCGTTAAACAAATCCTTCTTTTGGGCAGAAAACAAAGACGTTTGGAATTCAACGGTGCAAATTTTATAAATAAAACAACTTATTTTAACAAACAAATAAAATGGAATTTAAAATTATTGCAGTTCGATAAAAGCGGAAAGAGAATGCATGTCTTTTACCTGTAATAAATTCCTTAAAAAATTCTTAATTTTGCACACGTATTGCAAATAAATTTCCATTAAATAACTTTCGTCAAAATATATGAACATTCTACTCAAAGAAGAAAATACAAAATACCTGTCGGTGAAGCATAATTATCAAAATGTTTTTGTTTCTGCTCTTGAGAAAAACGTTATAAACATTTTTTCAAGGTTAAAACTTTGTTAGTATGTTAAGTACTCTCTTTTTTTCAACTGTATAGACTTGTATATCTCATTAGCCTAAAAACATTGACATAAAAACTTTCAAAACAATCACATTGTATGATATTTTTTTTCTGTTATTATCAACATATAATCATGCAAACGATTTATTTAAACTTCTAAAATATTGGGAAAAAAAATTTATTTTTATCAAAATATTTCAATTATCTTTTTCTTAGTATTCAATGGTTTGTTTAAATTGGGTAAAGTTATGATAAATATTTAAAAATGAATTTTCGAATTCTCGGAAGAACCGTTTTCCGTTCAATTGTACTCGCCGAATCTGGCAACGCATTATATTTTATATTTCTTTCTTGGGAATTTGAGCAAAAATTAAAAATTTTCGATACACAAACAATTTTTTTTTATATCGATATTTTTTTTTTTTTTTTCAAATATTTTATCTTAATTCTTTTTATTCGCACATTTTAATGGTTTCATTTAAATTGTAATAGAGCATTTTAACACGAATTCGAATTCTAAAAAGAATCTGTTCCATCTGAGAATTATTCGTGTTCATTTCCGTAGTTCTTAGATCGAATACTTGATCCAAATCGGCTTAAGGAAGAACTAAAAGCGAAATCAATCAGCTAAATAACTAAATCCATTTAACCGTATGATCAGATAGATCTCTAATGACTATGCGCAGATTTTCAAAGAATTCCATACAAGATATGATGCTAGAGTTGAAGAAATAAGTAAGTACATATTCTTCTAAATTGAGGTACTTAACTAAATAAGAAAATTATTATTATTTGATGAAGCTAAGCCTTAATATCCTGTAAAGAGCTTATTTACTTGAGTTCTAATGCCTAAATGGCCTGAAGGTAGTAGTTTTCGTGAGGAAAATGTCTTCTCCTATCTTTTTAATTTCAGTCTATTACGAATTCTATTCAATAACCATGAATTATTTTATTAATTTCCGGAAGGATGAACAAGAAACATATCGATTCTTTCTTTGATATATTTTCTTATAAAGCCAAATAAATTTAATGTAAATAAGGTTAGAAATTTGAATGCAAAATATCTGTAATGCATATTTAATCTTAATTGCTTTACGAATAAAAAAATCTTTCAGAATTTAAATAGAATTTTGAACTAAGAGTTTCAGGAGAATTAAGAATTTAAAGAAGAGTTAATCTGTATAACGATAAAAGGAACAGAAGATTTTATTTTCTTAGAGTGCAAATAGAGTTAAAGAAGTTTAGTATTAGTTATTCAGTTATAAATTTTAATAAAGTTTATGTTAAATTCTATTCTCAACTACCTTAGAAAATTCATACATTAAAATTAAGTAATAATTTAAGGGGTTTCACCCATGTGACGGCCTGTTTTTTAAGCATTTTTAGGAAATTTTTTTTTGACGACCAATAAAATGATAGAACTTTACGTTTTTTATCATTTATTTATATGCATCTTAAGAGTATTTAGCCACAAAAATATCCAATAGAACGTGTGAGTTATCGCGCTCTGTACACCCGCCTCAAAAAAATAGACGCTTATTTTTTCCACAATTCCGGCTGATTGGCTTATTTGAAATAAAAAAAATTTAATATCGTTTTAATCTATAAGCTTAAATGCACCGAATGAATTATACTCTATTGAAAATATCAAAAATTGGATTTTTAATAGGCCTCTGAAGAAAAAGTTTCGAATTTCATGTTTTTGTTTTGTTTTTTGTTTTTGTTATAAAAAATATAAATATTTTGAATTTTGGAATGATTGTAGTCCATTTGGTGCGTTGTATGTGTTGAGTCTATCCTATAAATTTGAAGCCATTCGATCAAACCATTCTTGATATATGATGAAGGAAAGTTTAAATAACACAAGTTTTGAGAAAAACGAGTTTAAAGTTTCTAGTCTAATTAAAACAATGAAAATCTTAACGCTACGAACAGCTGCTCCTCAAACAGCTGTTTCTTTATAACAACTTCGAATTTTAAAAAATCACTTTACCACCGTATTCTAGACATGTTAAGGGCTGCGGTAGCGCAGTGGTTAAGGTATCGGACCATGACAGGCATGTCATGAGTTCGAGAACAGCACCACTAAAGACCCGCCGTGTAGGGCAGCGATGCACGTTAAATCTGTCGAGAGCTGAAACGTCCTCCCGTTGGTGTGGTGTGGTAGTTAGGAGAGGGGGGTGCCAGCTTAGGTGTCGTCCACGTCACTTGACCATGGTTCAAAATTACGTGGTCCGTCGCCAAAAGCCCTCGTGTAGCTAAACAGTGCGACGTTAATATTCACTCACTCACTCTAGACATGTTAAGGAAGCAATTTATGAAAAAAAAAATTTATTTTTTTATTTTTTGAGCCGAACACATAGGTGAACCCTCTTAATATTTAAGTTCGTTTACATGATTTCAAAAGAAAATATATTTTTTCTTCTAAATGCTTTCGGAATCAGAAGCATAGTAGAAGTATTTTTCAATCAAACTTCATTTTCTTATAAATGTTCATTAAGAAATAGATCCCCTTTCATTTGTTATAAAAATAATTACAAAACAGGGATTCTTTCGTTTAGAAATTAGAATGCTCTTTCTCAATAATATTTTTCTTCAGAATAGAAAAATTACCTGACAAGAATTATAATCTTTTCCTATTCGCCTGTTCTATTTTTTATTTAGGTTTCAGAATTCCATTGCTTTAAACAAAATTTCTTACAAATAAAAAAAATCTTTTTAATTAACATTTTTGAGGATGGATATTTTGGAAACAAATCTTAAGGAAACCTATAAAGTTAAAAAAAAAAAAGACAGAAATCCAAGAAAATGTTTATTTTCAAAGACAATAAAAAAAAAAGAATTGTATTTGTGTAAATAAGCAGTATGTATTATTAGCATAAAAATAACTTCATATTGTATGGATGCTTTAAACATAAAGAAAAAAAACTTATTATTTATTCAATTTATATATATATTTTTTTTCAAGAAGTAATGAAAAATAAAATTGAAAGAATTCGTGTTGTAATTATTTTTCTTCTATCGGTTAAAAATATTGCATGTAAAATAATTGGGAGATATATTTCCAAGAATATTTATTTTTTTCCTAAGAATCCTATGAAATATTTATAGACTAAAGTAGAGAGAATTTTTAATTGCAAATGCAATTTTTATTTATAGTCAATATAGGTTTTAAAATATAAATTATGCGTATTATTTTCAATATAAATAGTAAATATTTTAGAAACTGTATAAGATGAAAAATTTTAAATCTGTATTTCAACATTAATATAAATAACGTATATTAATATACCTCTTAGAGAGATATAATTTATTTCTTTTCCAGGAATTTTTTTTATCATCATAAATTTTTATACTACGTAATGACTACGTGGTATTTTGTCTCTGCATTCGGGTTTATTACGAACTTTGGAACAAGAATACAAGCGTTAAATGCAACATAAGCGAACAAGAACATAATTTTAACAATCAGATTGCTTTTGCAATGAGCACATCTTGAAATAACGATTAAACTTTACAGACCAATTTTGGCTGTTGCCCCTACAGCAATTTTCAAAACATAATGTGATAACTGAAGATGATAAAAGGTTTTACAAAAAGTGAAATAAGGGTTCTTTTGTCAAGAACTTTTCCTTAAAAAAATAATAGCATAGTATGCAGTGGCATTTTAAAATTTCTTGAGGCCCTACGCCTCTATGCAAAAGTAGGCTTTACCTACGACACTTTTAAGTAGACAGTATATACAGGGACCTTTTTAGGCATGGGCCTCGGGCTCGGTGGAAGCCTCTTTTCGTTTTCATCTAGCCTCAATGAGAACCTGATCCGAATAATTTTCATTGTCAAAATTTTTTCCCAGTTATATTCTCCAAAAGACCTACATACCACCTGGCAAAAGTGGCAAGACTACATTATTTTGTGATGACCGCCGTCCATGTCAGGCATGACTGTCATCGTGCAGGTGTAGGACTGCTTACATTCGTGCAACATCATTACTCATTTAGTCAAAATGCTGCAGTTGGTCAAGCCGGTTTGTGAGATTGTGCGTCACACACATTTTTTATATGTTTAAAGTTATGGGTTGTCCGAGTATTTGACAAAGCATGCTATATGTTGTCTTTTTTTAAGGGTCATAGGTGGAACCTATTTATACATAGGGCCCAGAGACTCAAGAAATCTTAAGACATTTATGAGAAAAAAAAGTGTGTTTGTTTATGACCACACACGATATAAGTGATAACTTCAAATTTTGTAATGTTATTTCAGGGATAAGTTTGGTGAATAAAAAATAAGGGGATATTAGTATTGTCCTATAAAATTATTTGAATTATTATTGTATTCTAAGAAGGAAACAATAGGTTTATAGTAGCAGAAATAGGTTATAAATATTTAGGTTAAAAATTTTATTTAAATACCTACAAAAATACTCCACCAAGCATTATTCCGTACTTCCTGGTGCTTTCATTTGGATCATTTGACAGAATTAAATTGAATTTTGATTTTAAAAAATTAACTAAAGGTATTGATTTGTCTTTTGAAAAATCTACTTTAAAATTCCCACTTAAGGTTTTAGACTACGTTCGGAACCGTGATTTTGCAAAAGCGCATAAATGGATAATATTTATGATATTTAGTGTCACTTAGATTATAAAATGTATACAAAATTGTTTTAAGAATAGTATTACAATAAAAAATTATTTAAGTACAATATTTTGACAAAAAATGAATATAGACTGACCCATTTTCAAAATGTTCTCCTTTTGTCAAAAATGCTTCTATTATAATAATATTTTGCCTGTATATAGCTCAGACCTTTGTACAGAGGCTCCACTAGAATTTTTGAAATATATAACTTAGAAGGGTTTATACATGTTTTACGACAACAGAGGGGAGAAATTTTAAGAAAAAAACGCCGGTAATTATTTTAATGGGTTGTAACTCTGAAAAGAATGTGAAATTTTCAAAAATCGTAGTTGAGCCTCTGTACAGAGGCTGTATATACAGGCAAAATATTATTAAAATAGAAGCATTTTTCACAAAAGGAAAACATTTTGAAAAACATTATTCTAAGTTAATTTTTTGCCAAAATATTGTATTTAAATAATTTTTTTTCTCAAAATATCCTTAAAACAATTTTATACATGTATTCTAATCGAAGTGACACTAAATATCATGAAAATTATCCATTTATGCGCTTTTTTAAAATCACGGTTCCGAACCTAGTCGGATACCTTAAAATCATAGGTAATTTGTTCAGAAGTTCCGATCCGGCTTTGTGAATTTTGGTTGTAATTTAACAATATTCAATTCTATCCATGAATTAATTTAGGCAAAGGCACAGTAAGACAGGTAGTTGATTGGAAAGAGAGGAATATAGGTCAAAACCTTTACTACGTTCGGAACCGTGATTTTGCAAAAACGTATAAAGGGATAATATTTCTGATATTTAGTGTCACTTAGATTAGAATACATGTATAAAATTGTTTTAAGAATAGTATTACAATAAAAAATTATTTAAGTACAATATTTTGACAAAAAATGAACATAGAATGACCCAGTTTCGAAATATTCTCCTTTTGTGAAAAATGCTTCTATTGTAATAATAGAAGCATTTTTCGCAAAAGTAGAACATTTTGAAAATGAGTCATTCTATATGTTCATTTTTTGTCAACAAGACAAGTTGCCTCCTGAGGCCATTGGCCCCATGCGTTAAAACGTCTCTGATCGTATGGCAATAAAATCATCTAGTTTTCAAATTAAATGATATTAAAAGAAAATAAAAATGTATTCTTACAAACAAGATTAAAATAAAAACTATTTTCTCGACATTTTTCAGCAAAATACATTAAGATAAAACGCAGACCATTGAGCTCGGCAAATCAGGAAGGAAAAAATATACCTGAATCTTATGTATTGTACATGTACAGTGTAATGGGACGAAGATACTGTGAAAAAAATTTATAGGTGTGCCCTAATTGTTACACAATTTAAAAACCAGAATAACTTTAGGGAGTAATAATAGTTGTGGCTGTGAACCTCTAGTTGAATTGAATTGGATGACATACGGGTGTAATATTCCATGATACTTCAGCTCTGTTCCAAAGTTCAGAAATCGTAGGGGCTGCGGAGGAGTGACATGCCAGTTTCTCAGCAGCACATGATCAAATGTTTTTAATTAGAGCCAAATCTGGAGAACCTGCTAAATAACAATCGAATACACCTATATAAAAATCAGACAAGCATGTGCAATATGAGGTCAGGCACATTTTCTTCTTCAAAAATAATATCATAGAAGCTTCGAGGATAGGATGCAGCCACGGATCTTAACATGTTGGAAATGTACCAGTGGCTGTCCAAAGTACTGACTATGCAAGCAAGAGAAGGCCGAGATATGTACCGAATGATGCCTGATTCTGGGTCTATATGACGATGACCTCGATGCCTCCACGTAAGGATATGTCCTTTCTAATGCTGTACGCAAAACTGAAACCTGTATCTATGATCGTTTTTCAACGCACCGCTATAGGCTCGTTTGTTCTTGTTGCAGCTTCTAGGAAAGCCGCAACAATAGTCTCCGTTCTAATAATTCGTTGTGCTGCAGACTTTTACTGTCCGTGTGTATACTTGTAATCCTGCCAAAGAACCAAGTACTTGATGCAGGATGTGTGATGCGACTGTACGATCGCGAAAAAACAACACGTTTACTCCAGTGCTAGTGATCGGGGACCGCTGAAATCCATAATGGTGTTCTGTATGTCCTTTCTGAATTAATGTGCAATCTTTCTGATTTATATTTGCTTGATGGTAATGGGGTCACAGTATACTCGATCTACAATATTCCGGAACAATAAGCTGCAGTTTCAGTATCTCGATCCTGCCACTGTCAAATTCCAGCACGTGCTGGTCAGAGTTACTGACTTAGAAACGAAATTTTTCTTCAATCAAAATCTAAAAATTTGTTTGTACTTTTGAATAAGTTATTTTTAGTTTTTTTATACTAACCGGCTTTCAAGTATTAAAAATCTACTTCAAAATTCACAGGCTGAGTTCCGAATAGAAGACAACGAAGCTCTATTAAGCTGTTTTAACCGCGGGGAGCCATAACAATTTCATCCGTGTAATTCACTCAAACATTAAAAGAAAAAATTCACTTACCTACCTAGTTCCTACAAGAATATATTTCATACTCACATGTTTACTTCCTGTATTCTTTATAACGTTGACCGTACTCATACTCTTATTTTTAACATCTTTTTTTTCTCCTACTTGCTGCATTCTATGTTGCAACTTTTTTCTCTCCTTAGAGTTAAGAAAAAGAAGGAAAAAAGTATGGCCAACTTCCTCCTCTACAAACGCAAAATGCTGTATTTGATACGCAATGCTTTTTCTGACCTCAACAACATTAACTCGATGACCGAGACTTCTAAATGATATGGAATTTTTTTCTTCCTTATAGTTTCTTCTTTTATATATTTATTTACTTCTGGTGAATATATGTGGTTTCTTGATTCACTAAAACTTTAACGGTAGAAATGTTTTCAGGTTTAAATGTTAAAACACGAATTAGTATTCAAGAAAAGCTATGTCTTTTATACCTCTTCTACGAAATTGAAAATTTTATTTTTGGCACCTAAGTTAGACAACCTCGTGACGTCTTTCACTTTAGGCTTAATATAAGGTTTCAGTTGCTTGTTGAAAATGATTATTAAAACCGGTTCAAGCTCTTTTCAGAGTTTTGAATAATGTGATTATTAAATTCAGTTTTTGAAGAGGTAACGTGTTTTTCCACCATATAACTAACGCGAGTAGTTATATTTAAATTATACGTGTTTTTAAATTGGAATACGTTTCGCGCGTTTCTTCAGAAGCACGTTCTAGTTGCAGTTTGTAATCATGCACGTTAGAATACTCTGAGAGGCTTTTCTTTCATGAAAATAATTTAAAAAGAAAATTAAGCTTTAATATACGATTATTAATTGCTTATTGATGTATAATAATTTAAAAATAATTTAATTTTTCTGGTAGAGTGAATATAACTCCATTTTTTGCCATCTACTACATGGATAATTGTAAATGTATGTATAATTCGTGGCAATTATAAATTGTCAGCATTTTAGACAAGAAGTTTGAATTATTTTTATTTCATGTTTAATTAACAATTTTTATATAAATTTGTGATAAACATCAATGATTATTCTCTCATTCAGGCATAGTAATCATTAAAAAAAAGAGATATAAGAGACAATATTTGAAAATTACTATGTTGCTTATAGTTTTTTTTTTCCGAATGCAGAAGAAGTCCACGGAAAAAAGAACGGACTAAATAGTAATTTATTCTAGAACTTTCTTGTAATTAAAATACATTTTCTTCTAGCAAGAATCTGATAACACACGCGCTTATTTATATCTACAACAGCACATACTCAAAAAAGAAATCATGTTAGTATAAAAATTAGTAATTCAAATTCTTAAAATCACAATTTTGCATAACGTAAATGAAACATACAGTCACTGTCAAATGTTTCACTTCCTTTGTGTGCATAGTTCTCGCAAAGCATGCAGTGGATTCATTGTAGTAATTTCTAGTACAATCTTGTGCAATACCCATCTTCTAATCCTCCAGATTCCTCTCAAAGTGTCTAGTTTTGTCTCCAATTTTGACGATTTTGTGACCAAATTTTTTTCCAAGTCTGTTGTCAAGGCCACTCCTACTTAGCATTATTAAAGAGTATTTTCCTTTTGCCAACTTTTTTTCCTCTTTCGGCAGAAAAGTGAACAGTCTTAAATTTCTGTCACAATATTAAAAAAGATATATCTGGCAAAGTTTCTGAAATTCTGATGGCATACATACAATTTCGTATGCAAACTATGTTAATCAAGTGACTTTTATCTCACTTGCAATCGATTCAATAATTAAATTTAATTTGAAACAAAAAATTACTCTTTTGAACAAATATATATTCATTTGATTTTAGAACATTATGTGTACCAACGAATCATTGAAATATCAACATTTAATTTTTAATGCAATAGAAAATGCTACAAAAACCTAATTCAAATTCACATAAAATCAATTTATTTATAATTGGTAATTATAAAAAGTAAAATAAATAGTACAAAGCAAATAAATCTAATTTTTTTTCTTAGAAAGGAGTTCATTTATTTGCTTTACCTAATGAAAAGTAAATATTCAATATATATTTCATTTTAATGTAAATAAAAATATTTAATTTCTCAATATCTTTTTATGAGTACTGTAATTTTCAATACAACTATAACATTGAAAACAGCTCTTTAGTTCGTGAGACTCGAAAACACAAAAAATAAAATTTAAATTATTACACATTTGTAATGTTTGACTTTTTAATTAATCATTGTACAAAAAATAAATATTCTTTAATTCTGTATTTTCTATTTCATCTTATAAAAATATCACGGTTAAGACCCATTTTAGTAATATCCTTTCCTTTTCGCCAACTTGGCAAATTATTTTCCTCTTTAATAGAAACCCACTACGATAAAACAAGATCTTGGCGCAATTTGGAATCATTTTTTTTCTTCATCACCAAAATTGTTGTAATTAAAATTTTTTAAGCAATAAAAATAGGGGAAAATGCAAACAAATGCAACTTACAAGATTAATTGCTCATATCATTAAAGAAAGCTTCTTGTGTGGTAATGCATTTTTATTTTCAAGTTCATAGTTTTGTCACTGATTTTCTCATTTGGCTAATATTGCTTCCAATAGCTATGAATAAATAAGAATCTATTTAATTACGTTAATTTAGCATAATAGATGATTATTATTATTTACATTCCAGTAATGAAATGTATTTTTTATAATAAAATGTATTATTATTTACATTCCAATAACAAAATGTATTTTTCCTTATTTAAAACGAATGTATTTGTTAGAGCTAAGTATCCACATACTTTTATGCATCGATATTTTTAATCTTTTTAGAACAATGGGACATTTATAATTTTAAAAGACTACACTATTTACAACTTCGTATAAGAGCAATGAAAAGCACGATCACTGTCAAATGTTTGACTCTGATATTGCTTCCCTGCATCGCCCTTGTTACAAGCCCGCCCTCTTGTTGAAAAATAAGTCGTTTCTGTCCATTTAGAAACTAAAAAGCATGTGTAATTATTAATTAGCATTTTTAAGTTGTTTTTTATATTTTCTAAAACTCTATTTAATTTACTGTACTTTTACTTTGTTTAAAAGTTGAGTAATCGCATGCGTGCTAATTGTTTATTATCTATGTTTGGAAAAGTTTTGTTTTGAGTGAATGGCGACGTTTTGGTAAGAGTGGTAGAAGAGAATATAAATAAAATGGAGTCAGAATAATGTAGTAAGCTCGTATCTTTTATATTAAGAAACCACACAATTAATAATTTTAGAGGAGAAACGACTGAATGAAATTAAATTCAGATAGTCTCAACAGCCCTTATATAGGCAGTGAAGCCAATACAATCGCTTTTAATACTGTTTCATGTGACCGCGGTTGCCTAGTACAGAGTTTGCCAAAGTGGTGGTCCGCGAGAAAATTTTACTGGTCCCCAGAAAATTGTTGAATATACTCACTTATCAAGTTAAGTTATGTTTTAAGATGCATTGATTGCGTTCTTAGATCAGAATTTTTTTTTATAAATATATTTAACATCCATAAAATCCTATTAGTTGTCCGTGGGATTTAAATTATTAATTTACTGGTCCGTGAGTTCAAAAAGTTTAGCAACCGCTGGCCTAGTAGGCATGTTCACGGACTTGAGGCTAGTGTGTTACGAGTTCGAGCACTAATGTCGCTGAAGATTTCAGTGTAGAGGGACTGATGAACGTTACATTTGCCGTGGCTCCAAGCATTCCCGTTGGCAAAGAGTAGTAGTTCTGAGAGAGGATTGCCAGTTCAAGTGCTGTCATTTGTCCATGGCTCAAAAGTATGAGATCCTTCCTCAATAGCCCTCATGTGACTTTATAGTGTAACATAAATTAACACTCACTCAACCCCATTTCATAAAATAATCATTCTGGACTTTTTTCAGATTCGTTCAAAGTACCTGGTCTTATCGTCAATTTAGGCGACGAAATTCGTCACTAATTGTAAGATGGAATCCTATTTATTTAGGGTTATTGAAGAGTATTCCCTCTTTTGGCTTACAAACGATCTGGTCACAGTACCCTTTTGAAAGAGAACCGAATAAAGTCCAAAATTGCAGCAACATCATATACACACTTACTTTTTAAAAAAAACAATTAGTATCTATTAAGTATGCTGCTGAGTTCACAAAAAAATCTTTTTTTTCCCCTCCTACATATGTAATAAAACTTCAGAATACTCTGCTGATTCAGATCTTTTAATAATCTTAGAGTACTGAAATGTGTTTTTCAAATGGAAAATTGACTGACAATAATAAGAATTAGATCCTATTTGATGGCAGTTTTTAATAGAAACTTTTAATTAAGTTTTTTCACTATAACTAATTATATTATCCAATCCAAAACTGGTGTTTACAAAAGTTTGATTTTTTTTTTTTTTGTGGCCCAATTGAATGATTAAATGACAACTTTAATTTTCTCTAGTACGCGTATATTACATGATAATAATATAGTTAATGTATGTTATAGTACGTGATAATATATAGAATTAATGAATTAATTTAATCAGTATTTTAATAAAAGTAATAAATTCCCAATTAAGGAATAATACATTAATAGTAATAAATAAGGAGAAAAATGAATAAATTATATTAGTAATTAAAAAACAGCACTAATAATAATTTTTAATAAAAAATAAATACATAATAAACAAATAATAAATATAGCTAAAATTATAAATAAATAATAAAATAAGTACTAATTAAATAAGTACTAATTAAATAATAAACAGGCAATAAATATAATAAAATAGTAAATATATAATAAGTATAACATGCAAGTAATAAGCACAAATAATAAGTATGATAATAACAAAGATAAACATTTTTAAAAGATATATATATATATATATATATATATAAGATATCTTTAGAAGATAAATATGATAGAGAAAAAGAAAAATAGATGTTGTTTTGGAAATAGACTCAACAGGATTTATATATCTACATTTCTCTCGTAGCTTTTCGTAAAATTCAGAAAGAAGCTTGAATTTCGAAGAATAATGTTATCAAGTCACGTAACTTCGTTGAAAAGTCAAATTTTTATGAAAAAATATAGATATTGAATAGAAATAGATAAAAAAGAATTGGTATTGAATGTTTCTTCAGAAAAATTCGTTTTTTTTTAAAGTCAGTAGGCCACTTTTTAAAACCCAAGAGGATGTATGTAATCTATAAGATCCCAGCTACGACCTAAATAAATATCAATTGGGAGGTTTCTATTTATTTATACGTGTATCTTCCGTATTTCTATGTGTATAACAAAAAGGAATCATCTACATCAAAGCAATCATGAATGTATATATTGGTATGTACATTAACATATACAAACAATACTTTGTTTTGATGTGTATGTTGATAATACATTCATCTTAACAATTGTATCAGTGACAATTTGCTTTCATATTTTATTGATTTATGAGTATTTAGATATATCTAATCAAAATAAGTATCATAAAACAAGTTATTTATTAAATCTAAATATTAGAAATGCATAATATCATGGATTACTACTTTTTGTATATGGTGATTTTTATTATTAAGTATAAGAACATCCGCAAATATTTTTTCAAAAGAAAGAGTTAGCTCTTTATTGCAAGGTATTTACAAAGTATTGACTCTTATCAATATTTATAATTATTTTATTTTGAATAATTTGTTTATCGTTTAAAAGTATCTAATCCATCAGTGCAAAGGATGTCATATGTTTTAAACGGGTTCAATAAAACCATAATTATCTATGCACACAATGTGTGTGCAAAGTAAATGTTACTTCATTTAAAACAATTTTTAAAAATTTTGAAGTGACCGTGGTGGCAAAAAGGTCAGCAAAGTTTAGTTCGAGTCCTGTTGATACAAAAGACCCGCCGTGTAGAAGGGCTGATGTACGTTAAATCTATGGAGGCTAAAGTGGATTAATGTAAATGAATGTCGCACTATTAAGTAACATGAGGGCTATTGGCAATGGACCACATAATTTTTTACCACGACATCAATAAAGTGACGAGGATAGCACCTCATCTGGCACTCCTCCAAACTATCATACCGTCGCCCAACCTGTATAGTGGTTAGCGACGCTGACTGCTGTTCCGTAGGGACTGGGTTCGAATTCCGGAGAAGACATGGATGTTTGTAAATGTATAGTGCCTCTGCGGCATGGGGGTACTCTAAATAGCCGTCGAGCCGCAAGTCCTATCGTGAGGTTGGTGGAAGGGGAAGAGAGGTGGGAGGCCTTTGACCACCTCCACAGTGTTCTCCCTCTAAATTGGGGTGGAATAGAGCCAAATCCTACTGTCACCTGTATGGTGCTCAAAGCTACGGCTAACGACAGGCGTCACTTAGCCCTTTACCATGATGAATTTCGTGGGCCTCGATTTAGCCTTTACCTATCAGGTGGCATTATCAACACTTGACACTATCATACCACGGCAACGGGGAGGACTTTGCAGTGCCACAGATTAAACGAGCATTAACTACACGATGGGTCTTCAATGGCTCGATCTCATGAACGAAAGCCAAGAGCTCAAAATCTTGACAACTAAGTTATCGTAGCCTCCTACAGAGGCTCGAAGTCCGCACGTTGTCTTGATGTGAAAGTGTGAAGATTGGAATGATCAGGCGTCAGCTTCGTTACTTGATCGTAGTTTAAATGTCCGAGGTCCGTCGACAACAACCCAAACAATATATATATATTTTATTTCTACTTAACTACTTCTGAGGTGTGGGAGTCACAAAAACTCTTAAGAAACTTCTCACTTAATTGAATAATATATAATGTAATTTGTAAATTTTATTTTATATGATTTAATATTTTTGTCAAACGTTAAGATTAATTTCTACTGTTATTTGATTATTACTTTTTTTTATTTTACAATACAAAAAATTCCTGAAAATTTTTAAAGATTGATATGTTTGATTCGAAAATATAATTTGAAGAAAAATATATAGAATGGTATTTTTTTGAGGAATTATTTTTTTAATCCTTTGAAAATATTCGTTTCGTTTCGCTTGAGTTTAATAACTTCTCTAATTTAGTGCTTAGGTTTTTTTTTTAATGAAACTTTACTCCATTAACAAAAAAGAACGCCTTTCGGAATTATTTCCAACCAATTACAGTATTCGCTATTTAGCATTTCCTTGAGAACTGAATGGTAATTTATTCGATAGAAAGGAAGTAGTTATGTCTGGTTTGAGAGTTATTCAACGAACCAATACCAGAATTAGTTTTCTCCTCTTGCCTGGAGGCAATTAGAGTTAGAATTAACTCGTAAAGTACTTGTAATAACCACTTTTCTATCATCATTCGAAGTACATTTGGAGTAGCTAAGTAGTTATGCTTTCAGTAAAATATAAAGAGTATTTTCAGTGAGATATAATCTCTGTTTATACTTCAGAACAAGCTGTTTACTGAGAGTTTTTTTTCCTGTTCTTTTTATGACGTAACTGCAATATACTAAAATTGTATTTGTTCTTCAATTCTTGGTAGACAAAAAAATTAGGATTTGATTCAGTCTGATGAGTGGAGAAATGGAACATTATGAAGCACTGTGGTCAAATTAATTCAGAACTGCTTATATCAGCGCAATGCCTTATTGTAGAATTAGAATTTTGTGTATTCATTTTTAAAATGGGCATTAAAATATCGATATTTGAACTCTGAATGTGCTAAAGAGATACATCCACTGGATTTGATTTTGATTGGATTAAGATTAAACGAAATAGCGCCTTCTTGCCTAAATATAAGGTGTTTAAAAATATCTGGCAAATATTGTAAAGACAGAAAGAAAGGTAGAAATAAAGGCAGATTGAGTTCAGAAATGTGGGCACGCAAATGCCAAGTTGAGGCAGAAGATGGTGCTGTTGAGATCCATTTTATCAACCTTCCTTGGACAGATTTCATGCAGAATACATTGTTTCACCATTCCGGAGCTCGTTGACATGCATTTCAACTATTGGGGTGAAAATGGAAATGGAATGGTGTATTGAAGTAGTTTTCAAGCTTTGTGAACAAACAATGTATTGAAGTTTAGGTATATTGAAGCTATCTGCAGTCGCGTTTCGTATTCTGCTTTGCTTTTGCTTTTTTATATTTTTTTGTTGCCACATACGTTGATAAATGTTTTTAACTTAAATACATTGTTCAGAATGGCATTAAAATGTATATAACTGTGTGTCTTTCTGATTTGCAACATAAAATTTAGGAGATGTTCCTACTTAAATTTAGAATTTGTTGCAAGGGCATAGCTAACACCGTATCAGTGATACTAGGCTCCCAAGCTAAAGTGGCCCCTACATGTGCAAACAGAACAATACTAAAATATTTAGGGGTCATCCAAAATGGCCTCCCAGGAAATTCGATACAGGGCCCATTTAGGATAAGTTGCGACAGTGATCTGTTACTATGTCGATAAGTTGTTCCGTCATTGGCAAACCTTCTGATTTAACCATTCATGCTTGGAGCTCGTGGCCTTTACGAAATTTAAGATTTTATAATATCCATAAAATATTTTTTTATATTCATTTTTACCAGCAAACTGTCGTTAAGAATTCCATCTATTATAAAAAATTAAAATTTTATCAACATTTTGGCGATTTGATTTAGCAAATAGGGATCACTTGCAGAACCCCTGTCAAAATGTTCCAGTTGCGAAACTCAGGTTGAAGACCTCTAGTATGTAGGATAGAGCACGGTGGACCTATACATTTCCTAGATTTGACCTGCTGTGATTTCTTCTGCTGGATTCATATTAATTGTATGGTCTATGAAAATTCCATTGAGTCTGATGAAGATATAGTGGACAGATTGTCAATTGTTGCTGGTAATGTGCGTGACATGCCTATACTAATGTTCGCCAAGTCATACACAACTTCTGTGAATCTGGTATCATTGCTGATGGTTGCTTTTTCTAGTACCTATAATAAGTTTGATAATTAAAATGACTTTCGGCTTTAATTATATTTCCTCCACTTATTTGTTAATACTTATTTATGTTCTAGGGCTTAAATATCTTAACAAACTTTTCCTTCATTGAAAAGCCTTTTTAAGAAGCATTAAATAACCAAAAGTAGGATCAAAAAGATATAAAATTTTCTTCAATGATTTGAAATATTTCTAAATGTTCTGTTGTTGGAATTATGTTTTAGGCTGCCTTTTTTCTTAGGGCTAAACAGCTTGATCCAGACTTGAAACACATTTTCAAACACAAAAATGTACCAATTTCTTTTAATCAATTTTTAAAGAAACACGTTTTTTTTTTTGTTATAAAACGCCTTTATATAAAATTCAGAAACATTCAGTTGACATACAGTTTTCTTTTAAATATGTAATATTATAAATTTATACAGCATTACAGTTTATGAATATTTTAACCAGCAAAAAATATATATCATTAGGGGCAGAGAAAAGTTTCGAAAGAATATTTATTCATTTTAAATCAAATCAAACTGCACTAGTAACAATAAAAAATCGAAATTAATCGAATTAAATGCATGATTTCAAAATGTTATAGTTTGAACCGGAATAAATTACCGATTTGAATCCATATTGTTATATTTTATTAAAAAATGACAAAAATATAATATATACTAAATATTATTTGGAAGAATACAATTTCTTAAAAATAATATTCATCCAAATGATACTGATATTTGGGTTTGAGAGTTTTAAGTAATTTATGCAATATAACTAAATTTTTCTAACAGAAAAAAAAAATTCTTTGTCAAGTATAATTTTCTACCTTGTATGTGCTATTTCTTTCAATGGAAATGATTAAGAATCTCTTCATAATTCTTAGACGTTGCTAAAATGCAGCCCCATTGAAAAAAAGAATACTTAGACATATTTAATCTTTTTTTTTTATCTTGAATTGGACGAAGTGTAGTTTACCCAGACGATAATACATTAGCAGATTATTGTTTTCTTTACTAGAATTTGTTCAGCATTCTTTACATTTTAAATATAAGATATTTAAATATTTCTGTCTCGGAAAAGATACACGCACACAAAAACAATTTGATAGAATTTAAGTACACATTAAGAAGGATTAGACAAAGTTGCATAATTTTTTCAATGGTTGCAATAAAAACGAATTTAATTAACAAGGAGAGGGCACGACTACAGAAATTCATTTCGGGTCGAGACTTGGTGTAATAGTAGTATTCCTCTAGGGTGTTCAATCCTTAATGTAATTCCGTCGAATGGCCAGTCAATTCGGAGAAAAAGCCTTCGAAATTCATGCTTAGCTTTTATACAATTAAGTTTTAATTTTCTCCACCGGCCCAGTGGCTCAATTAGTAAATCGTCTGCCTTTGGTGCGGGTGGATCCGAGTTCGAATCACCCGAAAAATCTTTTTCTTTCAATTCCTTTAGTTATTTTTTAAAATAAAATAAATTTATTTATGAAAGGTTTATTAAATAGTAAATGATATTCTACGCAATTATTTTGCATTTTATAAAGTAAAAAAATTACTGTAATTATATAAATATGTATATAATGTTTAATAAATATATTTTTATATAAATAAATAATATATACTAAATATATACACAGGTGCAATATATTACAGGTGCGCGTTATACGCCGTGTATTAATATGAGAGCTATAAAAATAAAAGAGAAAGAAATGAGAGAGCATAAAAAAATTAGACTTCTACATATTTCGAAATACAGTAGAACGTCGTTTATCCGAATCAATTGGGACAGGACACCGTTTGGATACGCGATTGTTGGGATAACCGAAAACCGAATGCGATCCATGCCGTATATGAAACCGGACACTATACAAATATTGAAAATCATCACATGCGGGAAACGTGCTTGAAGAAAAAGCAAAATGTCGCAATTTTACCTTTATTGTGGAAAGTAATCACTTATTTTTCGCTGTACCATTGTACACCTTCATTTTTTTGCTGCAAGGTCTCTTAAAAAACTGGTTCGGATATTTGACTCACCGGAGAATTAACGTTCGGATAAACGACGTTCTACTGTACTGTTTGTTTATTTAAAAGGAATGACATTCTTAATGAACTTTAAAGGTTGTAGTTCTAAAAGTATACTATTTTTGCAAAAGCTTGTGAAAATAACTCGAATAAATGGCTTTAAAACATAACAGCATTGCATACGCATATTTCAGTTTTCTTCGTAAAAAGGGGGTGCGCGTTATACGGCGAATATACCTAAAAATTAAAGATTGCGGCTTGAAAGTAGGGGTCTGCGTTATACGCCGGATTTTACGGTAATATTTTGCCTATATATAGCTAAGGACAGAACTAGAATTTTTGAGATACATAATTTAGAAGTGAATTTATTGATATTTTAATACATCAGAGTGGAAAAACTTTAACAAAAATTATTCGATTATATATTATTTCAGTTGATCGTAACTCTGAAATTAACCTGAAATGTTTTGTCCAGTCTCTGTAGAGAAATCTTAGCTATGTAGCAAAATATTATTATTAAAGAAGCATTCTTAATAAACGGAGAATCTTTTGAAAATGTGTGCCATTCTTGTTTCATTTTTTTTGCCAAAAAATTGCATTTAAAAGGTTTTTTTTATTGTAATAATATTTTTACAACAATTGTATATCTATATTCTAATCCAACTTGCACTAAATATGAAAAAAAAATTCATTTATATACTTTTTCCAAATCAGGGTTCCAAATGTAGTAAATTACCTTAACTTAAAGCATGAAATGTTGGTCAGTTTTTTTTCAAACTTTTTTTTGTTCTATTCATTGTTAATAAAGATATGAAATTATAATTTTTTACCAAATTTTTCGATCTTCATCTGAAACGTTAAAATATCAATCGCACATTTGTTAAAATATGATGAACTTTTCTGCTGAAGTATTTTTTGAAGTATTTATTTGAAGTAAATTTCAAAAATCCTTGCTCAATCCCCGTATAGAAATCTTAGCAATGTATAGACAAAATATTATCACTATAGAGACATTTTTTATAAAAGGAAAATGTTCTGAAAATATGTCATTCTTCTCCTTTTTTGCCAACAAGTTGCATTTAAAGTATTTTTTCTTGTAATATTATTTTTAAAACAGTTTTAAATGTATCTTCTAAGTCAACTGACACTACATTTCAAAAATTTATTCTCTCACAAGGAATTGAGTGTAGTCAGTCACCTTAACCTGCAACTTTTAAGGAAATTTTGTTTTTGTTTACATTTGGTTCTTTAGAATGTGAATCAACTTCACAAAAAAAGATTTTTATTTTGATTTCATCATATCATAAACACGAGATCCAGTTCACCCGTATCATAACTGACCGAACAAAGAATAAAAACAATCTAACAGCAATTAGGGAACAAATTTCAGGAACATTATGAAGAAAAAAAGTACTGCAAACTTGCATTTCACAAACATACAAGGAAGCAATATCTTTCAACCTTGGAAAATCATATTTAAGGATAAATACGAAAGAAAAAAAACCCAGAGTGATTCACTTTCTCCAACAAGCTTTCTTGAAGAGCGAAAACCAGATGACCGAACAGAGAGGGTTTTCGCAAAAATCCTATAATCTTCGCCATTTTTTTTATTTCCTCAGATCACTTAACGACCATCAGTAAAAACCATTTTTTTCTTCTTTACCAAACAGAGAAAGGTTAGAAAAAACTTTGTTTACCTTACGTATGCAATTTCCTTGCCACACATACTTCTGATATGGAGGAACGAATCTTCCAGGATGATTGCAATTTCTGGAGTAGCAGAAACAGAGGAATGTAAGACCAACTGTTGAAATAGCAGTCATTACCAGAAAAAGTCCCATTGTTCTCAGAAAAGTCGTTGGCTTCTGGGGTTGAAAAAGGCTTAATTGCCAACCACCCATAAACTGTAGCAGGATGTCAACGACGGAATTGTATCCAGGTTACTTTCCTTCAATGAAACTGACCGGAAGTGGATTGGGAATGGACGCCAATCTTCGGTGCCTAATGGGTGCTCTGCCTTTTCTACGGATCATAATGGGTTTTCACCCCTCTCTGGGGAATTCTGTCGCTGTTTCGGAAGAAAGATTAGTAACTTGAAAAAATTATGTATGCTTGGGGAAAAAAATTGATAATTTAATGAAATAATTGAGCTTTCTTATCTATGAAAACATACTGTTTGTTTGGGAGGAGGGGATAAATCTCATAGATTCGAATTTAATGAAGTGAACATTTTTATTTGCGAAATACTGGTGATACTACATAAAAACTGGACTTTTTCAAATAAGTTACCTAACTTAAACGAGTAACATATTCAACTTTCTGTTCCTTTAATATTGTGTCAATGAAAGATAAAAAAATAGAGAAAAAAATAAATGATTTCGCGAGATGTTATACCAATTTATGATTTTAAAACTATTTACTATCTTTCTTTTTCTTATAAATCCTTACAAGTGTTTCACTAAGAAATATTTTTGAGGCATCTCCAAAAGGTTAGTGTTCCAACTCTATTATACATTTCTTGATTTAAGTCTTTTTTTATTTGTACTTACATATAAATTTAATACATTTTTCATATACAAATATTAAAATAATTGGAGATTACATAATATACCGTCGACCAATTTGTCAAAGAAAAAAGATGTAGCCAAATACAGAGATATGCAGCCAATAATGGAAAACTGTTCCTATGCACGTGCAGACACAATAATCTTATTCGACAGCATTTGACGACGTCATTCAATTTGGCGATGTTTTTTGATTTAGCGAAATTGGTCGATGGTATAATACGTAAGTACTAAATTATTAACCTAAGTAATATAAATTTAAATTTTTTAAAAATTCTTCTTAAGACTATTGTAATAATATAAAATACTTATTGTGTGTAATAATATAAAATTCATTCGAAAATTGCCCTCAATTGCCTGTCTGTCGAGACATACATTATCATAGCCTTAATTTTTTTAAAAAAAGAATCTAAACATGAGCTCGAGTTACAGAAATTATTTGAAACAATTGCAATAGCTCCATTGGTGTTTAAAAGTTTCAATTTACATTAAATTTGTTTGTATGAAGTGGTTTCTTTCTTCTCAGAATGCGCATAAAATTCGTGCCAAGTATTAATGATATTGGAGTGATTTGACATAATTTTGTTACTCTTTCAAGTCGTCGAATGCTCTTAAAATTCAATGAAAACATCTTAGGATGACGTTAATCTATGAATACAGATTAAATACCAAATATATTCTTCTGTCAAAATTCAGAAGTTTTGTTTTACCCTTACGGGACCATAAGGTTACTAATAAATACTAGTATTAAGGTAAGGTTGCTAATAAATACTAGCAAATTAGTATGTAACTGTTTATTTTAGTTTGTTTAGACGTAAAATAGATAAAAAGTCATAAGAATAATACGTAAAAATGTGTAGCTTTTTGGAATTTTTTATGGGAATATAATAGAATTATTCTCAAAAAATATTATTTGTGTCATTATCAGGCATTTGCTTCCCCGCATTCAAATATACTTTATTATTGTAGAAAATTATACTTACCGAACAACATAAATCATGTGAGAAAAAACAATAATATATTATTACACGAAACAATAAACTAAAATAATAACATATATAGCCCGCGAATATTTTAGCATCGACACTAATTGATTTGATATATATAGTTCTTTTTTTTCTTCTTAACATTCCCTTTTACGTAATTGCTTTCGGCATACGTCCTATTCTAACTTCCTGGTATAATTAAATACGACAATCCCCAGTTTTTTAAAATATAGGAAAAAATGCTTGACTTAGTGATGAAAGGGTTAATCTTGATGCAGCTATTATAGCATATTAATCACGCTACAAATTACATGCCGTATGTTCCAATGTATAACGAACACATACACTTTCAACCTTTTTTTTTAAGTTTTAAGTATATTTTTTTATGCTCCTCTTTTCCATATGTTTTTAGCTATCGTTTTTATACTCGGCGTATAACGTACAGCCCTAAATTTCGAACTTATTTTTTGTGTTAAAAGTGTGCGTTTATCCGCCAGATTATACGGTATTTGTTTTTTAACAATGAATTAAGTTCATGTGACGTCACTGTCACATGATAACTATAAACACATGTTTCCAGCCAATCAGTTAGTTCACTAAATTCATGTGACGTTATAGTCCCATTATAAATGCAATCACGTGTTTCAAACCAACTAGTTTATGTGCTTCACTGTTACCCACTTTTGCTTTTCGCAGATTCTTTTAATAAAGATGTATATGTAAACAATAATAATGCACATAGGTAAATAAAATGCACATGGCTTAGAATTTTAGTAGTACACGTGCAATAAAAATATTTTATTTTTTTAAATTTTGAAAAATCTTAATGTTTAAACATCTTTATCGAATTATCAAATCTGAAATTTTATTTAAACCTTATAAGTAGAAGGGATGTCAGTTTTGAATTCAAATGAGAACATGTGATTGTGTATTTATTATGTGAACGTCATGCACTTAACTCATTGCTGTTATCGTTTATTTGCATTGAGTAATCTCGAATGGGTTATTCAAAAATTTCAATTTATAGATCTGTTTTCTCTATCACCCCCCTTCCGCCATTTTTTTTTTACACAGTTCCTAGTTTGGTCACTTTTTGATAGTCTCTTTTGTCTTGATTGTGTTTCAAAACAAGAACTTGTAAACAGGATATATATTTTTTTTTCTTTGCGAATTTTAGAAGAGCCCAGCTTGGTCAACTGAAAAGATTGAAGAATAATAAAACAACCACGTGCGACTTGCGCTTGTTTCACCCGAGTAAGTATTGGAATAGAAGCAATTTAAAGTCGATGACTATATCAGGAACTCTTGCTGAACGTTCCGTTCGACAGCGAAATTGCCCAAAAAGTGTTCCTTGAAAACGATAAGTGGGCACTCTCTCGCTTGTTCTACTGCGGGGGATAAAAGCTTCCACAGAATAAATTGCACATCTCCAATGCTCTAAAGAGTATAATCTTTTGCCAGTTGACTAGAAGACTCTTTGCTGCGAAAAAAAAACAACATAAAGATTATTTTTTCGCGTCATGTTATAATCTTACAATTTGAAGAACTTGGAAGGGAAGGTTCGAATTCGAAAGGATTAAATTTCTACGAAAAAAAAAAGTGTGGATTACCTTAATAATATCGCACTGCAAGAAGGAAATGTCTTATTTATGAGATTCTGAAAACAAAATGGCGTCGTAAAGGGCGAATTTTTTTCTACATTACAGTGCTATCAGAGCCTTTAGATCCAAAAAGTGACAAATAATGATGACTTTTTCACCGGTTAACTAAATTCGTTTTTCTCTGTAAGAAAGTTATTGGATTTGACTTTTTTTTCTGTGATTTTGATTGTTTATGTACGTTTTTTTAAGTCGGAAAGAGTTCTTTTTTAAAAGAGAATGCGGAACTGAATTGCGAAGTGTGCATTATTCTATCGATTTGAAAGGTTTTATTTTAGAAATGTCATTTTTTTTTACGGTTTCGTAAAAGACACTTTACACGAAAGAAAACTCGCCAATTTGGCACTTAATGTTATCCCCTGCCAGAACTGATCAATGTGTTTGGTATATATTCTAGAAAATCTTACAATAAAAACAGAGATCATTGTTTTTATTATCCTTTCAAAGAGAAAATTCAACACGACAGTGCCAATTGTTTGTTTGTTAAAAAAACAATTGAATCAGAAAAAAAATACAAGTATTCTTTATACATGTATTTTTTTAAAAAAAAACATCAAAGCAACTTATTCATCAATCTGTTAAAAAATAATGGAATTATTATTTTCAATTTTCAATTTCAGCATCTTTTCACATCCAATCACTCTTGTAAAGTAGCGATCTTAGGGAATCTACCATTTCGGAAAGCTCAATTTAAGCTGCCCTATCCCCACGTTTATTAATATTACCGTATCTGTTGCTTTATCTATATATTTAATATTAATATTTCTTAAGTGTACTATACAGACGGTATAGTAACGCTGGCTACTGTGTCGTAGAGCCTAGTTTCGAATCCCGGAGAAGGCATAGGTGTTTGTAAATGTATGGAACTCTTGCGACATGGGATACTCAAAATTGTCAAGCGAAAAATCCTCCCGAGAGTTTGGAGACCCCCTGACCACCCCCAGGGTGTTCCACCTCAAAACTAATATAGAATGAAGTCAAAACGTACTGTCACCTGCATGGAGCTCAAAGTTGCAGCTAACGACAAACGTATTCTAAATCCTTCCAACGATGAATTTTGTGGGCCTCGATCTGAAATCGATGGTAGGGTGGTATTAGAAACAATACCACAGCAACATTTCTTATAAATCACCCGAAATTATATAATTAAAAATAGTTGTAAGATCTTTTCAATTTATTTATGTCGATAAACTTACAAGTTAAAATAAAGAGAAAAAAAATTATCGATCGACCACCACTAGAAAAGCTCTAGCTCCTTCCATATTGTGCAGTAACCCACTCTTCTACTATTTCATTTTTGTTAAACATAATAATGATGTATCAGTTTTTTAAGTTGCTGTATTTGTAATGTTAAGTATCTCCCCTTATTAGAAAATGTAACAACTCATTTTTCTTGTTAAATCTTTAAGAAAGAAGCTGCAATTGGCTGGATTATGGATTCTGCTGTTGCCATAATAGAATGTTCCTCATTTCACTCTATGAAGAAATGGACTCGTCTATCGAGAAAGCAGAGCCAAAGTTCTTTTCGTCGTGATCGATCTCTATATCCATATTAAACTGGGAAACGGTAAAAAGAAATAAAACTAAGTAAAAATATATATATTCTTACTCTTCATCCCTAAATAAACTCTCTATTTACATTGCATTTGCATTTTAAATTTTTGTTTGTTGATAATATTTATGGGAACAATTCTGCCTTTTGTTGTGAAACTTAAACATCAAAATTATATTCTTCATATTTTACCGCGTGGTTCTCTTTTAACCCTCTATGAGGCCCCATAGGAAGTATACTTCCCACCAACTTCATTAATTTTTAAATGTCGATGGAAAACTATTTTCCCACCTATTATTTGGGCTTATAGTTCTTCGGTTTGCACAACTTATTTCTGGATTTTCAAGACGTAAACGCAAAGGACGGCCTGTTTCTAGGCAGCAAGAAAGCTGTTCCAGATGATATATGATTAACTTATGTTGGTAACCATATGCCAACATTACAAAAAAAAAATAACAGAAAGAAGTTTCCGTTTGTGCTCTTCTAAAGCTCATAAGAAGAGAACAAGATACTATTGTACAACTTGCAATGTTCTACTAAAGATGCTATTCTACAGTTTGCAATATTCTACTAAAGCTCATAAGAAGAGAACAAGATGCTATTCTACAGTTTGCAATATTCTACTAAAGCTCATAAGAAGAGAACAAGATACTATTGTACAACTTGCAATGTTCTACTAAAGCTCATAAGAAGAGAACAAGATGCTATTCTACAGCTTGCAATATTCTACTAAAGCTCATAAGAAGAGAACAAGATACTATTATACAGCTTGCAATGTTCTACTATGTAATAATCCCTGTTATCTGAAACTTCATGGAAAGTAATATGTATAAATTCTTAAATTTTTGAATACGGAATATATCTAATTTATAATTCCTTTAGTAGATTTCAGTATTTGCATAAATATCATGCAATGCGATGCGAAAAGAAACGCAAAACATAAGAAGTCCTGCCTTTGAATAGCTCCCAGTGGGTGGTGAGAAACATACTTTCCACTAAAAAAGGTCTTAAAATCTAATTAGTTTTAAGTAATAAGGTAAATCAGTGATTCTTAAACTGTGTCCTGAGGGTTCTCGGGATCCCCAGCACCTTTCTAGGGTTCAACGAAGGTGTCTCGTTAAATGTTAGGAATTCACTCTTTTATAGACTCTGAAAGGCGGAAAAATTTGTGATATGGATCTTTGTCGACCATATCTTTGCGGGTCAGCGTGAATTAGAGGTGTGGGGTTCTCGAAATGAATAGACATTTTAGAATTCTTAATATGACTTTATTAAGAGTTTAACTTAAATTTCATATACATTGAACAAACTTATATTAAGTGAGAATAAACCAAAACACGTACCCGTAGCTAAAACAGATAGCGCAATTGGATCATTTATCTAAATAATTATATTATCCGCCTACTCTCAATTTTATTAATATTACGAATTCGGAAAATAATCTTCCTACCTTGAATTCCACGCTACGGTTCAATCACCTTCCGAAAGTCAGTTAGGCTCGCGTGCAATAGTATGCACCTTGTAGTAATGGCTAGATATCCGTGATTCCTTGGTAGGCCGTCAAATTACACTTCTACCTTTTCCTAACAGAACTTTCTCTAAATTGCCATCGCGCTTACTAAAACTTCTGTCCTTTTAAAGGCTATCTTATTTGCATCTATACTTTCATTTCACTTCTTGCATTTGGGTTGGAAAAGATTTGCCATTAATCTTGGCCGTCAAAGAACCCAGAGGTTATGTTACAGAAAGGACACGTGAGCCGTCACAAATTTAAAGACGTCTTATCCTAGACTAGATCACTAAATTGCCCCAACGAAAAAAAAAAAAAAACCACGAGAACATGTATTTTGATCAAGAATATTAATTCAGTTTTTTATTGTTTGCTACTTCATAGCCATTACTACAATGTAACATCTGTCTGGAAAGGATAGATTCGGAATTGAGAGTGAAGATTTCAATTATACTTTATATAACAGCACTTGTAAAAGAAATATGTAGCACCGTGCTTCTTATTATAAAACTTTAATCAACACAGTTAAGTACATTATTCACTTATTAGAAATTAATATTTTGTATTATATAAGTAGATGGTTACCGTTTTATTAAAGGGGAAAAAAAAGAAGCGTTTAAGGTATACGACTACGTTCGGAACCATGATTTTGAAAATGCATATAAATGAATAGATTTTTGGTATTTAGAGTCACCAGAATCACAATAAACATATAAAATTGTCTTAAGAGAGTATTACTACAAGAAAATATAACTAGAATGCAATTTTCTGGCAAAAAATGAAGAAAGAATGGTATATTTTCAAAACCTTTTTATGGAAAATTCTTCTACAATTTCTCTACGGAACCTGAAGTAGGATTTTTGAAAAATTTACATTATTTTCAGAGTTACTATCAATTAAAGTAACAACTGAAGTTTTTTTTTGCTAAAAGTTCTCCATTCTGATGTATTAAAATATGAATAAATCCAGTTCTAAGTATTATGTTTCGAAAATTCTAGTTCAAGCTCTGTATAGAAGTCTTAGCTATGTTTAGGTAAAATATTACTACTATTGATGCATTTCCATAAAAGGAGAACATTTTTTGTCAAAAAATTGCATTTGAATAATTTTTATTCTAATAATATTCTAAAAACAATTTTTTATCCATGTTTTAATTCAGGTAGTTCTCAATTTCAAAAAAATTATTCGTTTATATCGGTGGTTCCCAAACTTTTTTAACCCATGAACCCCTTTTTATAGTAAAAACTTGTGTGTGCTCACGGACCTCTTTTAATAGTCAAAACATCTACGAACTTCTTTTTAAAGAAAAAATTTCGTAAGAACCCCCTAGGGAAAAAGCGACATAAATGCATAGTATAAAAATAAAAAAAAAATAAACAAAACCTTTTGTTGAAGAATAATTTATTAAAATTATTGCTTTTCTTTAAAATAAAATTAAAAATAATATTAATGACTTGGATTAACTTGATGAGATGTTATGAGTGTATTTATGTCTATCTTAATGTTTGTGAGTAACAACTGCAAATCTCCACGAGCACTAACTTTTAGTCGGTTTTTTTTCTTTTTTGGTGGTGAGGTTTATAATGGCACTGAATCAATGCTCTAC
This sequence comes from Trichonephila inaurata madagascariensis, assembly GCA_019973955.1. Lineage (NCBI taxonomy): Eukaryota > Metazoa > Arthropoda > Arachnida > Araneae > Nephilidae > Trichonephila > Trichonephila inaurata. The sequence continues at coordinate 42,232 of BMAV01004996.1, forward strand.
CAAATTGGAAGCAGACAGAACAACAGAAGAATTGCACAGAAGTCAACAACTTCTGTACAATAACCCATAATGCAGGATATAAAATTGGGATCTGTTTTTTGTAACCCGAATGTGTGGTATATCCTTGTTCAAAAAAAAAAATATTAGAGAGTTTTAGTTCCTCATTTGTGGACATTTCCATAAGATGCTCCTGTATTAATATGGATTCATCTGTGTTTGGGATCTGAGTTAGTTTACGTACAAAAGGGTTAACACTCAGTCGGGAATATCTAAGTAAATTAATGTTATGTATGTAAATTTTTTAAATTTTATATTAAACCTTGCATGGACCCCCTGACATTGTTCAGGGACCTCCAAATCAATTTTAATTTTCCATGGACTCCTGAATAATATCAGGGAGTCCTGGGAGTCCGTAGGGACCACTTTGGGAACCACTGGTTTTTTATACGCTTTTTCAAAACCACGTTCCGAACGTAGTCGGATACCTTAAAAAGTCTGTTTAAGTAGCAGACGCAGTTTTAGGATTATTGAGGAACCTTTAACCCGTTCAGATCTAGTTGATTTTCCCTGTTAAGCCTAACTCAGTGCTCCTCAAAGTTTCAATATCCGCGACCCAATATTCAATCATAACTTTCATCGCGCCCCCCTCGTACTATAACAATGCATTGAATTCAATAATACTATACTTTGACGCTAAAACTACGATACGACCTGAACCTTTTAAGTACCACTGGCGTATATAAACGTCGCGCTCAGTCAAAACGTTGATTTCCCAGGACGTATATATACGTTTTTCGTCAGTATGAGCTTTTCTCTGCATTGCTATCCATAAAATTACTCCGAATGCTTTGGAATGTAATAAAAGGACCTTGACACTGTTTGCGAGGGATTTACTTATTTCATATTATTTGCTTCTTTATTCCTTCCTCCCAATACATCACATACGCGCCCCTACGTTGCAAACAGGTGGCACTGGGAAGAGAATCTCATAACTTTTAATCGGCAGTTAAGGGATTAATTATAAACCGTACAAATCATGAAGATAAGTGTTAATTGCATGTATAACAATCCCATGTGGTCACTAGTAATTATTAAACTAGCTCTCAACTTAGTATTGCTAAATTAATTATAAAAAACATTGTGCAGCAATGATACATTTATAATTTTGCTTTTTTTATTTTCAATAAATTAACAATTTTTTTAAATAGTCTTTTGTTTTTGACTTTTCAATATGCTTGTGCCCCCCTCGCAGAGTTGTCACGCCCCTCCAAGGGGGGTGCGCCTCACAATTTGAGAAACGCTGGCCTTACTCCATTTCAAGATTCATATAAAATCCTTGCTGTAATAAAACACGCCAAAACTTATGGTTTATAATCATTCTAAATTCCATAAGTTCCAAATCCAGATCACACTGGTAGGATCACAAGACTCAGAAAGGGGATAACACAATCTCACATATTTCCCTAAAGTGATCACATGAATGCAATTCTGGTCCTGAACGGGTTAAACCACTCAGTCATGTGTTGCGAGTCAGGGAGGGATGCCCAAAATCTTGGGAGTCCACGGTGTCAGGCTGACATATAATGGGGAACCATGACAATCGAAAGTTTAAGGACAGCTGAGCTAAATAAATTTCTTTTCATAAATCAATCTCAATCCAAAAAAATATTTTAACATAACATTACTAGAAAAAAAAATGGCCCTATAAAACATCAAATTATTTTTGGCATAAATCTTATTTATACAACTTACAGATTCGGTTCAGTTCGGTTCCCGATCAATTTGCGTAAATCAACTTTCGAGAATAAACGTGGGCTCCCTCTGAAAGATGTAAAATCAACAGAACCGGAAAAAAAAATCACACTAAATCAAGTAATAAAAATAAGAACAATCATCATAAAGGCGATGCTTTCTTTTTATGATCGGAACACTACGCAAATAATTTCACCTTGCCATCCTCAACCAAGCATATAATTCTATATTTAAATTGCCTTAAAATGTCACACAAATCCCCAAAATCACGCAAAAAGCTCTCTTGCCCGTTTTCAAAAAGAGCGCCGACCTTATAAAACAAAGAATACAACCCACTTAAAGCGTGCAGTGAAATAAATCATTTCGGATGTAACTGTGTAACACATTAAGTGTGCAATCTATACAATTGTAGGGAATCTTAATTGGAACATTTGTGTCAAAGTTGACGTTGTATGGCTCTGGAAATCACTCAGAAGTCCATGTTCTCCGAATCATTTGTTTCAATCAACGAATCATAAATCGATGCAAATCACTGGAGTTGAACGAGAGATGTCATAACGCTTATAACATGAGAGATGAATCTGAGAGATAAAATATACGTGAGAATATGTTCGAGAGAGAGGTATGCTGATAAAAATAACACTCAAAACCTTTTTTTTAAAAAGTCAGATTTATAATCATGAGTGGATAATAAATAACATCTATGTTTTTTTTATGAGAATAAGCGGGTATAAGAATCAATTTTTAAAAAAGGACCTGAAAAATCTCTATTGTTAGAATCAAATTCTTGAAAAAAAATTACTTAGCCATAAAATTTTTTTGATAAATCTTCCACTTGATAATGAGTGAGTGTTAATTAACGCCGTACTGTGAAACATCATGAGGGCTATTGTCGACGGACCTCATAAATTTGGACCAAGGTCAAGTGGCGAAGACGATACCTGAGCCGGCACGTTGGCATGGAGTGGAAGTTCGGAGAATGAACTTCCCCTCCACGCCAACGTGTGGACTTTGAACCACAATAGATTTAATGTACATCAGCCTCTCTACAGGACTCTCTTGATAGTGTATTAGGATTAGTTGATGGGAATAATGAATAGATATAACGGTCGCCCAAATGAAAGTGGCATTGCTGTAATAATTCGGCAATTTGATGACCGCGTATGCCCCTATAGAGGGCACAGAATGCTGAGAATACATGTGATATTGTCAGACCGTGCCAAATGCGTGTGTGATAGCGTGGGAGCATGTAAAAAGGCATCGTTGGCATCATGGATGCCCCCAAACGGGACGATTATCAATGCTCCCACGTACTGTGCCACATTGCATGAACTGAGAAAGGATATCCAAAACCACTGACGTATCATGCTGTCCGGTGGAGTTATCATCTTGCTTGATAATTCTCGTCCTCATGTGGCCGTAGCGTGCTAAACATTTTTACCAAAATTTCGCTGGGAGGTTCACGAACTTTCCCTTTATAGTCCGGACCTCTCGCCATGTAAATACCACATCTTTGGTCCACTCGAGAAAGCTCTGATGGGATGGCGATTTGCTGACGATAATGAAGTCCAACCTGCTGTTGAAAATTGGTTTCATAACCAAAACCGGAGCAACAGTCCAGGGTATCTCATGGACTGTTGGACCACCATGGTATCCATCGTCATGTGATGGACTTGTTATAACCTACGAGGTGATTTTGTCTAGCCTATCTGTTACGTCTGTATAACTCCTTTCCTTTGTATACTAATTTATATTAATAACATTAAAACATTTATCAAACCGACTGTAGTGCTCCTTTTATCTAAGCGACCCTTATAAATAAGATTTTAAGAAGTACGGATAAAAAATTAGTAATAAATCTTTTAACACAAAAAAAATAAAATTGAAATTTATGGGTTCGCATCAAACGCCGGATATAAAAATGATAGCCTTAAAAGTAAAAAGAGGGCGAGCACATGAAAATTGGATTTCAACATCAATCCAAGTATTGTTTACTTAAAGGAAAGAACATACTTTATGAACATTCATTATTAAGTAAAAGTTCGTCATATTTGTTTTCCATTCTGTATCTTCAGATACATCATCGAATTCTATTTCGACTTCACTTTCCCTGTTACTCTGATCCATAAGCAAATAATCATCATTTTTACCATGTAAATTGTGAGTTTTACTACATTTTTAAAGACTTTAGAGTTATGTCAGGTTTAATCTTATTCCATGCTTTTATTATCCAGTCACA
>BMAV01004996.1:52527-65120 GCA_019973955.1 Trichonephila inaurata madagascariensis
TGTGTAATAAACGCTTAAAATAGTGTAAACTCGGAGCCCTAATTTCCCCCCCCCTAAAATAAAAGTAGCCTAAGTTACTCCTTATAACATTAGGTATCTACCAGTGAACGTTCTGTGAAAATTGGTTCAGCCGTTTCAGAGATTAGCCGTAACAAACAGACAGACAGACAAAAATTTTAAAAACTGATTTTTTCATATAAGTACCGTATATACTTTTAAATGCATTTAGTAAAAAGCTGTTAATTTCAAATTACAAACAGACACTTCATTTTTATTTATATGTATAGATTGCCACAATGAGAATGAAGTTCAGAAATTTGAGTTTTTATATGGTAAAAAAAGTCGAAGTAATTTTTGCCAAAGTGTGTATCAGCATTTTAGTACTTTTTAACATTTATTACGATGAGAAGAGACCTATTAACAAGAAAAAAACATTAGGTACATTAAAAAGTTTCTTTAGTTTTAAATTTAAAAAAAAATAATAATAACCCAGTGTTGAAATTACAGAGCACGATAAAGAGGAAAACAGAAAACACATCGAATCGAACTGCAGGGATCCCCGTGCTGTGAAAAAGAAATCTGGGTTATGAAATATTGCAATATATGTTACCCTGTACAACTCACTCTAATCAGTAATCATTGTTTTCAATTATTTATAATGTAGAAAAATAATTATTTTGAGTCTTAAACCACATGTAACCAAAATTAAGTCTTTTTCAATTTCTTTTGAAAATTCAATTCCCTTAGGGCAACATTAAACTTCTACGTTGATTTTTTAAATTATCCTTCTCCTTTTATCTCCCCATACCACAGAGCATCATTTCCGCTTAGGTATGATTTGGGTAAAATTGTGAATCGCCCACATGTTCGCCAAATCTTGAAATATTCCTATCTGGCACGTTTTTGCGTGTTGTGTTTCCGAATAGCAACCCTGCGATTTGGCTATTTTGACCCTTTATCAATTTGACGAGAAAAAACTTGGCGGGATAAGTGACCGATACAACAATCCAACCAAGTTTTGATTGATAATTGTTTTCCTCCATGTATAACCTTGATCTACTCTAGTGTCCATCTTTGACTGGAGCGAATGCTTCATTTATGAATAAGCATCTAAAAACGAAGCAAAAGAAAAACATAAAGATATCATTTATTTTCAGAACAATTTAAGGTACTTTTCTGTTTCCCTGACGCAAGTAATAAAAGTCGCCAAAAATGTTATAACCGACACCAAATGGAATATTCCAGCTGGTAACCTTTTACCTCAACATTTACATAGGAAGTTGTAATATTTTCTTATCAGAAACATCTTTTGTGGTATAAACGTATTATCGCAACAATCTCGCCAACTCTATTAATAACTTGCCAAGTTGGCAACCTCGACTTCCTATGTGTCGTACGCGCTGAATTGGCAGTCATATGCTTAGTTTCATATAATGTCGTCAATAGGTTGCGATAATTCGTAAGTACCACCTTTTCATAATATATCAGAAACGGATGAAAAAGCAATGAGAACTAATAATTATTAATATTTTTATGTGAATATTGTGTGTTGTCTCCAATAACGCCAACTTGGCGAGATTTGCACCGGCGAAAATTTGAATTTTTTTCATTGAACCTCGCATTGATTCAGGAAAGTAAATAAAAGTTGTGAAATTTCATGTAGAAATTTTACCTTTTTTACTCAATGTTATAAAATGTTTCGTGTTATAATGATTTAGTGTTTTTTTTCATGATAGTAGGGTAATAAATTACAAAAAAGGCAAATACAGTTTATTGTTTTATTCACAACCATAAAGTGTAAAACGTACTTACAAAATCGATCACAGGATTACACACAAAATGAAACTAAAACCAATACACCATAATGATTCCCTTGCACCTCGCACCGTACATAAAACCCTAACTTTCATTTATGATATACCAGAAGAAAGTTTTACAAGCACACGTTGGCTATACTGCAACAAGATTTTTGAACCATTTTTTTTTCTTTCTGTTTAATATTCATAACAGCTGTCGAACGTTTTAAAAACATTTGTTGTAAACTTACTTTTTTCTTATCAAACATGCAAGTAATTAAAGTTTTCAAGAAATAATTTCAAATAAAAGAATAAAAAACACCTGCCAAAATGACATGCGTTTTTAAGAAAAATCTTTTGATTATCTTAAAAACCATGTCAGATTGTAGAAGCAGGTAAAATGTTTTATTTTATGTAGCTTTTGAAGCAAAATTAATAACTTTGTTATGAGTATGTTTGTCATATTTATGAAACTAATATTCTTATTTTTCTTAGAATAAAAGGTGCGCCACTTTCAAATAAACCATTTTCTTTTAGAACGAGTTTTGCATTCAAATTATTTCACTTTAAATCTATTTAACATCTGTATTAATTAAATAAATACATGAAATAAAAAAAGTGTTCTTACATTTTGTTCTTGATATTTTTGGATTTAATTACTTTATTCTTTTTAAATATATTTCGCATCTTTACTTATTTAAATGATCGATAAATAAAAAAATAAGTATTTTCATGTTTTGTTCTCAATCATTCTTTTAAATTAAGTTATTTTATTCACTTAAATCGATTTTTCATAAACTCATGTAAAAAATGGCTCAAAATTGAAGAATATGACCACATTTCATACTGTTACATTATAGCCTTCAGCAAGGAACATTGCAAATGCTTCAAATAAATAAAAACGTCACATAGTATATCATGAACCGTTAATATTGAGCACCTGGGATATGCATATGAAAAAAAAGAGAAAAAAACATGAGTAAAAAAAATTAAAATGTTCGTTCAATTATTTACAATGTAAACTGATAACACAAACTAGTGTGTAAAAAATATAGCTGCCTTTAGGACTCTCAAAAAACTGGAGAGTACACAAAAAAGTATTCGATTCACAGTGGATAGGAAGAGGTAATTACAAACAAATTTGAACATAAATTCATTTCACTTCATACAGTAGAAATATTTCTTTTTAAATAACAGATTTTTAAAAACAGACAATCAAAAAAGAAGTAGTATCAGTATATGACAGATGTTGAATACTTTTTGAATGCAACATAAAACTGACAACAGAAAATAACATATAAAGAGAAAAGCAATAATTAATTAAACAAATTAGGAGGAACATTTTTAATACTTCACAAAAAACTTAATAAGACTTTTTACTTAAGTACTAAAGCCACTTAACTTTATTTTTATCATTACAATATTTTTTATTCTATGAGATTAGAAGTATTAAAAATCTTAAGCATTGAAGACTTGGGGGTAATTTTCTATATTTTAGGTAATATTTAAAGTGTCAATTTAATGAATTTATGCTTTTAACAGAATTATTGCAATAAAATATTATAAGGTGCATGAATAAAAAATGAAAAAAATATTGATTTATATAAAATAATATAGTAAACACTTTTTGATAAAAAAAATCTTTTACTTCTTTAGATAGGGCAATCTAAGCGTTAGAATTTGGTAAAAGTGAACTTTTATTGGTTAAATTTTTATGAAATTTAATCTTAAAAATTTTTTATTAATTGATTTATAAAACTTATTGATATAAATAGTTTTATAAAATAAAAGGGTTTTAAGTAAATGTAATGAAAATTATTAAAAAAAATAAGAAATCATTTTTTAAGAAAATTAAAAACTCTCCATGAATGAGGACATAAAATTAACTTGGAACATTTTTGAAATTTTATTATTTTGCTGAAATAACTCTAGAATGGTAAGGTGAAAATTTGTAAGCAAAAAAATTAAGGTCTTAAGAATTAAATTAATTAAAATAATCATTGAACAATTATAATAAAGATGATACTTTGATCATAAATTTGAAAGAATTTTATTTTTAAGTTAAATATTAATATAAAGTTCAGGCATAGAAGCATAAATTTGGGTATTGTTAAATTCAAACAATTATATAGCTTTAATATAGCTTACTTTAGTATAAAAGAACGATTAGTTTAAAGATATATGGATTGATGTATGAATTTTTAAAATTAGATTATAAACTTTTGAATATTAATATATATCCATTTTACATATACAGTCAAAAACTTAATGGATGCTTTAAACTTATATGTTCACCGGTTTGAAATTGAGGGGAAAAAAGTCCTACCAACATTATTTTCAATACATAAAAGACATTTTTTTTTTTGAGAAAAAATGAATTAACAGCAATTTTTGTTAGAATAAAAGAAAACGTTTCAAAATAGAATACAAATAACTGATCACAAAATCATGGTAAGATTACAACATATTTCATGCAGTAATAGCAAAAATTCATGAGAATTAAAAAAAAAAAAGGAATTTAAACATTAAGAACAAACACACATAAAATAGTAACAAAAACAGACATTTTTGAGCTAACGACTTTTCGTGTCAACTTTTCCTCTTCGCCTTTGGGGGGAGGGAAAAAGAGAATACATATAAAAAAAAAGGACCAAACGATTAAGTTGTTAAGAGTGACTGCAGACGAGTTTTCTGCGACTGGAGACAGACGGCCAGCTCTTGGTGGAGGCACCAGTTTTCGTTCGGACCTCGTTTTCTGTTCTGCAAAAGAACAGAGAAGCACAGACGCAAACGATAATTACTTGGATCGCTCCGATGATGGCTCCGATAATGTAGAGGGTAGTGAGACTGACGCACATTCCTTGATTATGGGCTTTCACGTGGATATGTCCTGGAAAAATTTGAAACAAAGTTAAAAAATTCGAGAGTAAGATTATACGTTGAGCATGTAATGAGTGTTCTATGAGCAACAATAGTATTCTGGAAGAAAAAAGTAAACGAATGAAAAATAAGCAATTTAGAACCAGAAAAAAAAATTTAGAGTCGTTTAATTTGAGATGAAATCCTGGCACAATGATACTTAAGGTAGCAAATTTATATTTTCGTTCTTCATAGAAAAAAAAATAAAGCAATTTCTTTGTAAATAAATTATTGCTTAACGTACTTTAAAATATCGTTCGATTGTTTTAAAGCACTTAAAAACATTAAGAGCTATTTTTTGTTTTTATCAAACAGTTTTACAGCAAAAAAAATATTAAAATATTCGCAATTAAAAAGCGCTAACTTTTAATAGATGTTTATACTATTTTACACATGGGGAAAAATTAAATATATTGATACGAAATTTATGGTAACGGTTACCGTTTCTTTTATACACAAGTTTTAAATAATCTAAAGAAAGAATCAGCGTTTGTTAATGGCAGAATTCTTTTTGTTGTAATTAAGTAGGGCATTATAATAACGACCTTGCCAAGATCTTTTTAGCAATAAAATTAAATTATATAGCTAGTTTGGTCATCAAATTTATTCATTTTTAAGTAACTAAATTGCCGAAGACCACGATAATAATAGAATATTATATATGAGTAATTTAAGTAACTTAAATAACCACAAATCTTATAGCATTAAACGTAAAGCATATTTTATTATTTCTCATTTAATTCATGTCTGTTGGGTGTCTAAACCTTCAATTAATTTGCTTTAACATTTCAGAACCTAATAAAAACATGCATGAAATACTTTTACACTCAACATTTTCTCCTAGATTTTAATGAGGTTTTCAGACTGTTTTAAAAACATTATTCCATTTTATTTCATCGTTATGACAGAAGCGAATACTTTTAACAGCATCCTCGCCTTTTGTTCTTCATTCCAAACATGCCTCTTTTAATAAAAGTATAAGAAAACAAATATGTAGTTCTAACATACATAAACATATAGAACACAAGAAATATGAAGGCTGTTTACTAGAAATATACAATGTTTATTACTTCAACATCGTAACAGAATGGAAGTTTAAACAAAATGGGATATTTCCTCAACATATTGAAACGTTATTTATCAGCGGAATGTTTTATGTATAAAAATATTTCATTTTGATTTTTCACAGGGAAAGTTTTATTTTCGAAAGTGCAGGTTTTAAAAACTGCTTTTATTCAATGGAGTGAAAGTAATTTACCTATAGGATGTCAATCAAACTGCGTGAATGTGGAAAACGAAATATATTAGATAAAAAAAATCTAATAGAGTAATTAAACTATTCTTCATGAAATGTATTTTTGTGGACTACTCTATGCCCACAAATACATTTTTCTCAAATAAATCATACAGTTTGGTTCATCCTGCATTAGATAACCTCTCACGTTTCAGTAATTTAATTTTTTTCTCCCTAGTTCTAATTCCTTGCATTTTTATTCATATCAGATAAAAAGAGAGAAATTTTCAGCAAGATTATTCTAATTTAGCATTGCCATATTAATAAAACTAATGTTGATTTGTAATGGGCTATCTGGTGAGATTTCCATTTTAAACTAATACGGGTAATATTCTTTAAGGTATCCGACTACGTTCGGAACCGTGATTTTAAGAAAGCGCATAAATGGATTATTTTCACGATATTTAGTGTCACTTGGATTAGAATACATGTATAAAATTGTTTTAAGGACATTTTGACAAAAAACATTATTTAAATACATTATTTCGGCAAAAAATTAACTTAGAATAACCATTTTTCAAAATGTTCTCCTTTTGTACAAAATGCATCTATTACAATAAAATTTTGCCTGTATATAGCTGAGACCTCTGAACAGAGGCTCAACTATGATTTTTGAAAAATTCACATTTTCAAAGTTACAACCCATTGAAATAATTATCAGCGTTTTTTTCTTAAAATTTCTCCCCTCTGCTGTCGTAAAACATGGATAAACCCACGTCTAAGTTATATATTTCAAAAATTCTAGTTGAGCCTCTGTAAAGAGGTCTGAGCTATAGACAGGCAAAATATTATTATAATAGAAGCATTTAACGCAAAAGGAGAATATTTTGAAAATGGGTCATTCTATGTTCATTTTTTGTCAAAATAAGGTACTTAAATAATTTTTTATTGTAGTACTATTCTTAAAACAATATTATATACATTTTCTAATCTAAGTGACACTAAATATAAATTTCCATTTGTACGCTTTTGCAACATCACGGTTCCGAACGTAGTTGGATACCTTAAAGTTTGTGAAACTGCCACCTCCTTACAGTGGAGACATAAAATGCAAATTAAGATGGAAAAGAGAGTGAGAGAGAAAGGTGAAAGTAGATATCTGTAATTAATTGAAAAGTTCAGAGATTAACCGTGAGGAGTTTTGCACTTTGAGAGAGAAAATCTTATTTTATCTACTAGCTAGTACTCGTTACCTTGATCCAAGTACTTATTGGCGTAAATAGTGAAACATACAATGGCACATTCTCGGCCAAGCCTTATTGATCATTGGATTCGAGACCATCTAAGTATTTTCTGGAATTTTTACTATTTTGTGAAAGTAAATAGACAAAGTATCTGCCATCATTCAGATGAATCGATTTTTGATTTATTTACACATTAGTCGATCGTCTTCAACTAATACACTGAAACATACGCCCCGCCCCGTATGTTATTTTACCTGCAGAGACAATCTCCTTGCAAGAAAATTGAGTTTTACAAACGAAGTTTGCTTCCCAGCATGATCTTGATTTTAAGATTATGGAAGTCGTAGATGTTACCAGGGATACCGGACTGGCGACTTTATCCTCCTTGATGACAAATTTGGCGAAAAGTAAGATATCGCCAAGGAATTATCGAGAAAGCTGTAGGATCGATCCTTATAGATATTACCATGGGGCTATATAAAGGTTCTTTAAAATAAAATATCAGTACAGTCAAAAAGAGAGTTTAGTTGAGATCAGAAACTGTAGTTGACTGCGATAAGAATCTTTCAGAAATCCTGTTAGTGGAACAGTTCTAGAGAGCCGTTTCTGGAACGTTGTAAAGCTTGTTTATAACCAGTCTGCTTTGTACTACCGTAAATAATCTGTTATAATATATCTTTTTGTATATACGTCGATTTGTCTTCGTGTAATCATTTGTTCATCCTTGTCCATTAATAAAGCTTTTTCCCACGCAAATTTAAAACAGCTATTGTTTATAGGTTATTAGTGTTCTGTGCCATGGCATCTACTCCTACTGTAAGGTCATATTCGAGTCACAATTTATCGAGTGTGGAATTCTCTAAATTTGATACTCAATCTGTGGGATAGAACTGTAATTACCAGTTTCCAAAAATAAAAAAAGATTAAATCAATTCCTATTAGGTCAACAAAGGAAATTTTTATTTTAGGTACTTTTTATTAAATAGTTACAATTAATATAAATATGTATATACATAGGACAGAATCACAACATTAAGTGGTCATTAATTTTTATTAATTATCATTAAAGTATCGTATTGTCATCCAAAACAATCGTGTTTCTAAAATTTCAGTTCCACTGAATGTTTTAAAACGTGAGAAAAAAACCTTTTCAAGTTTTGACACAATTCGCCAAAAGGATCGCTAAGTTGCCAAAAATGATGCCAACGTGGCTGTATTTGTAATTCTTTAAATAATTAATTTTAATCAATTTTATTAATTATAATTAAATTATTGTACTGTCATCCAAAATAATCATGTATATAAAATTTCAGCTCAATTAAGAGCTTTAAAATGTATTTTATTAACGATTAAAAATTCTGCGAAGATAAATGAATAAATATATAGAGAGTGTGAGCTAATAGTAGGAATTGAATAAAAATAAAAAAAAAGTATCGATTTTATAAAAAAATTCAAAAACTTGTAATTTATTGTATTTATTATTATTACGATCATCCAGCTAAAAACTGAAAAATGTAAACATATAAGGATAATAAGTTTTCTTATTAGAAAGGAATTAAACAGAAAATTAAATAAATACACATAAGTCTAGACATTTAATAAATTCCATTTTGGAAGAATACAAGGATAATACAAAATGAAGATCTATTTTATCGAGGTAAAAAAGTTCTATTTAATATTCAAAACATTTTTGAATATATACATTTGTCTAAACTTTACCAGTGCAATAATTCAATGTACATAACATTTATGTTCACATATTTTGTTAGCACGCCATTCGACAATTGATTTATGAGGAAGAGAATATTTTCGATTACAGTTTTGTTCGGGTAAAGGTCATGAAATTTTTTTTCCGTTCAAGGTGAACAAAGGTACTATAATGTAAACTTCTGAGATGTTAAAAATACCCAAGAGAACAAAATTTTGTATCATGTATAATTTACAACAACATTATATTTTATAAAACATGGATTTAATTTATTTGAAATTTGAATTTAATTTTAATTATCCAATTTGTCATAAAAAAATTAACTAATTAAAACTGCTTGAAAATCCAGAATAGAACAAATTAGTGATATTAATATCTGAAATTTAATTTTAAAGCGATAATTTTTGCTACCAAACGTGTCTCAACCAGATGTTATATTAAAAACATTAAACGATGGGCTAAATTCATTTGAAGTCGTGGACCCATGATAAATGCAATCACATGTTTCCAGCCAATCAGTTTACGTACTTTGTTGTTGCAAACTTTTGTTTTTTACATAAACTTTCTTTTAAAAATGACATATTTGTTATCAATAATAGCGCACATAGGGAAACAAAATGCACTTATAATACAAGAGAATTTTTTTTTAAAAATTTTGAAAAACCTTTTGAAGTACCTAAATTTTACAAGTAGAACAACGTCTAACGTCAGTTTTAAATCCAATGCAAAACACGTGATTATTTTCATCATGTGACCTTCATGAATTTAGCCATTTGTCTATTGTTTTCAATAACAAAATAAAAAACGCACTTGGTACGAGTTTGTTTAAAATGCTGAACAACTCTTTATTTCTCAATTTAAATCCACCTCGATGAAATTTGCATTTTACAGTCGAAATAAAGATGTAATAATTTGTCGTCTTTTGAAAATTTGAATCATATTACTCACACTTATACTGATGCTTTAGAATGACCTAAGCCTAACATTCCATCGCAGAATGGAACAAGAAAAAAACATTACACTCGCGTAAGAGATAAAAGTAGATATACGTTTAGAGAATACATAATGAAAATTTATCGCAAACTGTGACCTCGACCTATGGGTTCACGATACCTTTAGGGGGAATCTAAATGTGAAAGCCACAGATCTGAGGATTTAAGTAACAAAATATTTTGTCGTGAGAAAACAGAATATTAAAATAATGAGAAGTATTTATTTATTGTTTTTTTTTTAAAAAAAGAAAGCATGTAAATTATTAGAATTTTGATAGGATAGAACGGCTTGCTAAATGTCACACATAGTTTCAAGAAGTTAAAGTTTAACACTAGGTTATGATAAAGGTTACTCTTATGTCAAGTGAAAATAAGTTAGGTATAAGCGAGAACGATTTGTATTACAGTGGGTGATCGATTAACGAACATAATCCGTTCCAAGACTATGTTCGCTATCCGAATTGTTCGTTAACCGATCATCGATTCACCATAGACTTCTATGTGAAATCGATTAATTCGTTCTGGAGACCCTAAAAAATGAAATCAAAACCGAAACTGATGGTCTAATTTGTATGAATATTCTATTGGAATTTTTTTTCAATAGAACTTTGAAGTTTAATAGGTAAGCAACATAATTCAGGAGATGAAAAACCATTTTTAGTCTGCTTCTCATATTTCACGTATTTTTTACGGTGGTAGCGCGGCATCGGCACCTTTATATTTTTGAAAAAATTAAGAATTCGCTAACTTATTTGCCATGTCAGCAAATCCACTCGCCCATAACTGTCGGAAAATATCGATATTCATATTGAAATTCAAGTATTCAAGTGTGTATTGATTTTAAGTTATAATAATTATTGAATGACCTTTAAATTCATTGTTAATTCAAGTTTCATTTAGTAATTATCAATACTAAGCATGCTTTAAACATTTCTCCTTCAGTGATCCTATTTTGTATACAAAATGATAACAAATGTTTAATATTAATTTTTTTTCAGAGCCGAGAAGTGTTCGTTAGAATTCGTTTTGTTCATTATCCGAATATGTGTTCGTTGTCCGAACACAAAAATCTTTCGTGAAAGTGTTCGTTAACCGATCACCCACTGTATATTTACGAATGTTAAAAAAGCACTACAAGTGGTTAGTGAAATTTTAATTCCTTGAGAAATATTGAAAACTATACATTTTGAATCATTCAAAGTGATATTAATTGTTTGAAGTGTATTCCCAAATTTGGAAATTTTGGTCGACTTTATGTCTGGAATATTAAATGCAAAAAAATATTACATTTCATAAAATCGAATTGGAAAACGAAGTTACACCTAATACTTCAGCTAGAGGCATATTTGAAGTCGAGGTTTTGTAAAAGCGTATAAATAGATACTTAGTCGCAGTTGAAGAAGAACAGACATATAAAATTGTATTAAGAATATTATTACAAGTCAATAATATTTCAATAGAATATTTGGCAAAAAAAAAGAAGACTGATATATTTTAAAAACATTTTCCTTTCAAGAAAAATGCCTCTATGAAAATAATACTTTGCCTATATATAACTAAAGCCCTCCGTACAGAGCCTGAACTAGGATTTTTGAAATATATTTCCCATTGGGCTTGATTCATGAAGTCACATGATAAAAACAAACACGTGTTTTCCATTGAATTCAAAACAAACATTAAACTAATTGTACCTGTTCTATTTGAAAACTCGGATAAAATTTCAAATTTCATATTTGGGTAAAGATGTTTAAGTGTTGGGGAAAAAAATTTCTTCAAAAAGATTTTTTTAAATTAAAAAATGTCGTACTTTATGCTTATACTTTTAAATAAAATGCATTTTGTTTACATATGTACTTTTTAAGAGAAAGTTTCTGCAAAGAGCAAAACTTGGCAACACCGGAGCGCGTGAACTGATTAGTTGGAAATACAATATAGTTTTTATCGTGTGACTATGACGTCACATGAGTTTTTGAATTGATTGGCTAGAATCACGTGGCTTTCACTATCATGTGACTATGACATCACATGAATCAACCTCATTCAGAAGTGGATTTATTTATATTTTAATACATCCGAGTAGAGAATTTAAAAAAAACATCAGTTAATATTTCAATTGATCGTAACTCTGAAAATAGTATGAATTTTTTTCAAAAATCCTAGTTCAACCTGGCATAGAAAAGTCTTAGAGATACATAGGCAAAATATTATTATATTATGGAATCTTTTTTACATAAAAGGAGAATGACTCTGGAATTTGCTGAAGTATTAACTTATTAATTATGAATATAGTTTATTGAAACACCCAAATTTATTAGAATTAAAATCAGGATAAACATTGTGTATGATTATTAAAAATAATGGCGTAGCTACCGCCGTATTAATAATATGGTGCCCTTAAGCCACAGGACTCTAACAAGTAAAAGTAAAAAATTGTAAGGAGCTCCCAAAAATTGCTCCAAGGTATTTTGATACAGGGCCCATTCAGGACTAGCTACGCCTATGATTAAAGATACTCAGTGGCGCACACAAGGGGGAT
Organism: Trichonephila inaurata madagascariensis; assembly: GCA_019973955.1. Taxonomy (NCBI): domain Eukaryota; kingdom Metazoa; phylum Arthropoda; class Arachnida; order Araneae; family Nephilidae; genus Trichonephila; species Trichonephila inaurata. Next base: position 64,957 of record BMAV01004996.1, read on the forward strand.
CCCCCCAAAGCCCTTGATTTTTTTTCCGATTGATTACAATTTTAAGTATATAGTACGAAAAATTGAATTAAGTATTTGTTATTAATGATTAATTTTATTAATTAATGCTAATTATTTATTTAATAATTAGTTTTTTACTGTGTTTTGTTCCCGAAAATCGACAA
>BMAV01004996.1:65302-76121 GCA_019973955.1 Trichonephila inaurata madagascariensis
TTGTGTTCATCCTACAAAACAAGAGAGAGAATCTTCATCTTCCAAAGAATGTCAAGAACATCACTTGAATGGTATTCCAAAAATTAAATTCCATTGTTTGCTTGACTTTTTCACATGACTTCGGGGCAAAAATTACCAATCAGTAGTGCGGAGATTTTTCGACTCCAGTGCCTCTTCATTTTGCATAACGCTTCGATGATCCTCCAATTAGCATGTCTTCCAAGTTACCTGGAGTAAGGGTTTCTTCCCTGATTAATTGGTTACCAGCTTGTTAACGTGTGTGTGGTCTTTTGTAAAACTTCTGCAAGAACTAGGCTCAGCTTTTGTTATCGCTCTACGCCTCTTTTATCTTCTACCACTGACCGATTGCTTTTGTTCGCAGCAATTTGGCTCTTAACTTTCACTGTTTACAAACCATCTGCTCCAGAGGCGTTCTATTTGGAAACAATGGAGACGTTTCGCGCGTTTTTTAAAGAAAAGAACTATTTCCCCTTTTGTGTGTGAGTGTTTCTCTTCTACGTTTTGGAAAACTTCCAGAAAAAGATCATATTCGTAATGACGTTCGTAATTGTCATGTCTCCGCCCAGCCAATGGAGTGAGATCACGTGACCCAAACGAAGGCGAACAGGATGCTTCTATTGTGTTGTGGGTACAGAAGCCAAGTTAAGTGAACTATTGCCCCTTCAAAAAAGCATCCACGTCTTAATAAAGTAGCTCTGTATTGTAATTAGGTTCCTTTCTCTTTCGTTGAAGTTTTTTTTTTCGGGTGTCACGATTTCTTATAGTTCTAGTTTCAGAGGAAAAAAGCTCCACAAAAGGACATAATTCCTCATTAAGTCGAACAAAAATTACTGGAAGTGTAATTGTAAAGGAAGGGGGATGCCTGATTAGGATGGCTTGTTAAGTTTGAACATTTATTTTACAGATTGTAAAAGTTGTTTTAAACTTCTTGTTAAGCCTTTAATTTATTACTTCTAGGTAAAGGTTAATGACTTTTTTAAAGAAAAGATTTCTCTTTTAGAAGTTTAAAGGGTTTAGTTATCTAACTGTATTACAGAGAGTGTTCTTTTACTGTGGAGTAAATAGGAAATTATTTGTATTGTTCAGAGAAGTTGGGTTAGAAGAAAAAGTCGCAATAAAATGCAGACTAATTTTTATGCATAAATTATTACTCTTACGTTCATTGGTCAAAAATTAATGAAATGTAAAAGCGCTGCTATTTATATTTATTACAGAGTGTGAAAAACTTAAATAGCTAAGACTATCATCTAGTACATCTAGAGCGACTTTTAAATCTACTTATAATAATGTTATAAAATTAGAAAAAAATGTCGAAATTTATCTATATTAATTTTGTAAATCAATTTTTTCCCACCAGAAATATTTAATAAAAGGCATATGAAACTAAATAACGTGACCAGAAAAGGAGTGAAATCATTCTTTTACAACAAATAAATATTGGTGAGACTCGAATAAAGATGTTCAAGTATTAAAATTGTGTCAACAGTTTTTCATAATTAAAAAAAATTCTTATATTTATGCGCGTACTTTTATATCAAGTTTATTTTGTTTACTTACAGGCATTATTATTGTTCACAAGTATTTTTTTAAAAGAAAGTTTTTGCGTGAAACGAAAGTTGGCAACAGCAAAGGGCATGGACTGATTGGTTAGATACATATGACTATATTTATCATGTGATTATGAGATCACATTTATTTAGCCCATTTGATATCTCAGCTGTGTTAAAGGTGCATTTTATTACACCTGACAAATCTGCGGAAGAAAGTGTTTCCGAAGCGAAATTCCGACACGCTTTTGATTATATCAACTAGTGAATCTATCAGGAATATTTATCCATGAAAAAAAATCTTACTTTTAACTGGAATTATTTTTTAAAAATATATAAAAAAGCATTTTCAAAACTTTCAAAAGTAATGTATCTCTGAATACTTGTTTATAATCCACCTATATGTGCTTAGCCATCCAAATTTCTCCACAACACCGCATAAAAATGTCATCCACTCTTTCGAATTCCTAACGGGTTTGGACTACCTAACAGGTCACACTCGCCCACAAACTGAAGATAACACATAAATTTATATCATTACGCTTCTGCTGGCCAGGAAACGTACCCTCAGAGTGGTCCTGAGACTGCAGCTGGTGTTCCCACCTGAATCCGAGTCTCGGTTGGTCGGTGTCGAGCGTGGGCTTGAGGTTGGTCACGAGGAACATGGGACTTTCCATGGTGACGTCACTGATCACATCTCCCGGCAGCAGATCGGTGAATTGAGATGTGGATCTTCTGCGCCGCTTCCTGCGGCCGAAGGATTTGGTATGGCTGGCACGAGGAACGTCGCACTCCGCCTGCGGGATAAATAAAAAGACATTGAGGATTGATAGTAGATAGCAAAAATGGAAGTTTTTTCGTCTAAGAAAACGTATTGAAAGTATTTCGCATGTAACGTAAGACTTGAAGCAGATTCATAATTTGACTTTGTGTGTGTGCGTGTGTTTAAAGCAGTGCTTCTCAAACTTTCAATATTAGCGACCCAATATTCAATCCTAATTTTCATCCCCCCCTTACGAGCAATAACTATGTATTGAATTCAATAATACTATAATTTGACGCTAAAGCTCCAATTAGATTTTTACCTTCTAAATGCCATCGGTGTAGATGAATGTCTCGTTCAGACAAAACATTATTTACCCCGGACGTATATATACGTCTTTCCGAAGGATGATCTTTTCTGTGCATTGCTGTCCATAAAATTATTTCGAAGGTTTTGGAATGCAGTAAAAGGAACTTGACAGTGCTTGCGAAGGTTTTACTCATTTAAGAGGATTTGTCTATTTTTTATTTCTTTTCTCCCTAACCCCCAATACATCCCCATATGCGTACAGGAAAAGGAAAGGAGAAATAAAATAACTTTCTCGAAATTCCTTCCAATCATTTAAGAAAATGAACATATTTGCTCTAGTGCTAAATACGCGATTCACGTAATGCATAAAAGAAAATCCCTTCAAAAAATAAAAATTAACTGTCTAGTTACCGAAGTTACATTATTAAATTTTCCCAGTCCACGGCACGAAGTATTCAAAATCGTTTTAATATTTTAAAAGTGAACGCCTAAAAGCCAGAAGTAATCAGCAGACATCACTTCGGTATCTTATCCGTAAACCTTTTCATTTTATTGTACGAAATTTAAATCCCTTACAAAGTCATTTTATTAATGCAACCAGATACAGCGCTGACCAAGCGTAGCTGACTTTTAATAAACTTTCACCATTAATCATGAGTGTCATTAAACTTTCATTAATTTATTTTAGAACCCATTTATCAAATCATTCTTGAATGAATTTATTATCTTGACAGAGCTCGGCCCGCGACACGTGATCCGCGAAAACTGCAGACGATAAATAAGAAGGGAAGAACTGAACTGAGAACAAAACTGCAGAAACAATAAATGCTGTCTTAACTGCTTTATTGTACTTATGCATGATTAGGCTTGCCTTTTTTTTTCTACGCTCAGCTGGACATTTAGAGAACTGGAAACCTGCCTCCAGCTTTCAGGGGGGGGCGCGATGAGGAATTGATATCTTAGTCACGATTGCAGTTAAAACAAACACCACCTCACGGTACGGTTCAGAATTTTTCTGTCGGACCAGCAAACACGAGAAAAATAGCCAAATAAAACTGGGTGTTATGGTTTTTTTTTTTTAAAAAAAAAAAATAAGATATAATGAAAAAAAAAAAATTTAGAGGAAAGCATTCGATGGTTCGGGCTAGGCGATCATTACTGAGCTTAACAACACGGAACCGAAAAATTGGTGGAAAAAAAATAATCGATTTAATGTTTAAGTTATAACGAAGTAAAAGAATACAGCGGTTGTTTTTTTTCGTTCGCAAGTTTTTAGATGAAAGTGCTTAGTATTATTTGCTTAGTGTTAGAAAGTTAAAAGTGTCAGAATGGATTTAAAAATCGAAGGGTTATAAACATAAATGGAACTCAAAATAATGGGCAGAAATTTTCCGCCGAACAATCTTTTTTTTTTATTTTTATGAGATGAATTAAGGAGTGGTTCACACTTCAGAAAAAGAAAATTTTTATTTTTGGGTGCTTTTTTTTCTCCGGGAATCCAAAATTGAGCGGACCTTGGTAGACTAGTGGTCTTAGTGAGTGAGTGAATATTAACGTCGCACTGTTCAGCTGCACGAGGGCTTTTGGCGACGGAACTCGTCATTTTGAGCGATGATCAAGTGACGAGGAGGACACCTGAGCTCTCCTAACTACCACACCAACGGAAGGACGTTTCAGCTCTCGCCAGATTTAACGTGCGTCGCTGCCCTACACGGCGGGTTTTTAGTGGCACTGGGCTCGAACTCATGACATGCCTACCATGATCCAGTACCTTAACCACTGGGCTACCGCAGCCCTACCCGGTGGAGTGATGTGGAAGTTTGAGGAAGAAAGTCAGCTCTAGTGTCGTCCTCGTCACTTGACCATACGTTAAATTTACGAGGTCAGTCGCCAAAGCCCTCGTTCTGCTGTATAGTGCGTCTTGTCAAGCTTTATCTGTTTTACATGTAAAAACTAACTCTCACCCCAAAATTGAGAGCTACATTCATAATAGTTAAAATCCAGGTAAATACCCGTGATTCAGGTACATCAATTTAGGAAAAGTGAATATGATCAACAAAATTAAATTTTAAATTTGACACATGTGATGTGTTAATAATCAAGAAAACAGAATGTTAACTTGAATAAGACCTAAAAGACTATTATCAATGATTTATGGCAAATCTATTATAATATATTAAAAATGTAAAAAAAATTAAATAATTTTATTGATTTATCAATAAGTTAATTATCAAAATATACATATTTACTGCGCATATATACATATTGCCACGCATTTTGATTAAAAAAATCAAGTAATTTTTTTTTTGTTGATTATTAAGAATGGTTTTGGTTTCTTTAATAATTGCAACATGTCAAATGCGTTTTTCAGAGTGAGTGAATGTTAACGTCGCACTGTTTAGCTACACGAGGGCTTTTGGCGACGGACCTCGTCATTTTAAAACATGGTCAAGTGACGAGGACGACACCTAAGCTGGCACCCCCTCTCCTGACTACCCCACCACACCAAAGGGAGGACGTTTGAGCTCTCGACAGATTTGAGGTGCATCACTCCCCTACATGGCGGGTCTTTAGTGGTACTGGGCTAGAATTCACACACGCCACGCCAGCCATGATCCGATACCTTGACCACTAGGCTACCCGGGCCCCAATGTTTTTCAGAAATATTGTCAAGAATCAAAAGCGAGTTATGTACCTGTTGACATTTGCACATGAAACGACGCACAAACTGTGCACTAAAAACAAGATGCAGTCCAACAGTATCAAACTTATAATGAAGCAAGGTAGCGGAATCTAGTTTTATTAAAACTACCTTTTCATTTTTGATCAATGCTTCTGTTTTTCTAGTATTTACATTGTTCATCCAAAAAGAACAAAAAGAGACACAGTTTATATCATTACAATTTGAATTTCTTATTCAATGACCAATACTACTACTTTTTTTCCTAAAGTTTCCTTCCCAGAGGGAGGCACCTGAACCCTGACGATGTGAACCTGTACTAGGATTTTAATTTTGCCGAGAGTACCCAAGCCAAACAGACACTCTAGGGATCTTTTACATGCAGTATAATCATACGACATGACCGCTGTCGACCTTCTACATCATGGAAATCCACCGACTTGGGCCGGGGTCGAACCCGCAATCTTTGGTGCAGAAGGCCAGCGACAAAACCAACCACGCCACTCAGCCGGCCCAATAATAGTACTTTCGTAAAATAAGTTTTTAACTTTAAAATGTTCCATTAAATTCAATGGCACACATTTTAATTTTAAATTCTTTTAATAACAATTTAGTCACTTGCTCTTCCAAAATCTGCTGAGTTGCATTAGAAATAGGACTCTTAACCAAATATTTTTTAGCCACAAAAATTTATTTTGCACGATATGCACGAGAAGTAATTCCCTTGCTGAAACTCCGTTTCTGTAATCGTTACCATACTCCGCTGAATGTATCTCGTTTATCATTCAGAAATCAATCCACTGTCATGTCATGGCCTTCTAACACTAAAAGATGTAAATACTCTTTCACATTTATTCTATCAGCATAGAAATTACCATTCTTGATATTGTTTTTCTAGCCATCTTTTCCATCCTGGACGCAAGCATTGCTCTCCAAAGCACATTAATGTACCATGAAACAGCGCTTACCATAAAATTATCAACTTTATCGTTTTAGCAACACCTTTTATAGCAATTGGCCAATGACTCTTTCAGCAGGTGTTTATAACACCATTTGTAAATCTCATTGAGCAATGGCACAATAAATATTGACAACATTCCAAGCACTATTTTGTGGAGGTTGTGGAAAGTTCAAAGGTTGTGCGTACAAGAGTACTGATCAAGAAAGAATATATTTTGAAGAAAATAAAAATAAATTATATTTCCGAATTAAAAAAAAATCAATGTATTCCACTACAGTTTTGTGTCACATTCTGCATTTAAAAGTTAAATAATAATTCAATGTAATTTTCGAAAACTTAAAAGTAAAAATTTGTAAGGATTTTCATATTAAGTTTTATATATATATATATATATATATATAAAAGATCAGCATGGTAATTTCTTTCAATTTAATTAGAAAACTTTTGTTAAAATTTTTAATTAGTACATTTGTTTGCACAGTTCTCATTCTTCAGGCTTTGCAGGAAAAATAGCACAGTTTTATTATAAAAAAACACTCGTGTATCTTTATATTTTAAGATACATTTCAGTAAAAGAACTTTTTTAAAATTTTGATGTAAATAAAAACTAGTTTAATAAATCGAAACCAATAAATTAACCTTAAAATTGTAAAATAAAAAAACCTTCACTGCAAAATAATCCGAATATAAATCCTTCCTATTTATTTTAAAATATTTTTCCAACATTGATTATAAATAAATTGCATTCAAAAGCAATGAAGCATAAAAATAACATAAACAAGATGGCGTAAAACAAGCTTTTTTCAATGTTTTCTTATAATATCCTTTCATTTATTCGAGAATATTTTGTGCTTTCCAATTGCTTATTGTTTTTGAATCAAAATAATTAACTTTTTTTCAAAAAATACAAAACAAAATTTCCGCGGATTATTGGTTATTTAAAAATATTTTGGTATAAAATTTTTCTCATTAAAAAAAATGCATCCAATTTTTAGGTAAGTTGAAAAATGGTTTTATTTCGATCAAAGCAAAATAATAATTATACATTAGTTCGAATTTGAAAATTTTTTTTTAACTTCGTTTTTGCATTTAGAAATGCCATGAAGGGTCTGGATTCATTAAAAGACGAATTGATTTTTTACAAATCATAAAGAAGAAAAGGAGTTATTCCTTTTAAAAAAAATTATTTTCCCTAACCTTTTTAGAATATTTCGTTAAATTATTGAAAATATAACCACTAAAAACTATTTAAAGATTTCAAAACATGAAAAATGTTATTCAGTAAAATCTTTGCTTTTGCAGGGTTTTTTTTCATATAGATTAAAGAAAATGTCTCCTATTTTATTATATTAAATTTATGTTCGAAAACTGCGTTGAATAGATTGACATTAAGATTGTAAAAGATATTGAGAAAGAAAATTTAATTTAATGGATTATTTGAAATACTGCTCTTAATATTCTATGAGAGCCATTTTTTTTAAAGATCTTTAATTCCTCGGCTTCATATCAGAATTATTCTGTTTTCATTAAAAAGTGCGACAAACTATCAATCAATACATGAATTAAAACCGACTATTTCAAAGAAAAACTAAATAAAAACACTAATTACTCCTCTTTTTAAGCAAATTATAAAAAGAGGACCTAAATATTTTTTTCAAAGGAAAATAAAATTTAAAAGTAAAAAATTCGAATTCTTGATATTACGTGTAGGAAAGAGAAGGAACACGTTAAGACAACGTTTCTCAAACTGTGGGGCACGCCCCTCTCCCCTAAAGGCGCGTGATAAACCTACGTGATGGACGCAAATATGTCGAAAATAAAAGATTACTTTAAGAAAAAATTATTAATTTACTCAAAGAAAGTGAAACCTAACACATTCTGATATAATGAAAAGTAAAATACGCATTTACTTTGACATAACATACTTATAAATGGATCAATACTCTGCACAATGCATTTGATAATTAATTTATCAGTACTAAATTAAGTAAAAGTTTAATAATTCCCTGTGATGTCATATATAAAATTATACACAAAATTTAAATACTTATCTTGGTAATTTATACGATTTATAATTAATATCGTATCGTAGCTTTAGCGTCTAAGTACATTATTATTGAAATCAATACGTTGCAATTGTATAGAGAGGGGGAGGGGGGCGTGATGAAAATTATGATTGAAAATTGGGTCGCAGGTATTAAGTTTGATAAGCACTGCGTTAAATGAACAGATATCCGAGAGATAATACTTTTTTAGTGACACAGGTAGTCTTGAAAATTTATTTAATTTATCACGCTTCTTTAATTTTGCACAAAATAAGAAATAATTGGAAGAAATAAGGGATTGAACGTAGTTTACCGGCGGACACGTATCCAGGCAATAGGAGACCGTCATCTGGAACTGCACCGCCGCATCGGATGCGAACTTGAAAGCCTGGAAAGGTGCCATCAATGATTTCGAACCTGGAAGCCTGTCCAGAGCCTGCACCACGCTCGGTTCCACGGGACACCTGCAAAGAGAATTCATTCGTTTTTAGTTTACTCAACCCGAAACTGTTTAATAGAGAAGCCCTATTAAGGGGACAAAAAATTTTTTATTACCTCATTTTAATTATGATACTTTTCTAAACATGTGTACAGAGTTTCGTAGCTCTTGCTACATTGTTTAACTTATTTTTTAACAGTATGTCGAAGCGAATACCGAAATCAGAACACGTGATAACTTTATTTAGATTTTTTTCATTTACTTCACTGACATCAAAACTTTAAAATAACTTTTTCTCAGATTTTTAATTTTCTCGATAATCGTGTATTTAAAATGCTAAGGTCTTTTTATTTTATTTATTTTTTTATGATGTTTGATTGTTTTTTTGAATGGAATAAGAATTTAGATGCGATTAGTAATTTTTTAAAAAAATCAAAATTTCTTATATCTGTTTTTTTACTGTTTTCATAATATCCAACACGAAAAAAATTGTAAAAATAAATAAAAGTATTATTCTTAATATGAACCCCAAGCACAGAATTGTGCAGCATATTTCTAAGAAAACTGAAAAATAAATTGTTAAAAAATATTAAAAATTGTAGAAGTAGTGGAAATTTTAAAATATTGAAATATTTTTTTTATAAAAATGTTACATTTTAAAAAATTGCTTGCTTAAAATAGCTTTTTTTCCTTCTGAAATGAAAATTTCATGTGTGTCCAAATAGAGTAACATGTAAATATATCATAAATAAATAAATAAAATTGTGTGCAATGTTCTTTGTCCTCTTAAACAAGAAATACAATAAAAATTTTTTCACCTCTTGGTTTCGAGTTTTCGAGAAACGAAACTCATTAATACAAATATATAACTATGAGTGAAGATGGCACTGCGTGAATGAGTGAGTGAACGAGGACGACACCTGAGCTGGCATCCCCTTTCCTAATTACCACACCACACCAACGGGAGGACGTTTGAGCTCTCGACAGATTTAACAAGCATCGCGCTTGTACACGGCGGGTCTTTAGTGGTACCGGGCTCGAACTCATAACATGCCTGCCATGAACCGATACCTTAACCACTGGGCTACCGCAGCCCTCGAAGATGGCACTGCAACTGCACTGGAAGGTTTCCGAGATGAAACCCCCATCACATCGAGGATATTTGTGATTTGATATTTTTTAACATTGCACTTTAAAGCAATGACATGACTGTTAGTCAGCCTCGGTCAAGTGACCAGGATGACCCTAAGCAGGAGCTTTTTCTCCAAACTTTTACACTACGTCTACGTGAGAACTTTGAGTCAAGGTAGATTTAATGTGCTTCAGCCCCTCGACACGACAGGTCTTCTATAGCACTAGGTTTCGAACTCGCGACTCGGCGACGTCGGCTACGAGTTTGAGACCATGACCATTTGGCTATCGTGGCCACGCGACAGAGAATCATCTAGACGTCTTGCTCCTTTAGATCAATGCAGAGGTTCTTAAACTGTGGTCAGCGGACCCCTGGTGGTCCTCAAAATCTCTCTAGGGGTCCACGAAGGTCTCTCATTTAATGTTAAGATTTCTCTTTCTTACACTCTGAAAGTCCTCGTGGAAAAATGGAAAAATATGCCATCCTAGACTAGATCACTAAATTGTTCCCAATGAAAAACTCTACTAGGACATGGGGATTTCGAACAAGAATATTAATTCATTTTCTTTTTATTTTTTGCAGCTACACATAACCATTACTACAACATAAGAGTTCCCAAAAAAATAATTGAAACACATGTACAAATAAATAGGTATCAGTAACAGAGGCAGTCTTGGGATTATTGAGGAACCTTTAAATCAGCGGTTCTTAAACTGTGGTAAGGTAACTTTTCTAGGGTATTCGCGAAGATGTCTCATTGAATGTTAAGAATTTCCTCTTTTACAGACTCTAGATGTGCCATCATAGTCTGGATCACTAAATTGCCGCCAATGAAAAAACTCTCCTAAAACACGCACACATTTTGATCAAGAATATTAATTTAGGGAGGAGTGTTCAAAATCTTGGAGGGGGCGATGTTAGG
>BMAV01004996.1:102839-113584 GCA_019973955.1 Trichonephila inaurata madagascariensis
ACATTAGTTAAAAAAAAGAATTTTTCCCGCGCATCCACATTTTTAATGCCTTATTTGAGAAAGGATGCATTTTTCATGTTAAAAAAGATTAAAAGAACTTCATTGGGTTTGCTTAAGATTTTGGTTTTTCTAAATATCTTATCACTATGAGTATTTTACAACAATTTTGCTTTTGAAAATGCCTTGGGATAGTTGAAAAATTGCTCTAAAAAGAAATAAACATATCTTTCACATAAGTTTGGTGCATTCAAAAGTTTTTTCTTTAAAAAAACTAGCTCTCACCTTGAAGGAGTTTGTGATTATTATGCTTCCGTGCTTCTTTATTTAAATTTTGAAATTTTTCAGACATACTATTTTCATCATTATTTATAGTTTACAGATAAAAAAAATGTGTTTTAAATCTGTAGTTAGAGATAAACAGAGTTTGTTGAATTTTAATATAAACTTCTGTACATTTCTATTTATTAGGAAAATTTAAAAAGAAAATAAATAATAATAATAAAAACTCCATGTAAAGTACATTTTTAGCCACCCAGGGAAATATATATAAATTTTGAGAATCAATTTTTTTTAGATAAAATTTTAAATAAAAATTCAAATTTTCAATTTAAAACGTGAAACAATGTACATGGACAATATTTTTTGGTTTGATTAAACATGACTAGTTACTTTGTCGAGTTATATTTTCAAATTAAGAGCTCTCAACAGTAAGAATGCGGTGAAATCAGGAATCAACACAGTGGGGTAAAGGAGTAAGTACATTAGGGCCCTCCTGCAAAGCCAGGTTTGGGTCTCCAAGCCAGATCTTACAAAGGTCTTTGCGTCAGTCAGGCTTTGAGCCCCCTACTATCCCCCCCCCCCGATGCGGGGGTGTACGTTACTCCACTGAATCAACAATTAGTGAAATAAAAAGTCTAACCCTAGCAAAATATCAAAACTTTCCTTTTTCTTTCGCGAAGGCTTCTTTTAAGAGACATCTATAAATTACACTAGCGATCTTAAAAGCAAATACAACCATTTAAACCTTTAAGACCACTCTATCTAAAATCACGGGGGCTTATCTAACCCGCACGTAACACTCAACACTTCATCAAACATTCTGATTCGAAACTCTCTTCTACTTTCTCACTTCAGATCCATTTAAATAACAACGCCTATTTGCATATACCGCGTTTTCTTCAAAAGGCGAGGCTCTTAACTTTAATTAATGCCTTGGCCTCAAATTTGGTCGCCAAATTTCAAAATGGATTCATCCAGAAAAATCCCGAACAGTTTAGGAGGATTATTTAATGAGAAGACTTTGAAAGGTATTTGAATGTATGACACATACGAATGATTTAGGGAAACAGCATTGTAGTCAAACATTTGACAGCGTCTGTGCGTTTCATTTGCCTTATTCTAAATTGTGATAACAAATTACTTGGTTCTTTCCTATCTTTGAAAGAGGATATTTCACGTAATAATGTATGTTACACTGTACGTGCTGCAACAATTTCGGAAGTTTTTTTTGTTTTAGCCTCAGCTAATGTAAACATCTTTCTTTATGTATTATTTTATTGTTTACTTTTTTGTTGTCGTAAGTCGAAGAGGTGTATTTTAAAGAAAGTCTGCGATGATCGCAGATTTTCCCTTTGAAAAATCCCTATGAAAGGAAATTTTTTTTTTTATTTATCTTTCTTGACTTCCCCTTCAATGTCTTTATTTTTTCTGAAAGAAATCTATTGTAGATTTTCTCATTATTTAATATGCAATTCCTTTTAATAAGAAACTGTTCCTTTCTGCAGTTTAAGTAAATAGAATGCGAAATTGATATTTAGTATATTAATGCTATTTTCCTTGCTTTCTATATAGACTTTTTATTCTCGAACAATTTTTTCAAAACGTTATGTCAATAAAACCTTTCTCGCTTTCATCTCTTTTCGTACTGTTAAAAAGCAGATATGGGTATTATTGTATTAACTCTTAACTTTTCAGATATTTTTGATCAAAATTAAATCAAGCGATAAAGCAAATAAAGTATTCTTCTCTAAATTTGAACTTTTCCGATAAATTGCTCGCTGATTTCTTTTCGAATCGATGTTCTGGAATGTCCCGGACTGCATTTTTTTTCTTTTCTTTTTAATAAAAAGAAAAGAAATATTTCAATCTCCGTAGCGGCTAAATCACATTAAAAACTTCTGCAAAACAAACCGACATTACAATAACTTTTCTGCGTCGGTATTTTTGCTCTAGTAAATGTTTCCTTTTTCTCTTTTACATTACAATTTAAATTGAATATGCGTGTTTGCTTTATGGTTCAATTTCGGAAATGTGACGAGCGAAAAAATGTTTACGAAGAAAATTTAAATATTAAAAAAGAAAAGAGTTTAGCTTCCACTTTATCCATTTCCAAAAACATCTGCTTTTCTGAAATGTTTTATTCCTTGGGAATAGGTTAACGATATCAGTATTTCTCTCACAACTTCATTTAAAAATAGTTAAAGTGTTTAACTGAATTCCGTAAAAGACTTTTTTTCTTAGTATATTGTGTGAAAAGGATATAACTTGATGAGTTATTTTTATAACTGGTCTTTCTGAAAAGATGCAATGTATAATTTTATGACGATTTATGATTTATTAACGATAAGGCTTCTTGATTTTGTATTATTTAAGACGAAGGCATCTGATCTAGAAATATTATTGCCACAAATTTTTGCATGGATTATGAGGATTTTGAGGAATAATTAGACCGTTGGAATACCGCGTTCTCTCCCTATCAACCACCGTAACTATCCATTTAGCGGAAATGAGTATGTATAGCGGGACGGATCAAATTTTTTTTTTCATAATTTCGTAATCCATTTAATAAAGTGAAAGATGGAAAAAAGCTTGGATTGGGCTTTATAAAACGGCATAGAGGGCAAGAGTTATATGATATTGTAGTGTATATTGTATTACGAAGGTGACCAGTTTTTTTACAATAAAAAAGGAGGACGAAAAATTTAAGAAAAAGTTACAACGTAAATATATGAAACATTTTATTATAATTCAAACCAAAGAACGTTAATTACGCTTACATTCCTTTTAATTATTTACTTAAACAGGTATTTTCTCATTGAATATTACCAATTGAAAAAACTCTTTCAACTGCTTCATTAGTTTCAGGGCAGCATAACGTAAATTCAACAAGAATAATTTAAATATCATATAGAATTCATTTTTTAAATGGTTAAGTATTTCCACCCATTTTTTTTATCATTTTCATCATGTTGATATTCCTTGAACTTGTTTCAATTTATTACAACTTAAATATACATTCAGTCTTCTAATTTCTTCAAACAGACAATTGTCATCGACTTTATATTATATATAAGGCATCTCTTTTCATAAAAACTCAACACAGTTTTTTAAATCTGCCCAATGTACTTGCGATGAAGTCAAAAAACACCATTGAAAATAAATTGTTGCCTGCGCGATAGTTGTTTTAGAATATTCTTCGGCATATTTGAAACATGTTTGGTTCATCTTTGAATACAAAGATTAACAGATCAGTTTTAAAATATTGAAAAGGAGGACAGGTAGGAGGACACTTTCCGCGGAAGGTTAGAACCTATAAAAGGAGGACTGTCCCTAAAGGAGGACGGTTTTGGTCACCTTACTATTTACTAAGAAAGTACTTACTTAGCATTACTTACTTACTTATCAAGAGTTTTTAGTTATTTATACCGTAGAAAAAAATGATTTTATTTTGAGTTTAAAATCATCTAACCAAAATTAAGTCTTTTTCCACTTTTTCAAAAATTTAACCCCTTTGTGGCAATATTAAATTCTGAAATAGTTTTTGTTTTATTTTTCTTCTAATATCCCCAGCGTTTCTTAAAATTTAGATCACCATGGCTCCTTTTATCTATAAGCGTGACATCGCGGCATCCCCAAGATTTCAATCATTCTTCCCCGACTTTAACATTCTTGATCAAATTACAAGTTCTAGTAGAATGTTTTCATTGGGGACAATTTAGTGATCTAGTGCAGTGTTCCCCAACCTTTTTATCGCCGCTGACCGGTCAACGTTTGTTAATTTTACCCCGCGGCCCTCTGAGGGGGAGGACGTTGATTGTTTATATATTTTAGATTCTTATGATTTAATAATTTCAATTTAATTGTATTTAATCGTGACTTCAGAAAAAAATATAGCTACACCAAAAAAGTTATTTAACAAGGAATATAAGGCGATTTTCATAAAAAGTAGCCCAATCCAAAGAAAAATATACCACAGTAAATAAAAGGGAAATAATGTTTCTTGTACGGGCCGGTAGTATTTGATCCACGGACCGGGAGTTGGAGGCCACTGATCTAGTGTGGCACATCTTTCAATATTTTTCCACGAGGCATTTCAGTCTATAAAAGAGGGAAGCCTCAACGTTTCATGAGAGACACCACGGATCCCCAAGAAAGGCGCTGTGGACCTCCAGGGGTCCTCGGACTACAGTTTAAGAAGCGCTACCATAGAACACCTTTTTGGCATAGGTAAGTTTCGATTAACAATATTTTTTTTCCCTCCATAGAACCAAGATCCACTCTTATGTACAGCCTTGTCGGGGATTAGAACTCGTGATCTATGAATTCGTAGCCGAGCAACTTAGCCACTAGACACAAGTGATCACTTCTGTCCGGAGATTGTTACTGGCTTATATAGGAGACGCTACACTACTCCCCCACCAGAGAGTCGGTGCATTGGCGAACGAACGAGAAATTTGTTATGGCGAGCGTGTGAGCTGTTGCTGTTGCATCAAGTGAATCTGACGACTTTGGTTGCTGCGTCAAGTGGGTGTGACGACTTTGGTTGATACGTCAAATGGGTCTGACGAATTTGGTTGATCTTGTTGAGGGTAGATGGCGCCACGACAGATAAGAAGGTTTTGCGTTTTTCTTTTCAGCTAGGGTCACCAATGTCGGGGATTAGAACTCGGGATCCATGAATTCGCAACCGAGCAACTTAACCACTAGACACAAGTGATCACTCCTGTCCGGAGGCTGTTACTGGCTTATATAAGAACCGCTACAGCCTTAAGTGAAAATTTAGTTATTCCACATCTAGCAGAATACGCAAAAAGGTATGGGATTTAGGATTTCATTTTTTTTAATTTTTTATTCTCATGTTTTCTTTTGTCTCAATGTCACATTACGGATTGTTGGTGACATCTCTAATCCTTTTAAATCTTCATCCCTTGAGCTGGCATCGTGTTCTATTCACTACAACACATCAACACCTGAAAAGCTTAGAACTAAATAAAACCTTTTGAAAATGGTTTACAATACGTCACTAAAATTTTAACTTAAATTTAAAGGAAAGTGCTAAATTTAAATTTAAGGTAAGAACATTGTGAAAAATCCTTTGCATAATATTCATGTAACATTCGTAAATTTTAGTAAATCGCTCACTTTTAGTTCCTTTTGAAAAAATAAATACTACAAACTGTTACAAGTTTGTTGATATTATTTTAAATCGTAATTTTACAAAAAACAACTACTAACACTTCTATAAATTGCATTCCTAATCGTAGAAAGTTAAAATAATCAAAGTTATTGGGTAAACACAAACTATGCAAAATCTGTCTATGTATATCTCAAAGAATGTCAAACATTCTTTTCTGATACCAAATACCGAGGGAGAAATGCCAGATATAGTTTTAAAGAAATGGCCTGACATTCCCAAACAATTCAAAACCAAACAAATACTGGAAATACCTAAGGCGGCTGGAAATCTTTGATCAAACTAAATTTAGCTTCTAAAACAGCTCCGCTATTTCCACATACCGCCCTTCTGCCGAAATTAACTTCACAATTGTGATTGGCTCATGTCTAGACGGTTGCATTACCGAATTGCGTTGCCAGATTCCAGAAAAGAAATATCTATGCATTCCACGAGAATAGAAGATCTAAATATTCTAATGAACCCAGACACCTCTGAATGATAACCATGTATGTAGGGGCATAATCTCGAATATAAATACGCATTAATTATTTTTAGTTGGGTCTGGATACGAAAGAAAATTTTAATTTAGAAAAAAAAATGTTTCATAAAATCTTAGATAACACAAATACAAAATCACAAACTGAAGTAATTTTCCTGTTTGAACAAGGGTGTCAAACTCAAAGGCTAACTTGGGCAAAACAAACAATGTTTAACTTAAGGTGGGCCGCAAAAAAAATCAACATTCATGGAAATGGAAATTTATTTCGAATAATACATTATAATAAACATAAATAAAAGAACAAGAAACATTAAATGCTTACGTCCTAACACTTGACACATATCTCTTTTCTGCTACTATCTTTCTTATTTCGGGAGAAATTTTGATATTTTAATATATATTATTGTGTTCCGAGAGATATACTGACCAGGCCCCAAAAATGTTCATCGTAGGGCCGCATGTGGCCCGCGGGCTGCGAGTTAGACACCCCTGACGTAGGTTTCATAAAATCTATCTAAGTAGTCTGCCGGCTCAAAGATTTCTTTCTCTCACACAAAATTTCGTTGTAGCATGCTAATTTTTTATTCCTCGTTCTGCTGAAAAAAAATAAGCTCTTTGTTGCAGTCTGTATTTTCTAAAATTTGAAACCCTTTTTCGTTTAAACTGATGGCCTTCTGTCAAATTCCCAACCGTCATTCGATCTTCTCATTGAACTGGGTCTAAAGACTCAAGTTCTTCCATGTCTGGCTCATGCTCAGGCATTTATTTCTATGAGCTCATCAGTTGTCAGCTCCCAATTGTGGTAATCCAGCATTTCTTGAACGTCGTCACTTTCCACTTCTAAATTTATTTGCCTGGAAAGATCGGCAACGTCTTCAATCACATTACCAATTTCACCAGGCTCTGGCACCGATTCCGTTTGAGTTACAGTGATGGGGGGAAAAAAAAGAAAAGAAAGGATGAATTGAAAAGATTTGAAAATCGCGTTACTTCGGATTCGCATAAGTCGGGAAAATTAAGTCGCGCGCGATGTATTACTGTATATATAAACAGGTAGCCAAAAATGTGACACAGAATTTTGAGACAAGAAAATATAGTTAAATGATACTCTTCAATGCCTTGGAAACAGATTTTATATGATTTTACTCAGGCATTCTTGTATTTATATAGCAAATTATTACCCAGACACATGATTGTGAACAAATTTAATCTTTTCAATTTTTAGTAAATATAATAATCTTACCCATTTTCATCTATTAAGAGAACCGTTTCGGAGCCACTGCTTCCTTTGGCGACAAGATCACTGCCGAAAATACCGTATACACCTGAAAGTTAAAACGAATATTAAATTTCTTTTTAAATATTATATGCATTAATCACATATCTCTATTTTTTTTAACTCTATAAAATAAATATAAATTTTCATTCTTTTCATTTTTTTAAAATTTTAGTATTAAATAAAAAATTAAACTCTACAAGCCTATTTTATTTTCTACAGCCAAAACAAAACTACTGTTTTTGTATTTTCATTTTTATGTTATCTTGTCCTGTTACGTTATTTGTTTTTTATCAATAAGAAAAATCCTTTATCCTAAACTGATTTATTTCACCTCCACAAAGAAAAATAAATTCAAATATATGGATTTTCGAGTTTTATTTAATTTAAAAATTTAAAAAAAAATCGTACATAAGAATAAATTTCATTATTTTTTTCTTGATTTTCAACACACAGTTAACCTTTCTTTAAATAAAACGCCTTTCATTTTTAATTGACAAACTATTTATAAATTGGGAACTTTTTAAAGGAGTGTAAACTATCTTCGATATAATTTGTTGTTTCCGGGTTTAAATGGCATAAATTTTTTATTTAAAAATTGATAAACCTTTTAGAGTCTTAAAAAGAAAGATTACAACACCGTAAAAAGATACAATAAAAATCGGCATATTTAATTATTTGATTTTATAACAAGCAGTGACATACACAAAGGGGTTTTAGAGGTTCATCCCCCCCTCATAGATCAATAAATTTTTAATTCTTACCGCAGATATTACCCCTCAGTGCTTTCTACGTGTCTTTTAGAATATAACCCCCTATAATAGAGGTCTGTATACGCCCCTGAATTATATAGTTAAACGCGATTATAAAAAAATATTGCATGATCTTTATAACTATAACTACCAAATTTCTTTTGTATTATTATAAATCTAAATATTTAGGTGGTATCCCCACGGAGGGAGAAATAATTCTATAATTAAGCTTTAAAAATTTTAATGTATATATATATATATTTACAAATAAACGGTGAAGTTTGAAATAGTTGAATGGAACATGTCATAATGATGATAAACGTAAAATGCACAGTAAAAAGTGAATTTTACAGACGGTACTTAGGCCAATAAAAGTTTACTCGCAAAACAAATCATGCCGGAGATAAGGTGAAAAAACAAAATGAAAATCTTTTAAATTCCCAAATGCGCCTACGTTGTTTAGTTTATAATAATACTAAGAAAACTGAAACACTCAGAAAAAAAAATTCAGATGGTGACAGAGAATCAGATAAATTCTCACTCAAAAGTTATCATCAAAAGAGTTCAAAGGAATCATCAGAAACACACAAACCAGTTGAATCAAGATATTCATTAAATAGTGAGAGAAGACAGAAGCCCACTTACTTTCGTCCGCGAGCTCGACCTTAAGGAACAAGGGGTCACCTAGCTCCACTCCGGTCACATCTTGGTCAGTGGCATTGACCACACGCAGGCGGATGGGAGGGGTCGGAGCCACGGCGGTCACCGTGTGTGCCAGAGGTTTCATCTCTCTGAAATACGCAGTAGAAAGGTCACGTATCACATAAAAAATCTGAACAACATGCATAATTTTTTTTTTTTTCGCGTATCCCTTACAAATTAAGAAAAAAAAAAATTTTTTTTTTCTTTGAAAACAGATGTATATGACAACAGCTCACAAAATACAGCATCGTCGATCAACAAGTTGTAACAGAAATTATGTACTATTTTATTGCAATAAAAAAAATGAATATATATCAGTTTTTTAAAACATTTAGCCAAAGTTTTAGGAGGTATTATATAGAAATATTATGAAAAAACAATCTATATATACGATTTATAGTTTTCGTTAAGCAATATATTTCCATAGTAAGGAAAACTATTTTTTAGTTCATTCAACGGATACTTTTAAGAGAAGAGAAATACTGTACGAACAAACTAATGAATTCTTTGAAATTGGAATATTTAAAGTGTGGTAGTTGTGAACAAATTGTAAATTATTTTTATTGTAAAAAATGTTCTCATTTATTCTATTATTAAGAGGAGTTTCAAAGTACAATTACTGAGCACAAAATCCTTTATTTTATTTCTGATTAAAAGTAAATTTCAGTATAAGAAAATATGCATTCAAATTAAGTACAAAACACGAAGGGCAGTGGGTATCCTTGTGGTTAGAGCATCGGACTCCAGACCGGAAGGCCTGGGTTCGATGTCCGATGCCACCAAATACCCTCCGAGTACACACGGAGTACGTGCTCGTTAAATCAGTGGGTCCGAAAGTTTTGTGGGCTGAATCACGAGTGCAGGGGACTGGAGAATATTTCCCTCCCCTCCAGTCCCATGGCAAAATTGGGGAGATAGGTGATGTCGCCATCTATCGTCCTTTCGGGGAATTTCGCCGAGTTATTTCGTACTGTCGCCTGTATGGTGCTCAAGGCCTAGGCCAACGACAGGCGTACTTCTAGCCCCTTGTCACGATGAATTTTGTGGGCCTCGTTCTGTCTACGTCAGACAGGTGGCATTAGCCACAACAACACGAAACACTATGTTTTTGACTATGTTATACACACGTAAATGCAAAGATTTTATTTTTATATGAAGTATTAACTTTAAAAATAAATAACGCTACCTTGTTTAGAGATTTTATTTAAGCAACACTAAAATTTGACCAATACTGTATACTTATATATTTATTTAACGTAATGTGTATGTGGTACCTTTAAAAACGTCAAGAAATTTTTTTTTGTCTAATTTTATTTAAAGAAATTGCACGACAGAAATTAAGCTAAGATAATTCTATATAATTTTGAATGTTCATTAAAAAGTGATATAATTTAAAGTGAAATCACATTCAAATGAATTGTTTGACGAGTTCATCCGTTGAGGAAAAAAAACATACATACAAGTCAAATTCTAATAAAAAATATTTCACTCGAAATGAGACAAAAATCTCCCCTCCCTTTAGGAACCTTAAATATTTTTTAAAGAACAAGCTTCAATACATGGTTGTGAAATATGTATTTTTGTACGAAAAAGGATTAAAGGTAAAAAAGCAAAATAAATTAAGCTTAAACTATACTCCAAATATTTTTTCAATTTCAACTATTAGTTAACTTTCTCATATTATATATATATATATAATATGAGAAAGTTAACTAATAGTATATATATATACCGTAAAATCCGGCGTATAACGCGCACTTATACTTTCAAGCTGTATTTTTGAACTTTTAGGTATATTCGCCGTTTAACGCACACCCCCTTTTTTAAGAAGAGACCTGTAATGTAATTATGCAATGCTCTTATGTTTTGAAGTCATTTATTCGTTGTATTGTGACGTCTCACGCGTCCTTTCTCTAACATAACCTCTGTGTTCTTTGACGGCCACGATTAATGGCAAATCTTTTCCAACCCAAATCCAAGAAGTGAAACGAAGGATAGATGCAAATAAGATAACCTTTAAAAAGACAGAAGTTTTAGTAAGCAGGATGGCAATTTAGAGAA
>BMAV01004996.1:123546-160639 GCA_019973955.1 Trichonephila inaurata madagascariensis
TGTTAGTGAAAATTAATCCTTAATATTTTTATAGAAGCAAAACTCGCCAAAAAGATATTTCTTTATCTATCGATAATGGAACACCTTAAGTTGCACGACATAAAAAATTGAAGACAGGTCTAAAAATAGGTTTATCAGAATTTGTGATTGTGAGACTTCTATTTTTGTCTTGAAATTTTCAACTTATATCTTTTTCATTTTTTTTTTTTGGTCATGTTTAACAGCCAAGGAGTTTTCATATCATAGGTAAGTGCCATCTGGTAGTTCATTTGTTATTTCCACACCATACAAAACCTTTGCTCAATGCTAACTTCGTGAGAGAGCTGAGTATATAAAACAAACATAACGAAACCTATGGCAGCATTCAGTGTGAATGAAATGATTTTCAACAGAGAAAAGTTAGAGACCAGAGACAAATCCCTTTCCAAAAAAAAAAAAAAAACATTCAACTCATTGCGAGACTGAATATTTTTTTTCAAGAACTAAATAACTTCAAAATTTTTTGCATGGCATTGTTGTACAGAAAAAAAAAATACCGATCAACTATCTGAAATATATATATTTACATTATACAACTAGGACTTATTTTCCCATTTTGATATTTTAGTGGCTATATATTCTAAGCCTTTTTTCCTTGAACCTATCTATGCCAAATGTATGAGAACTAAAACCAGACGTGGAGCACATTTTCAGACAGAAAAAATGTCTCGGGTTTCATGAAGGTTTGAAACATACATCTCTCTCTTTTTTTTTTAATATGGCACTTTTTAAAATTTCAAAATATTCCACAAATACTTATTTTTTCCCTTTTAACATGTAAAGGGATAGCTCATTTAGCATTATGGTTAAGGTGAAAAAATGCGAAACACATTTTATAAGAGAAAAGATGGATCAACTCGGAAAAAAAATGTAGAGTATGAAAAATTATTCTGCTCTCTAAAGAATATCGAAGCCAGAATGTAATATTAATGTTTCAGTTCCCTTATACCTGAAAAAATATTCCATATTTGAGTCTTGAACTTTATGCGAAGACTGCTTAAACCCTTTCGTGGGCCTCTGGAAGATTACTTCCCATCTACATGATCATACAAAATATACCTGTTAGAAACGCAAAACCAATTATAATATATTGGTGGAAGACTAATTCCCGCTTCAGTCTTGTGCTACTGCACATAATACAGCGATTATGGCATCTGTAAATCAAACAAAAAAAGATGGTACTAAAGAAGAAGTACCTTGTCCAAAAGCTGTCGCTGTATATAACGATGTCATGGGAGGAGATCGCTTCGATCAAAGAAAAGAAAGATACTAAACAAGAAGATCTGTAAAATGGTGGCATCGTATCTTTAATTTCTTATTAACCTTGCCATCATAAATAGTTTCACACTGTGAAAAGTGAACAAAAGAAACAGAATTTTAGACCAGTTGACATTTCGTATAGCATTAGCTCGTCAGCTAATAGATATTCCTCAAGAAAAAGGAAAGGACGTCCTGCTAGCTTCCAAGCAAAGAAATGTGTAGTTCCGGATGATGTGCGCTTAGCCAATATGGGAAATCATATGCCAAAAGTGGTTTCAAAAGAAAGACGATGCAGGGAATGTAGCAGAAAGGGACAAGAAAAGAAGATCCACTACATATGTGCAGAATGAGATGTCCCTTTGTGCATTGCAACATGCTTCTCATCTCTCTCTCTCTCTCTTTTTGTGGTAAATAATCACCATTAAATTAAAATTATTTTATGACGGTGAATGATTCCTTGGAAAGTATTCTTTCCACTCCCAAAATTTAAACGTTAACATAAAATTCGGCAAAATTAAATATATTTCCTTAAATTCTATTGTTTACTTGTTAATAAGACATTAAAAAACTGCGGGAAATTCAAAAGAGAAATAAATGACCCACGAAAGGGTTAAAGCGAATGTATCTTATTCGGTGCATCTAATATTGAATTTCATTTGCTTTGAACGTGAATATTATCTTTGATTTAATCCAATAAGAGAAGCTTCTAACCAGTATTTTGGAACTTATCTTACTTAAACAGAAAGATCACGGAGAACATTTATGGGTTCATATATCTCAAGAGAAACAAGTTCTTCCAAGTACTTTCACCTGCTACAGAATTTAAGCGCTCGGAGCAAGATCGGAGTAACTATATCTTGGTATAATTAAACTGCTTGGAGAGGTGACTCTATGTGACCATCCATTTATACTGCGACCTACAACTACTTTTCTCTGACATCAGCAAGAAAACTGTTCCACGATGTTGCCACTTGTCATTCATGAAGCTTCGATCACTTTCGCGTTATAGGGCAATCTGATTAGTATTCCAAAATAGAAATCTTCGCTGGCACACAGCAAGAAAGCTAAATCATTTGACGGAGAAAAATTAGCTTCGGAATTCATAAGAGTCAAGAGACTTGACTCGAAATTATACCATTAATCAAATATCAAAATTTGATTCCAGAAAGGGGGTAATTTGCATATGATTTTAAGAACAGTAAATTGTTTTAGAGTGCGAGGAGGGGAGGGGGAAAAAAAGATAAATTGCTTATTCGCCATCCCCTGGCATAAAATTACCATAATCGACCATCACACACACACAAAAAGTACCTTTAAAGACATTGTAATCAAAAAAATGAATGCAAAATTGAATATATCTTTTTTAACTTTTAAATTGATCTTACAGAGGTATTTGAGCTTTGATTAATATTTGGTGATTTATGATATTAAAAAGTTTGACACTGAGCGTCAGTGAAATACTTTGAATTCGAAATTAATTTATTTTAAGTTGATGCTTCTTAAAAAAATTTGAAAAAAATCGATCGAGTTTTTGAATAAAATTTTGTTAAGACGCGGGAAAAACTCTTTATTGATATTTAATTTCAAATTCTTTTAGTTTTATAACACTTAATATTTTGTCTTCCGAAATATGGAGATTAAAACTGCATAAAAAGGCACTACATTTCACTTAAAAAATAAACACATATTTAAAATTTTTAACAGAATTACGTATTAGAGATGTTATAAGATAAAAGTAGAGGAATTTTTGTTTATTTATATTTCGTTTTATTTATTGAGATAAAGAATTATAACGCGTGTTTCCAGTGAATTAGTTCATGCATTTTGCTGTTGCCAACTTTTACTTTTTTCATAGAAACTTTCTTTTAAAATGAACATATTTTCAGCAATAATAAAGCACATAGATAAAAAAAATGCACGTTTAATAAAAGATTTTTTTTAAAAAAAATGTTTTTAAAAACATTTTATGAAGAATCTTAATAAATGAACCTCTTTACCCAATTATCAAGCTCGAAATTTTATCTAAATTTTGTAAGCAGGGCAACAACAAGTCTAAATCCATTCTGAATTTAATGGAGAACACTTGATTGTATATATCATGTGACTGTAACGAATTTAGCCATGCATGATTTCTTTTACCATTCATTAAATCTGCCAATAAACAATTACAAGAAACTAACATCACAGATGAATATTTTTCTTACATTTTGTCATATAATCAATAATGTTTTTTTATTACAGCTATGTAATGACATAACACTATAATTGTTTTAATGTTAACTTAAGACCACCTACCAGTAACCACGCCCAGGGGTCATTGAGTCCACCAATTCACTACACTCTGAATAAATGGGTGGACCTATTCTTAACGTTCTTTGAAATATCAATCACACTAAGATATTTCTTAGACTTCTCAGTGAGGTAAATAGTTCGTGAGCGACATCCTATTGCGTCAACGGAATCACAATAAGTATGAAAAGCACATTCAAATCTGCGTCACAAAACGACCTTTTTTTCTGCGGAATACCAAATTTCCTATTCATATATATGCATCACATATCATGGAAAGGTGTTTAACATTTCACATTCAACTGCCTTTTTTGTGTATAACTGTAGGTAATGACATTGCCTCTAGAAAAGAGAAGGTGTCATTGTCCTACAACAGCCTTCACCAAGATCCACACTAAGAAAAGTATCAACGTCATTTAAATGCATAACTACCTTAGATATGACAATGCAGCATTGAAAGGGAGTAATAAAATGGATAAGGTGACCATTTGCGACATTTCAATAGCCTTATATATTCTTTCAGTCGTCATCAAATGAGTTTAATCTGCAGGTAGAAAGTCAGTGCCTGGGTTTGGGACGTGTATTCGTAGTATAACGGTAACTATTATTTATATCTATCCCAAGATCGAGTTTTATTGTTCTCTTCTCGTTTTCGAACAATGGTTTGAAGTAGTTCTCGAAAGTAAGAGTTTTGTTTGAATTTCAAACTGAAGGTGGATGCACTGGTGATATTTTTAACCTTCAAAATTTTTAGAAACAATAAATTCTAGAGAAAAGGGTCAGTAATATTTGAATTATTTCGACAAAGTATTTTCTTATAAGAAAGTGGTAATAATGTACGAATAATTTCATTGTTCTGAAATTTTTGCGTGATTTTAGATTTTTATTTTTCACTTTGGATCTCTGATTCTGCGAATGATTTGTCCCTAAATTTGTATTGTAGAATTTATCCCCCCCCGCCCCATCAGTGTTGATGTTTCTACATTATTATTTCGTTATAATACTTTTAATTATTATCTTCATTTTGTGAATGACTCTATATTACAAATATCATAAAACACAGTATTATTTTTAAGTACTCTATTCGTGTACATGTTTAAGTATCATTAGACGTTTTTAAATACATATTTAAGAATGATTTGCAGTGACAGCTAAATCCCAGTACGTGGCTCGACTAAAACATCCACTTCTAAATATTTTCTTTCGGATCTTAAAATTTTCTTATTTTTACACAGTATATTGTTTTCGCATTTTACACGAAAATTAAGTTTAAAACTGAATAAAAACTTCAGTCATCTCTATCAAAATTACAATTCAAGAAATTAATATCAATGTTTTATCGGTTCATTGATAGTTTATTAGTGGTATTTAAAAACAGCATGAGCGCTACTAGCTAAGGATATCATAATTCTAAACCTCGGTCTAATGGTAAATACGATGTCCGAGATAGTACTTTATTGTTTTTGTTCCACACCACATCATCTAAAGGTCTACGAGCTTTGACAGATTGAACGTATACGTTTTAACTCCATTACACTGCAGTTCTACACTTACACCAGGATTCCAGCACGTAACTCAATTTGAACATTAACTAATGTCAGATACTTTCTTTCGCATTTTAAAGGTGTCTTTTTGTATAATAAAATGGTTTTACACATCACATGAAATATTAGTTCACTATGAATAACAACAATTCTCGATTAAGATTTCGATTGATAGACCAAACGATTGTTTTTGGATAGAAAAAAATATTAAATAACTGTATTGAACGTAGAGAAATGGAGTTAGAATCGAAAACTGTCTTAAGGACGTTAAGTACAAGAAATGTCAAGGATAAAAGTAAAGCAGGAAAAATATCAACCTTATTTTATCAACATTGCATAAAACATGCCATGTTGTTGGTGTATTTCGTTATAAATACGCCAAAATCTTAATTTGTAGTTTCAGTTTTAAGATTGATAATCACACACACACAATTTTCCTATATAAAATTACTTTTTTGTTTACCAACATCTGTATGTATCAAGTATAATCCATATCTGTTTATCTTTAAGCAAAAAATATATTTTTATTAGCATTGTTCCTGAATACTCGAATTAATGGAGAAATTGAGGCTCAATTATTACAATTTTATAGAAAAGTTTCATGAGAATTGGTGTGAAGTTTCTTTTAAAGCAATTATTGTCAAATATTCTATTATAACATTATATTTAATAAATATTCAAATGTTTAAAAATCTTTAATCTCTGGCCCGTATGCATAAAAGTATATTCTCTTCACCTATGAAAAACGTACCGCTACAGACACTTTAATCTTGCACAATTTGGAATAAATATATTCCATAATATAAAAACGTCCTCGTTATAATAAAGCGATTTGATTTTTATCCCTCAAAACTGACAGTATGGGTAATACTGAGCAAAGAACTTGAAGCATACTTGGTGAAAAAATCTGGCTGATAACGAATACAAAAGTTAGAGAGATATCCCAAAACATTTCCGTTGCCATTATATGTGCGACATTTAGCTTTTATGTGGGTTTTATTGCTCTCATAACCTACGTTAAGATCTGATAAAGTTCCTATATAAACAAAGAACAATAACATATTAAACTCAAAATGGAAGTTCATATAACGGTCTAAAATTATGTCTTCCTGTTATTAATTTGAGCTTTCAAGTGCCGATATGATGGAATTCTAAAAATTACTATCCTTAGTATTGCTTTCATGTGAATTGCAATCTATTCAAAATTTGCATTCAATCGGGTTTTGTTCATAACGGTAAATATTTTCCCAGATATATGCCGATAAAAATTCTTCAAGAACATTAAACTAATCTCATCTTTTCTTATGAGAGTGAACGCATTACCATAAATAGGCTTTTCTGGTAGGCAATTAGTCCAGAAAGAAGTCCAGATCTATTATGTGCATGGCAGGTCATAATTCACGTGTATGGTTTAGCGTCATTGTCTTGAAAATACCCCAATCCATCATTTTTGACAATTTCAAACCAAAAGTAACGCCAAAAAAATTTGATCAGATGCCACTAAAAATTTCGAGGAGATATTCCACAATCTCGACTGGACATCTGAACTTGACGGTCCAATGAAAGTCCAAAAGCGATACTGGAAAGTGAACGGTGTCTCCCAAAACAATAGAGCACTGTTAAATTAGAATGCCTCGCGACCCGCGATCAGTTCTCGCGTCTTCAAGAACAAGGCCTTCTTCATTCTTGGTGACAAGACAAACGTCGGTCCACAAGCAATAGCTTGTTGTGACATCTTGGCACGTACTTAACACGCCTCCGATCGCCAAATTAAATAGGTCCAGTTGACATGGTTGGCGGAACTTCCTTTCGATGAGTCGAGGTGATGAATTATTAATCGTGCTCGGTCTGGAAGAGCTGGTCATGCGTTAGACGCTAAATCCGTTGATAGTTCAAATACGATAACGGCCGTGGATTTCTTTTGTGTGTGTTAGTGCTGAGCTATTGTGGCAAAGGCCGAATTGAAAAGGTCGAAATCGAAAGTAAACAGTTAATTTATATGTTATTTAATAACTAAGATAGAGGCTTTATTTTGAGAACACGTTTAAAGAGAATAATAAGTGTGAATAGATTCTTAACAGGATATTGATGTGGTTTAAATTTGGTGATTTACTTTGATAG
This sequence comes from Trichonephila inaurata madagascariensis, assembly GCA_019973955.1. Lineage (NCBI taxonomy): Eukaryota > Metazoa > Arthropoda > Arachnida > Araneae > Nephilidae > Trichonephila > Trichonephila inaurata. The sequence continues at coordinate 130,800 of BMAV01004996.1, forward strand.
AGGTGTCTAATTATGATCCTTGAGCACGTTCTAAAGACGACGAAGACAGATTCCAGTCTCTGGAGTTTTGACTTTTTCATGACACGCTAAGTGAAAATAGGATCCTAATTTGGTTAACATTCAGTTATCGCTCCAAAATTTTTTGAAGTAATTGAACCAATAAGCTCGAAAGAAAAAATTCGATCTCACGTTGCAAAGTTTGCGATTTCCCCCCCCCCCCCCTAATGTATCTTTCCTTTTAAATTAGTATCAAGAATGACGTCTTAAGATATACGTTGTGTCTATCGTTTACTGAATGGGAAGCGAAGTCGCTAAATAGAGAGATAGCTATAAAGTGATTAGAGGTAAAGTTAGAAGAATCCTAACTCCATGAAATAGCCTAGCCGTGCATGTACTGACGAACCAAAGTGGGCTCGAGGCCATTAGGAATACCGTCGGATTAAAGCCACATCAGAACAGATACAGAACGTAGCTGATTATCTAGGATATAGCGGTAAGCAGTTTTATATAAGATATAAAGAAAATGCACATATTAGAGATAGAGAAATTAATCTATAAAGTTAGATTCAGTGATCAAGTACGCAACTATTTGGTAATGTGTGACGTCTTATTCTAGATCCACTAATTTAATTATTATTGTTGTATATTGTGTTTAAGCTAAGATCTTAATAAACAGGTTTTAAAAATGAATGATTTGAGTGGTCCTTCGTTCTTCCCCACAGAAACAGGTGGCGTAGATAATGTAGAAATGAGGTCCCCACGGGCGGGGGCTTCACAGCGTATAATTTGAAATTCTTAGTTTTTTTTGGAGAAATATGTCTGGAAATAAAACTTGATGGTTAAAATTATTTAGATCATGATCTTATTGAAGTTGGATCGAGAACGAGACGAGTCTTATCCCTCCTCCGAAGCCTAGGCCAGGGGCCCAGTTGGCCTATGCCTTAAAATGTCCCTGTGTTTGAGGATAGCAGAAGTACGTTATACTATCTTTTGTTTGACGTTTTCATACACAAATTAAAGCATGACAAAGCATTTTGATTAAATTTAAAGGTAAGGCATACCGCAACTATTAAAAAATGGAGAAGAAAATTAATCTGGTAGCCATAAATTATAATGTGTTATATTAGAGCGAGATAAACAGGTTATGCTTCATGCTATATTAACCTCAGAAGTGACCTAATTCATTTAATATGAAGCTTGAAAACTTAAGTAGCCTTTGCCATCATCGTTCATTTTTCCTATACATTCCTGGTCATGAAATCTATTGAGAACTAATTATAAGGTTTTTTAAAGTATTGTTTTTTAGATTATTAAAAGAAAATTAATGATGTTTAAATTAAAAAACGTTTTTATACAATACATTAAAGAGTTTTACGAGACGCTTCGCACACTTGGGGGTTTCAACAAAATAAATTTCACATTCTTGAATCAGCAGATTCAAACGTGACTTTAAATCAAGATATCAGAAAGCAATTTAGAAATAAAAAGATGTTTTGCACCTTGATTAAAATTCTACTAATCGTGACTCAACATAAATTTGCGATTAACAAAAAAAAAAGTTCGAGTTGCAGTCTCGATTGTATCCAAGATTGTTCTATAAGTAATTTTTTATTAATTTTAAGCTTTTCGAGTTCATTTTGGTAGGGTAAAGTTCTTACTAATTGAGTACTTTAAATTCTGATACTTTTTAAAAACAGATTTTCTTTTTCAATTCTATGATTCTTTATGTCGAAAATTCGACGAATGCAGCCGATTAAAGGTCCATATTTATCAAACAGAGCGAGAGTTCAAACATTTTAAGATTTCATCGAAGGATGTATTTTGAAATAACGCGATTAAATTTTGAAAACGCGATGGATATTTTAAAATGAAATATTGAAAATTTCAAGGCAAGCATCACAAAGATTATTTTGTATCTAAATAAAGTAATTCTTTAAATTTTTGCAGAGAAATATATATTTTTTCACTTACCCGTGTCTTACACTTTTAGCCCCTCGTATCTTCAATTTCATCTCTTCATAGTCACAGGCAACGTCAATTCTTCTGTCAGATGTACGTAGAACAAACGCATGATGTTGCACAACCACACTGTTAATGAATGTACCATTCCCCTGTTGATAACAAAAAGTCACAATTAACTCATTAAATTAGAAGATAATACGGCACTTTTCCTTTTCGCCGGTGCAGGCGATAAAGTCACCAAAAATGATGCAACCGACGCCGAACGGAATAATCCCGCTCTCTGGTAACTTTTAACCGCTACATTTTTCAAAACAAGTTGCAGCTCATTTGAAAAAAAAAAAGTAATTAAAATGTTTATGCCTTCAAAGTGAAAAAAAAAGTAGAGCTAACATTTAACACTTTTTATGTGAATAATGTGTATTGTCGCCAATTAAATCTGCTTGGCGAGATTTGCGATGGCACAATGGAAAAGTACTGATAATATCATTCAAATACGTATGAATAAAAAAATATTGTGTACGAATTTCCAGTTATATTATACAGATGTTATCAAATAAAAGTGATATATTACTTCTATTTTTCGAAGCAGAGGTCACAACTTGATACAAGTTAATATTTTAAAACATACGTTCGATTGAAACATTTAAAATTCTAAAGTCGATCTGTTCAACTGATAAATATTATTAATGATGCATTTATTATGACTAACAAGCTTTTCAAACTCTCTCCTATCATTGTATAGAGTGTAAGTCTACAATAATAGTTAAAGAGTGTCACTATTAATTAATAGTAATACTCACCATTATTATTCTATGAGGAGAGAATTTATTTGTTCTTTATGGATCTTTCATTAATTTGTCTGTCATTGTTTCTTTCTGCGAATTCAAACACATCATGTTTCTTTCTTTACACTTGTCGATAAAGACAATAAAGTATTGGTAAAAGTGACATAAGGGATGAACGATGGGAGGAATAATACAATGAATTCTTATTAGATTATTAATTTCGCAGACGATAAAATTTGGTAAAGTACTCAATTAAAAATAAAACAATTGTGACCTCTCAGCAAGTATTATTAATAACTGAGAACGAGAAAGAAAAATGAAATGGAATTTTTTAAAAAAATAAAAATATAAAGCATGAAAAAATAATTTCAATTCGTGAATTAAGGTAAGAAAAATAAAATTCCGTCGTCATTTATTTAACTGAACAATGGAGATTTAAATTTCAATTCGCTTGTAAAAGAATTTTTTTTTAAAAAAAATATCTTATTTTTGAAAAATGATTAACTTATTCTATAAAGATAAATTGACTTTGAGAAGGAACAAATGCATTGGTATGAATATTTTAAGTTTCTGGATGAATTAATAAATAAATAATTGATTCGAAAATTTTTTTCAGGATTTTTTCTCTCGACATTCCAGTTAACGCAGCACTCTAGTCAACATGTGTAATTTTAAGAGAATATCCTATTAGTATTATCCTTTTAGAATATATTATGAAATCCCATTTTATTTGGGTCGCTTTTAAATTCAGTTTCTCGATTTAAATGTATCGTTAGCATAAAGCTATGTGATTTCCCATTAAAATTTCTACTAAGATAACTTGAAAATCCCACTCTTATATAAATTAAATTTAGCAAATATCTTTTAAGATGTAATTTAAATAAATTCTATATTAAAATGGCTTTTGATATCGTAAAGAAAGTTCGAGGTATTAATATAAATAAATTATTATAGGTTGATTTAACTGCGTTGCGTGATTTAAAGTTTGCGAAATTTACATACACTCTGTAACATAAAAACCGATGCACTAATAAAATTCATCCGATTGGTAGATGTGATATATACATACTGAAAACAAAATGCTAACAGTATTACAGGTTTTAAATGTGTCATTTAGGAATTACAGCTACAAACGCAAAATAATGTATTTGTTCACTTCTGGCCCTGATACAAGCCTAATTCGTAGATTTAGTGGATGTCTTTATGTGGAATTCTTCGACATACACATTTTAATTGTTGAATCAATTGGCACTATCTTCGAATGCTTGGAGACGACTGCTCATCAGAGCTCAAGCTTGCTCTATTGGAGACAGATCTGGCAATCGCGCTGTCGAGGGAAATAATGAAGCATGAAAAAGGCATGCTGTGCCAGTACATAAAAAAGAATAGACCAGATTTATTTATTTTTAATTTACATCACATTTTAAAGCAACATGAAAGTTATTGGCGACTCATTTTGAATCATGGTCAAGTTACGAATAGGACACCTTCAGGGACGTCTTAAGACTTCTTAAGGCCCCGGGCCTAGAGAAATCTTAAAATTGTTTAAGGCCATGTGCCCCTATGCAAAAGTAGGCCCTACCTGTCTTTAAAAGGTAGATTGTTTATCAAATACTCGTTCAAACGGTAATTTGAAACAAACAAAGGTGCACGACTCACATCTTAGGCACAAACCTGCACAACCGATATCTACATTTCCGCTAAATCAGTTGAATGATTGTTTATGGTATTAAACCTAGGCCTAGACATGGACAGTGGTCTTCACAAAAAATACATTCCGGTCACTTTTGCCAGTTGATAGGCAGTTTGAAACGCACTGTTTTTCGAAGAACATGTATGGGAATAATGTTTGATCATAAAAATTATCCGGATCATAATCTTATTAAGATTAAGTCGAGAACAAAATGAGGCTCCCATCGAGGGCGGGGCCCAGTTGGCCCGTGCCTTAAGACGTACTTGGACACTTGAGCTAGAAAAACCCCTCTACAAATTTTCTCCCCATACTAACAAGAGGACTTTGAGCCTTTACGGATTTAAAGTGCATCAGCACCTCTACACAACGGATCTTTGTTGACACTTAGTTTTGAGCCTGCGACCCGAGTTCTTTCACGTCTTCATGACTATGACCTTTTGGGTACCACATTCTCACAGAATTGACCCGAGAATGGAACACATATAATGGGGAAAGAAGTATCATCTAATTTTTATTGAAATTGAATGTTTTAGCTCTTTTTGGGCATTACCCATCCTTTAATATACTGATACATTAATTAGATGATCTACTCATAAAAACCTCTTACTTCTTGCATTATACTTCCTGTAAGAATGAATGCATGATTGTTATTACTATGTACTTGGAGTAAAATAAATATTTCCTTTAATGCGTACGACCAAATAAGTTTTTCATACAGTACTTTAATGAGAACTGTAAGAAAAGCTCACGTCATTGAAAATGCATATTGCAATACTTACGTTTGTGTTCTATTATGTTCCAGAAAGTAAATAATATTCTAAATATAAATATTTATGCTCATTGGATGCTTTTTTTGTACGACTCACAGTAAAATAGAACGAACATATTATGTGAAAGGTTTTTACTGGAAATTTAAAGATAAAGATGAAGAGATTTTCATAATTACTGCTAAGATAAATAGTTCGCGTAAAAACAATGGACTTAATAATCATTTTCTCATATTAAAACTCTCTAAAATATTATCAATAAAGAGTATTTCGGAAAACATTTTTCCCGAGCACAGATAAAATCTGTCTCCCTCTCACTTCAGTGCGTAAAATCAAATGAATCTCCAACTTCAATTAACTCAAACCCTATTGACATAAATGTAATTACAAGGTATTGTTCAATTGTCTGCTTTCAAACTAAACAAAGAAAAACATCTCCCCAAAAATGAGGTTTATGAATTACTAACCGACATTTAATAACACACTGCTCGAAGTAGAACCAAAAACTATCACTCAGTTAATTTCCTTTTTCGTTTAATTTCACATCCTGCGAGAGAGCGGAAAAAGAAGAAACGCCACGGGAAATTTATTATACCTTCCACAACTGTCATTATTTAGTATCATTGTCTGCCGCTCGCTCTAGTGGCGCTGTGACACGTCACACGTCAATCGACTTATTACTGGGCTGTTATTATAAAAGTAAACTGTCTATCAATTCGTAGGGAAAGTCGTGTATTTGCATAACTTGTTCTCTCGGCATTGGGAAAAAAAAGAAGCAAAACAAACAAAACAACAAATCCGCCGGTCATCACAAAGGCGCATGCAAGATAATGATTAAAATTATGCAAAAATAAATAAAAATAATAAAAGATGAATTATTGGAACCAGTTCGTTGCACTTGAAACGCCTCCAATTTATTTTCTCCGTTTTAATTTAAAAGCCAGCTTGACAATGTATCATCCCGGAGTTAAGTATCGAGTTAACCCCTGAGGGGGATTCGGAAAAAGTTAAAAAACGAAAGTAATTGGTGGTTTTTGATTGATTTTTTTTGTGTGTATGCGTCTCATCCAACAAAGAAAGCTGGTTTTTCTGAGTGGTGTTCCGTCTGTATGGGATAAAAATTCTACTTAACGGGGTTTTGCCGTTTAAAAGAAATTTTATGCGGATCACTGATATTTGATGTAGATATAACTGTTCAAAACGAATTGCTTTTTTCCGTTTGTTGATTGCAATCTGGATTTCGTTTGCATATTACCATTATTTTTCTTGTTTTTACGATCTCCCAAACTCTCTTATCATCCACAGAATCATTCAGATTGACGAATGCATTACGTGGGATATGCCATCTTAAAAGTAAACATACAACGAAATTATTGGATGAAACCATTTTAATAAAAGCGTTGTAATTTATATGCTTTTTCATTGCATCACAATATGTCAAACCAAATTGAATTTCGCTGAGTATTAAAGAGTTGAATTGTATAAGGATTTGTCATTGATTTTTTTTTAAAGTTAAAGTGGGAGGTTCGATTTATACTGATATGAATGATCCTTCATACCATAAAGATGCAAGCTTTATATAGAATTAGTGAAAAAAAATCTCTTTTATGCATCTGAAATTTTGGTGGGTGGATGGGTCTGTTTTTATAAACGGTGCTCATTGAAACAGCCCGAGGGCTCTTAGTGACGAACCTCGTAATTTTGAACCAAGGTCAAATGATAAGGATGTCACCTGAGCTGGCACCCCATTCTCGTAAGTTTCTCACCCCCATCAACGTGAGGACTTCAAGCAACGACAGAACTTCAGTGGCATCAGGACTCGACAACGCTGGAGTTCGTGACCGTAATCATTAAATTACCGAGACCACAGCTTTTTTTTTTTTTTTTTTTTTTTTTTTGCGTGAGAAAGTACTGGTGATGTTAGAAAATATTAGGTAAGTTTTTTTAATTTTTTATTAGAAGAATAAATAATAAAACTTATTTAAAATAAAGTTTAACAAACTTCGTAGAGTGTTAGTAAATTTAGAACGTTTGGATAAGTTTCTTGCGACATAATGCTTTTAACGATAGAAGCCTGTTGGGGACCAGATCCCAAAGGCATCGTGGGAATTAAAACTGTATTCAGACATCATAGAAAGAATGTAGATTAATTTTATAAAGATTTTATTTATTTATGTAGCGATGTACTTAATCGAACACTAACGAAAATATAAATAGTACTTAATTTTAAATTAATCCCAATGCATCCATCCTGAAGACTTTTCTATCTACTGATTGATTTAATCGGGACACTTTCCCTAGATTGATCTCTCTATAAGATTATTAATAATTTCTCTTATCACTATCTACTAACTATATACTGGCACTTCGTCGTTTGATTTGATTTGTTTTTATTAACGTTGCCCTTTGACGCTACACTAGGTCTACAGGCATTTCGTGCATACTAGTAATCTTCCTTATATTCCTCATTCCTGACTGTTTAAATCGTAATGCATATTGCATACATCATTAATCGTAATGTACAAAGTGTGACAAAAAAAACCCAGACTAAATGTGTAGCTTGAAAAACGTGTGCAGTTGGCAGCAACAGTTTTGATGTCGTCAACGTCATTCTATGCCCCTTCTCTATCCATGTGGCTAGCTTCGCCTTCACCGATCACGCCAGTTGGGAGTTCTTGTATCATTGAGTGAACACGTGCAACTGCATTCTGCTGGGAAAATGTAGAATCAACATCAAGTTTCTTTTGAAACTTAGAAAATCAGCCACGAAAACATTTCAAATATCAACCGAGGTTTATAGAGATGAAACTTTGTCTCGGGCACGTGTGTTTGAATGGCATAAGCTGTTTTCAGGGGGAAGGAACAAGTAGAAGATGTGAACAAGAACGCCCAAGGTAAGCGATTACAGACCAAAACATTGCCAAAATTTGTGACCTGAGTGGGTTTCCACTCACATTATAGTGGTCAGACTGTTAATGAACACTGCTACATTAAAGTGCTAAAAAGGTTTCGTGAAACAATTAGGAAAAAAGGCCAGAATTGGCGAGAGATGGATATATTTTGCACTAAAAAAATCACCCGCTCACATGGCCCTATTTGCTAAGCAGTTTCTGACCAGCAAAAACATTAATGTGATGGAGCATCCTCCTTATTCACCTGATTTGGCCTCATGCGTCCTTTGTTATTTCTTACAATTAAATCTTGCTCAAAGCGAGCCCATTTTATCTCAGTTTAAGAGATCTTAGGCAAAGACGGTGAATCTCCTGAAGTGTTCCAAAAATCTCGTTCCAGAACTGTTACCAGCAATGGCAGCACCGAATATAGAAGTGTGTGAATGTTGAAGGGGACTTATTTGAAGGTGGTAATGTCACAATGATTTATTGGACTAGTCTCATTTTTTTTTGTGTCACACCTCGTATGCAAATGGTTGGCGAGGTTTTCAAATCAAGCAACATCATAAGAAAACCCCAGAGGTTAGTTTAAGGGGGAAAACGCGTGAGAACTTGCTACATGTATTTCCAAAATATGTTTACAATTTAAATTTTGATTAAAGATGAATGTTTTCTATTCTACTTTAAAATAGAAGCGAAATTTTATTTCCTTATTCAAATGAATTCAAACTTCATACAAATAAAAGATACTCAATAAGTATTTAGTCCAAGGTTATCGAAATAATTAAAACAAATTTTAGGCCACAAATGACCTGCATACACCTTCGATTAAAAACGATTTATGACTTTTTTTTTTTTTAACTTTATCTCATTCCATGCCCCTCCTGCCTTTTTATATTCTTTTTTCACATTCCACCGATGCGTGTGGTAATAAAAGTCAGAATCCTAATTCATGATAATCTTTGAGAAAAAAAGAGGGAGCCCACTATTTATTTAACCTTAGTCATAAAACTCACGAATCTTTTAAGCAACGATTATTAACCCTATTTTTAAACATTTTTCTTAAGCCTAACGTTAATGGGGAAAACTCTTGAAAAGGGGGAACATCCTGTTAGGGTTGAGGCATTCTAATTATTTCTCTCATTTAAATCACATCTAAAGCAGTCCCTTTTAGTGCCGAGTCAGGACAAAGGGATCCCTGCGTAATGAGGTATTCATTCCTCGTAAATATTTTAATGGCCGCAGTGATGTTCCAATCGAAACAATAATAAAAAAAAAAAGGTCCGCGTTGAATTCTGGTCCTGTTCATAAGAGTCAGGGCCAGATGGAAATTTTGGATTCATTGAGGCGAAGCATCGTAAAATGAGAAAAAAAGGAAAAGTATTGTGCGTTTGCATGAATAGATTTTATGTATTTTCAACCGTTATTTGATTTGGAAAGAATGTGCGTAGGCACACAAGCACCTAGAAGGCACTTTAAATCGTTTCTGTATTCCACCGCGAAACAATGAAATAAAATAACTTCTTAGAACATTTGCTTGGATTTGAACCTGTTCTGTATTATTAAATTAAAGAATGTTTGAAACTGAATTCCTGCTGGAAAGATTTAATAAATTGTAAATCAGATTCTAGAAAAAGGGACGGAAAGGAATTGGAAGTAAGTACCAAAAGGCTTCTCAAGAATGTGTTAAGGAAAATATTTAAGCTTCGAAACAAGGTTGTAAGCTAGACTACGCAAATTTTTCCTATATACGCAACAAGGAAGAGAGCAAGATTTCAGATTTATTAGCGCTTTTTAGCTAACATTTTTTATTTTTTTATTTTTAAAAACCTTTTTAAGAATCAGACTACCGGGACATCTCTACCCAATTATCGAATTTATAATTGTAAATGGATTTTAAAAGTACAACACTTAAAAGCATAATTATAAGGTTAAAGAGTTCAGTTGAAGACACGTGATTAAAATTATCACGAAACAATCATGAAAAAAAAAAAAATCGCCTATTCTTAAGGCACAGTATCAACGATTTAATTTAAAGATTTCATATTGTTTTGAGCGTATTATTGTGGGGAGGAAGGATAATTTTAAAAGACACTCGCAATCGATCCGAATTTTTCATTTAAAGTATCCCACTGTTGTCCGAACCATGATTTAAAAAAAAAAACCGTTTAAATGAACAGTTTTTTAAAAACATTTATTGTAACTTGAATTAGAGAATATTCACATAAAATAACCTGAAGAATATTTTTAAAAAATATTTAAATGCAATTCTGTAGCAAAAAATGAAGAAAGAATGAAATTTTCAAAAGATTCTCCTTTTATGAAAATATGCTTCTATAATAATTAAACTAGGATTTTTAAAATATGTAATTTCGAATGTATAAGGCCCAGTGGCCGAGCGGTAGCGTATCGCTCTTCCACACCACAGGTCCGAGGTTCAAAACTCAGGCTGGGCAAGGTTGACTCAGCCTTTCATCCCTTTAGTGGGTAGATAGAATGATTACCAACCTTGCTTGGGAACTTAACACTGGAGGATTTCGCGTAAGACTGACCACCTGATCGGAACATCTGATCAGGCACCTCATGGTCTATGATTCCATATACTGAGTTGCGCACAGTAGGCCTTGGCCATCATGAGCTGTCGCGGGACTGAGTTAAGTTAATTTCGAATGGATTTATTAATATTTTGATACATAACAGTAGAGAAATTTTAACAAAAAAACACTGATTACTTTTTTAATTGATAGCAGCTCTGTAAAAAATGTAAATTTTCCAAAAATCGCAGCTCAGAATCTGCAGAAAGTTCTTAGGTATATATAAGCAAAATATTATTATAGAAACATTTTTCGTAAAATGAGAATATTTTGAAAATATATATGTCATCCTTTCTTCAGTATTTTTTTCAAAAAACTGCACATAAATTCTTTTATATAATAATTTTCATAAAACAGTTTTATAAAAACAGTTTTTCTGATTATAAATAAGAAAAAAATGACTCATACGTTTTTTCAAAATAACGGCCCCGGATGTAGTCAGTCACCTTAATGCAGCGGTCCCCAACCCCCGGGCCGTGGATCAAATGGTTCCGGGAAGGTCCCAAAGAACATAAAATTTTTTTCATTTTATTTAGTGTGGTGTATCTCCCTCGGATTTGTGCATTTTTTATGAAATTGACTTTACATTCCACGTTCAGTCACTTTATATTCATTTTTCTTGCAACTGTATTTTATCTTAAGCGCATATTTTTTTAATTAAATTAAAATTATTAAATCAAAACTCAAAATATAAACAATCAACGTCCTATTCCTCAACGGGGCCACGGTAAAATTATCAAACGTTAAGAGGTCCACGGCCATTAAAAGGTTGGGCATCACTGCTTTAATGTACAGTATCAACGATATCAAAGATTGCATTGTTTTATGCATTTGTTGGGGATTTTAAAAAGCACGCGCACACTCTATATCAATTTCTTTAATACAGGGGTGGCCATCCTTTGGCCCGGGGGGCACGTGCGGCCCACCTTGAGCAATTTTATGGCCCACGAGATTCCTAACTTTACAAAATACGATTATTTTGTACAATATTTTTGTTTTTAGTGTGCTTTTTTGTAACAAATATATCCCATAACCGTTTCTATTTTATTAAGTTGCTTCTGTTTTCATATACACTTAGAGATAAGTAGTATTGCATTTCTGTGTGCGACACCCCTCAGCATCACGCTTGATTCCTGTAACTTAATTGCGTTGCTTATTGCTAGAACTAGACATATTTGATCATTGCATTATTATTATTATTCAATTATCTATGTTTGTATTCATGAAAAATAATGAAAACAATATTAATAATTCATCCCACTCCAATAAATGTTTGTAATATATAATCCCGGGTGTTTCTAAATGAATATCGGAGTTTTAACGCTGTATAGTATTTATTACATATAGCTTACAAGTACAATTCACACATCGAATGAAAGAGTAACTGAAACAGTTTTACCTACAAGCTTACTAATGTTCAATGTGAATCCCATTCGTCACATGCCACACATCAAGCAGATAGTCGAGTTCATCCCAAACTTCGTTCAGTGTGTCTGAGGTAATTCTAGCATCAGCTACTTCAATCCTGTGTCTTAAGTCTGGAAGGTAATCTGGTAGCGGAGGTACGTACACATAATCCTTAATGAACTCCCACAGATAAAAATCACATGGCGTCAGATCGGGTGAACGTGGAGGCCATGCGAAACAAGCTTTATCGTGAGACTATTTGTGAAAAATCCATTGGTCGAATGCAGTGATGTTCAACCAATCGCGTACTGAGAGATGCCAGTGAGGTGGTGAACCATCTTGCTGCCAAATGAAGTTATGTGGTTCACTTTCTTTCAGTTGAGGAAATAGCCATTGTTGTAGAGCATCAAGATAGGCAGAATCGGTTACAGTTGGTTCTTCGAAAAAGAAAGACCCATACACTTTTCGCCGAGATATGGCACAAAAAAACCTTCAATTTAGGCGAGTCTCGTTGCGATTCTAGCACGCCGTGAGGTTTTTCTAAGCTCCATATGCGCACATTATGAGTATTTACATGTCCACTGAGGTGTCCACCAGAACACTCGTTGCGCAGTAATAGCAGATTATGCTTTTGCAAACTGGAAAACACAATACGCTTTCTGTTCACTAGTCGCCATTTTTCTACTAGCTCCCTGCTCCGCGGGTAAACGGGGGGGGGATTAACATACGTTTCGCAAGCATGCACACACATGCCAGCAAACAAAACTGTTTCAGTTGGTCTTTCATTAGATGTATGAGTTATACTAAAAAGTTAAATGTAATAAATACTCTAAAGCGTTAAAACTCCGATATTCATTTATAAACACCCTGTAGAAAGATACAAATTTTTTTATATGCAGCCCGCGGGATTATAATGTTTTTCCGAAATGGTCCGCAAGGTCATTTGGTTTGGTTTGGCTCTTTAATATACAAAATTTAAAAAAATATTCTAGAAAGAGAAGGGTGCTTAGACTTCGTTTGAACATTCTTTTTTTGGGTTACGCCCCGACTGCAATTTACGTCACATTCATTGCGAATATGAAGATCTTTCCAGCGATAACAACATGCAGAAGCCCTGCTTAAAGCGGCATGAACGAACTTCCGTCTTTGCTGAAGTACAATAATTGCACTTATCCGAAACAAGGCCTGGGGGGAAAGACCACTTACGTGAAGGCCCACCCGATTGATTTATTAGAATTCCAAGTAGATACGTCAGATACATCTCATCTGCAGTCCAGATTCCAACAGGTTCATCCACCGAGTCGGCTATTATTATAAAACCATCAGTAGGATTACACACACCTTTAAACTGAATATTCCAGCAGGGTAATTATTAGCATTCTCAATAATTCCTACGTGGGAGGAGTTAGGGTTATAAATCGCATCAAAGTGAGGTAGGGATAGAAAAAAAATATAATCGCAAATTGTAGCATTCAGCATGCTAAATATTTTTTTAAAGAGAGAAAAATGATGTGTCAGTACGCGATAATGTTTTTCTCGCTTGTCTACAAGTGTTTCTACGCGACTGCAGGTGTGCTCGATGCCTAAGTGGATCGGGCTCGGAATCGCATTTAAATAATCACTTCTTAACATGGACGGGATGATGTGTGGTGATGACCACTGGAAACGTATCATTCAATTCTTGCACGGTTTTGCTGAACGGAATTATCTGGAAGGTACCACTTATTACCCTTTTTTAAGCGTATTTTATACTTCTCAAAACTACACGAATTATTTTATCATTTAGTAGTATTCCGGAAATTTTACATTTTATACTATTGTACACATTGAGTACAAAAAAATACTAGTTTAAATATAGCTTTCCAACAAGATACCAAAAATAATTACCGTAAAATCTAGCGTGTAACGCGCACGTATACTTTAAAGCTACATTTTTTAATTTTTAGATATATTAGCCGTAAAACAGCCCCCCCCCCCCTTTTTTTTCAAAGAAAAAATCTGAAATATACGCGTGCATTGCTCTTATCTTTTGAAGTTTTTAATTCTAGGCACTTCAGAAGAAATAGTAAACTTCTAGAACTACAATCTTTTAAATTCACAAGGAATGTCCTTTCATGTAAATAAACAGTATTCCAATCTGTGTAGAAGTCTATTTGTTTCATGCACATGTCTTTTTAACACCCTTTTGTAGGCTTCACTTGTTTGTAATGCGGAATCTTTGAGTTCAATTTTTACCCAATTTAAAGGGTCAAATTGATTCGAAATTTTGCTCACTTGTCCAGGACCGATGACAATATAATAATTTAATAATTTTGTTCCATTGTCCTTATCAGGATCATCAGTATTAACGATTTCCCATTTTCAGATCCCATCCCGCATCTGGTGATTAATTTCAGATCCCATTCCAAAATTTGGGGACTAAAAGATTAAGTTACAACTTAGTTCGATTAACTATAAAAGGGTGTTTTTTTATAGTTTCCTTAAACTATAATTTATTTTATTTTTAAAGCTCTCATTTTTATCGTATTATAACGCACACCCCTAAATTTCGATCTCATTTTTTTTGTGTTAAATGTTCGCGTTGTGCACCAGATTTTACGGTATAAACGAGGAACGGTTTTTTTAATCAAATCTTGAAAAATAATAGTGTTAAAATATATATTACTTATCTGTCTCTGTTAAATGTCTGACGCAGTCAGGTCGAGGCCCTCGAAATTCATCGAGGTAAAGGGCTAAATGTACGCCTGTTGTTAGCCGTAGCTCAGAGCATCATACAGGTGACAATAAGATTTGGCTCTGTGCCACCTTAATTTTGAGGGAGAACACACTGGAAGTGGCCAGGGGCCTCTCACCTGTCTTCCCCTTCCACTAACTACTACTTTTTTTGTTATCTCTAACTGGTGTCCTCTAATTTTAACGTGAAGATGCTTCACTAACATCGTCAAGCGAATTTACTCAGTAGATATAATATCGCAAGTATAGTCTTAATAATCTTAGTCATGAACTGACCCCTCGTACCGTGGCCGTGGTAGCCGAGTGGTCATGGTTGGGAACTCGTGGCCAGAGTTATGGAGTCGTTGGTCCGAGTCCTTGTGCCACTGAACACCAGCCATCTAGAGCAGTGTTCCGCAACCCTCGGTTTGCGGACTGGTAGCGGTCCGCACACGAAACATTAAATTATTTCTCTTTTATTTACCGAGGTATATTTTTCTTAGGTTTTGGCTACTTTTTATGAAAATCACTTAATATTCCTTGTTAAATCCCTTTATATTAATTTTTGGTGCAGCTATATTTTATTCAGAAGTCACGATTAAATACACTTAAATTAAAATTATTAAATCAAAGCAGTCTAAAATATAAACAATCAACATTCTCCCCTTCAGCGGGCCGCGGTAAAATTAACAAACGTTGACCGGTCCGCGGCGATAAAAAGGTTACGGAGCACTGATCTAGAGGGACTAATGCACGTTAAATCTGCCGAGGATCAAAGCCCACACGCTGGTATGGTGTGGTAGTTTGGAGATGGAGTAATTAGCTCAAGTGTCGTCTTCTTCCCTAGACCGAAGTTCTGAATAATGAGATTCCTCGGCATCAGTCTTCGCGTCGCTGTAGAGTGCGATGTTAGCAGCAAATAAATATTTATTCTTTAATGGCAAAGTATAAAAACTACAATACACGTAGGTACAATCCATCCTATCTAAGAAAGAAAAGCAACCCTTCCACTCTTACGGATATCAAAGGAATTCTCTTCAGTCGAGACATTTTTTTCCATGCTCATTTTTTTTGTGAAGGATTACCTTCTCTCGACCGATTCGAAAGCGATTTCTCGTCTGGCTGCTGACGGAAAACATTTAGTTTGTAGGAAGGCGAAAACAAGGGTACTCACCAGATTCCGCGTTCCGCATTGACGTCCGTGCAGGGGCATGGATAGCGTGACGCGTCCCTCGTCTGAGACCGATACAGAATAACACTCGTAGGGGTGGCCGGCGGCGTACACGCGGCCCCTGAAAGGAGTGGACACTCGTACAATCACATCCATCGAGGAGGGGCCACACTGGATGTCCACTAGAAAAAAAATGCAAAAATCATCTTTAGTACATTATGAAACAAATGGAATAGATTTATTAGAATTAATGACCGAAGAATTATTGGTTTATAGATTGTAATTTGTCAGCTTGGAGGCTTAAAGGTAACGTACCCGCAACGTAAGTACAAGGTTATGGGTTCGATCCTGGCTAGAGCCGATAGACACGCATGCTATACGATTATGTGGCATGTAAAACATCCCTTGAGTATCAATTTGATTCTGGTACTCTCGGAAAAATTAAGTCACGGCAATATTTATCATTCAATGAAAGCTGGAATTGAATAAATTTAAGCTCTCGTTTCACTTTCAGTACTTGCCGTGTCTGCAAAGGTTACACTGCGAAAACGCAGCCCATTTGAAAGGGGAAAAATATCTAATTTCAGATTTTTACTTAATCAGAGACTTTGATCTATCTGTTTACTCAAAGAGCTTAAGAAAATAGTCGTTTCTCAAGGAAACATTAAATTTGTACGTTCAGTGTGATCCTAAAGAAAGATCTTATATTATTTTGTAGTTTAGCTTTTTAAATAAAATTGGCAGTAAATGTTATAAATAGAAAAGTAGTTATTATTGTACCATTTTGGAATCTTAAATGAATGGGTCAATTTTCGAAAATTTTTGCCTAGGGTTGAATGTAATATGTTTCCTTTTATGGGGTCTAAGTTATTTCTTAACACAAAGACATTTTCTTAAGCAAAGTTTGTTGATTTTAAGTAAACCAGCAAAGATTTTGATCGACTTATGACTGGGATTAATAGCACGTGGAAAAAATTATTGTGGAAATGGGAAATTTTGTGGTCACAGTAGTTAATGATGTGTTGGGGAATGTCAATTTTCTACATTTTTCAAAAATATGCTAGTCACTGCCTAACTATGGAATTTATTTTCCCCAGAACTAAAATTATCTTCCCTTTGACCTCGTGCCCACTTGATGTTGAGTTTCAGAACTCCATATATATATCCTCGAAATATTTTTAAAATCGAAATGATTTGTTCTTATTTTCCATAATTTTCTGAATTCCTATTTACGTAATACATCAATTAATCATTACTATAATACAAACCCCAATTTATTACAGAAAATTTAAAAACATAAAAAATTGAATTTTATAAAATTTTCGAAATTGAAATTTAAAACCTGAAACGTTTATGCTCTTAGATGTAATATTCCAGCAAACCGTTAATCATTTTAACTAGTTGGTCTCTAAAATACTGAGAAAGCTCATTTCCTTTCTGTTTCCTCCGAGAAACCTTTCGTTGTGGGAACATTATTACTCACTCAGTTGAATTGGTGCTTCTTCTGCAATCTTTTTTATCATGATCGCTTAATCATCACTTTATGTATCCCATATATATTAGGTTTTGATCAATTGACTATTATTGGATTCCATTTCATTTGTCATTTTAGTTAGAAAATGGTCCAGAAAACCTTTTCGAAGGCAGTGATTTCGGTTCATTTATCAACGTCAAAATTCTCGCAAATTATATCTGTTATCCAAATAAAAAGAATTGACGATAGTTTTCCAGTTTTTAAGAGGGGAATCTATCGGAACTTCTGTAAATCCAATTGCGCGATTTCTGTTTAAAAAAATTCAGAATGATATTTTTTGCGCGTATATCGATTCATATTTTTTTTATACTTTTATACTTTAAATAATTACTTTTTCGATGAAAATAATGGGAGAGAAATTTGATAATTTTTTTCCTAATAATTATGTTTTCCTTCCGTTATTTCTCTAAAAAAACATTTTTTAAAAAAGTTCTGAAATTCCACAAATGAACTTTTTAAATAAATATAAACTATTTTTAAAATCGGAAGAAAAATTTATAATTCCACAGATCCCTTCATTATCTTTACTATTTCGGATGTATTTAATTTAATTTAAAGGAATGAAACAGAATGAATATAGAATAACAAATGAAAATAGAATAATTAATTCCATAGAATTAGCATATTGTACAGGAATTCAAAAGGACTGGTAGAAATGAATTACAAGAATGATCTTCAAATAATTGATAAAAAAATGAAAAAAAAAGAGGCTCCTCTTTTTGTCAATTATATAATTTAATGTTTTCGAACTAATTAAACGCTAATATTAGAACCTTTATTCTGCCAATAATACTGAAACAAATATCATATCCTAATCATTGCTAAAGAAAACAAGACTAGAGAAAATATATTACACAATAAAATTTTTGGTGCTTACGCATTTTATTGCAACTATCGCCAACTCTATTAATAACTCGCCAAGTTGGCAACCTCGATTTCCTATGTGTCGTACGCGCTGAATTGGCATACAGGTGCTCCGTTTCATATAATGTCGCCAATAAGTTGCGATAATATGTGAGTGCCCCATTTTTTTCAATTCCTACTATTAGCTCACACTCTCTATGTATTTATTTATTTATCTTGGTGGAATTTTCAATCGTTCATAAAATACTTTTTAAAGTGCTCAATTGAGCTGAAATTTTATATACATGATTATTTTGGATGACAATACAGTAATTTAATTAATAAAAAATAATTGATTAAAACTAATTATTCAGAGAATTACAATTACAGCCACGTGGGAATCATTTTTGTCGACTTGTGTCAAATCTTGAAAAGGTTTTTTTCTCACATTTCAAAGCGTTCATTTGAGCTGAAATTTTCTATACACTATTGTTTTGAGTAAAAATACAATAAGTTAATTATAATTAAAATTAAAGTAGGAATTGACTTAATTTTTTTTATATTACTTGATTTTTTATGGCAATCATTCATATTGAAATTTTGTGAAATCGTATTTGACTTGATTTATACAAAACTTTTTAAAGCAGTCTTTCCAATTGTACTTAACTTTAATTCAATAAAACGATTACTTTACTTTTTTTTTCTATTTCATCCTCATTTGGGTTGAATGATGTATGCTTATTAACACCGCACTTCACGATAACGCCAGAACCTATTAGTTTTGAGCCACAGTCCATAGAACCCAGTCCTTGAACTTACACACAACACGTCAACCTGAAGATCTCACAGATTTAATATATAGCAGTCCCTATTCTCGCAAATTTGCGTGGAGAAAAACAGCCGACATAACAGCAATTATTTGAATAATAACAGATTTATTAATAGACAAGGATAAACACACACAGATGATTACACGAAGACAAATCGATGCGTATACACACACAAAAAAAATATTATAATAGATTGTTTACGTTAGTGCAAAAAGCACTCGTTATAAACAACGTTCCAGAAATGGTTGTCTAAATAGTTCCATTAACAAGATCTCGCAATCTTTCTCTTATCTTGTCTCTATCTTGTTTGACTAGGTTTTTGCTTCAAAGGTCCTTTATACAGCCTCATGGAAATTTCTAGAAGAATCGATCCTAGATCCTTTTCAATGGTTTCTTGGCGATATTGTATTTGTCGCCACATTTGTAGCCAAGAGCGATAATGTCAACAATCTGGTAATCCTGATCATATCTTATATGGCTGCTATAATCTTATTTTTCTAAGTTCACGCTGGAAAGCGAACTTTACCTGTAAAACTGAATTTTCTGAGAAGGAGAGAATTGCTCCAGGGAAAACAACACGCATATGATGCGTGTTTCAGCATACAAGGTAGGTCTTCAATAGTACACAAGGACTCGAACTCATGATTCAACGGAAACAATGCCTGGTTCGAGTTTGCGACCGAAACCACACAGTCATTTCGTCATTTCGACAGTCGAATCGAACGTATGCGGTTATACGTTAAATCGATTATCCAATTACAAGTGTTAACAGAAAAAATAAAGATTAGTTAATCTTAATCAATGTAGGTCTTGAGTTATACAAAGACTATTAAGATCAAAACTGGGTCAGTGAGCGAGTGAACACTTATTAACGTCGCACTATTCAGCTGAACTAATAAAGTGAATATTAACGTCGCATTATTTAGCTGCTCGAGGGCTTTTGGTGACGCACCTCGTAATTGTGAATCATGGTAAAGTGACAAGGACGACACCTGAGCTCTCCTAACTTCCACACCCCACCAACGGGAGGACGTTTGAGCCTCGACGTATTTAACTTGCATCTGCCTCTCTGCATGGCGGGTCTTCAGCGGTACTGGGCTCGAACTCATGACACGCCAGCCACGAGTCCAAGACCTTGAGCACTAAAATTGGGTCAGACAATAAGGAAGACTTCTGAGCTGGTACCTCACTCTAAATTACCCACACGGCACCATTAGGAAAATTTGAAGATTAGTTGAATTTATGGTACAACAATCTGCATTGTTCGACACGTATTTGAAGAACCAGATCAGAACCCATAATTCGACTGGAATATCGACACATTAATCATTATGTTGCCTCAGTTCGAGAAAAAAAGTAAAGGATATCATTCAGTACGTCTCTCAGTACGCGCATTCTATTTAATGATTATCGAAAAACAGAAGATGCTATACAGTTTATAAATACTAAGGAACATCGAAATGCAGAATGATATTAAATTATGCTAATTAAAGGTTTAAAAGGGGACGGTAATTAGATTAATTGCCCAATTTTCTCGTTAGAACATCATTATTTGGTAGCAATTATCATGAACACAAAGTATTTCTTTTATTTATATATATATAAAAAAAAATACCCAGAAATGGATTTAAATAACAATGTTGTATTGCTACGTTTTACAGAAAAAATGTGTTTTAAAAAATCTCTCATTAATTTTCTCCGCTCTTTTCAATTATTATTTTTAATGCTCCATTAAATATATTCGAATGAAAAAAAAAGCTTTTATTAATAAACTCAAAAGAATTGGAGAAAAGAATCATTAATACAGAGTAACTCATGTAATTCCCCCCCAAATACTTCGTTAATTAAATAAAACTCTTCACTTGAATTAAATATGAAGAGAAATATCAACAATTATTCATACCTAATTAAAATTATCGAAATATAGAGTACATCGCACAACATTTAATTTGGTCACATTTTAAGAAATTATTCAGTAATGAGATAGTATATATTTAATCCATGTTGATATCATTATCAATAGAAAATAAGATATACACAATGTGTTTTTCTTTACTCCTTAATTACATTTAGATACTTTTATTCGTACAAAAATATCAAACTGTAATTAAGTGGTTTCTATTAATCAGTGTTTATAATCTATTTTTAAGTCTTTTTTTGCTGCAAACTCTTTTGAATTCCGTTACTTTAAATTGATTTAGCTATCATAAACTAGAGCATTCTATTAATATAATTCTAAGCAGATTAAATACACACATTTGCAATGCATTTCACATTTTAAACAAAGAGCTCTTTAAAAAGGAATATTTACATTTTCCTTGCATGTCGCTTTAAAAATTAACATAATCAGGAAATTAACTTAATTATATATTCCATTTAAAACCTTTCATATTTTAGACTAAATAATCTTTAATGGTTTAACCATTCTTTTAGGTTAAGACCATTTTTAAATTTCAAAAATGCAAACAGAACTATATAATTGATTTGCATTTTAGAATTGAACTTGACCTAATTCTAAGAAAACGTAGTTCATGTAGATACAAAACATACATTTAGTTTTCGTAGACTGATTTCCTTTGCAAATTACAACGAAGAATTTAATAAAATATTCTCTTTTTGTGGTTTAATTAAAGTCACGTAGACCTAAAGAATCGTTAACAGGAGAATAGTTTTGTTATTTTGAATAATAGGTCAAATGATAAGGAAGATGACTTCTCGTGGCCTTTAAATTCCACACGTAGGTAGGAGTGGTTCTTGGAGGCCGGGTTTCATTTCATGCGCTAATGTGTCTTCGTGATTCTGCGTGATAAGTTTTTGGCGAGAAATTTAAAGCGTATAGAAATAGACCCGAAAAAAATTTTAATAAAAAAAAAGGCTGAATTGCTCAAAATTTAGCTAATTGGTACAAAAACTAAATAAAAGCAAGAACTAGAATTCTAGAATTCAAATCAGAAATTCGGATTTGTTTGTTCGATTAGATCTTGGAACTATATTTTGAACCACTAAAAACTTCCACGATATGATCTTTAAAAAACGTACTTTTTTATTAAACCGTCGACCTATTCGTCAAATGAAATGACATTGATAAATGCAGTGATATGTAACCAATAGTGAAGATCTGTTCTCTTGCATGTGAAACTACAATGTTGTTTGCAACTACGATAATAACAATTGGTGTGAGGTCTTTTGATTTAGCTGAATTGATCGGCAGTTAAATACCTAAGTATCGGAAAAAAATAATCCATTTATCTTTAGATTAGATATCTACTTTTAAGATTTAAACTATTCAGTGTAGATTTGGCAATCAAGCTTGGTCAATTCAAAACTGTCCTCTTACATGTAAAAGCATAATACTTTTTTTCGCACATACTTAGTAGCATTTGGCAATGTCTTTTGATTTGGAGAAATCGGTCTCGCGGCAGTATATATAATACATCTGTACCAAAAAAAAAAAAATTCATTAAATTTTAGATTAAATTAAGTTTTCAAATTTAAGCAATTCGGTGGTAGAGTCTGGCAATCAAGATTGGATAATTGAACTCGGTACTTAAAAATCGGTTTTAGCTTAGGGATGGCGATCTGAGATCGATTAATCGAAGAATCGATTTCTCGGACCAAAAAAAATCTATTTTTTAAATCGATATGTAGCACTGAATCGATATTTCATCCTAGAAAATCGACATTCGATTTTTTCGGTTTTGGTAAAAGCCATAAAATTATTTACAATTAGTTGAATGTACTATCTTTAAAACCCGTAATATTAGGGTGTTGGCGGTTAATGAGTTAATTATTCAAAAACTCGCGAGATGCCTGTATATGCTTAGTTTCCTTCTCGCTTCTCTTTAATAAATAAAAAAAGTTACGTTTGTATTCTTTGACTTTTTGTACTTGTTGATATTGCGTCATTTGTTTATGCCTTGATTGACTGACTGTTGTAATGTACAGTGATTAGCGAAATAAATATTTATTTTTATGCAATGTTTGTTACGGAATAATAAGTAATTGAGGGTAAGTAAATCGCTGTAAATATCGTGGGATCATCTGTTCCTTGTGAGCGCCTTTTTTCGATTGCCGGCAACATCGCAAGTGATGAACGGAACCGCTTGGATCCCAGTAGACTTGACAGACTGTTGTTTTTAAAAAGCTTAGATATTAAGCATTGGGAACTACAAGCTATATTATCTATTTTCTAAGCACTTTAGAGTAACAAATGCATTTAGAAAATAGATTTCGTCATTTGCACCTGATACTTTGATATGGTACTAAAAATAATTGTAATTGCCGAATTCCCTGAACTAAAAAAAATCCCTGATTATACTGATAAGCGATCGTTTATTATGGTATCTTTCTTGTTTTTCATAAAAACGGAGTTATATTTACATTGTAAATGCAGACTTGGAAAAAAATCGATTTTTTTAGAAATTGATCTTATTAGATCTCGATTTTTTTGTGAATCGATTCATCTGGTTGCGATTCGAATCGATTTAAAAAATCGATCTTTTTCGGAAAGAATCGCCATCCCTACTTTTAGCTATTAATTATCTCAAAATTTTGTCAGTTTTGAAAAAAAAACGAATCTTCATTTTGAATCGATAGTAGAATTCTTATTCAAGATTTCACTTCACAGCATTGTTCAAAAAGTAAGTACTGTACTCACCATCGATGCAGGATTCCTTTTCGAAGTAGCCTTCATCGTAATCCTCGTCCAAGACGTCGTTTGGAGTCTTAGATTGAAGATCCACGGTTCCCAACTCGGAGTTGGAGTCTTCTGGACTCAGAAGACAGGTAGGGGGTTGTCCAGTAAACTGGTAAGAACGGCAAGGGAAGGGGGCCGACTCCAGACAGGCCAATTCGCATGCCTCGCGTGAGGTGATGTTGCTCATCACCTGCACGTGTCGATGCCGCCGCATGATTGCTCTCGACTGTCGGCTCTTGAACTGGCAGCCCTGCGGCTCTGCAAATAAGACAAAACCAGGCGATTACAAAAACAGGATGGGCAGAATTTACACAGTATGAGATTATCATCGAAACGTACTTCATGTGAATCCAGTATTAAAGAGATCGTTTGTCATCATAATTTTTTTTTATTTTCGAAATCAATTTTGTTTGTTAAATTAGGAGATACACTTCGATTAAACTCACAAAAACAGGTCGAAGAATCGAATCGAATGTTTTTATCCTAAACCATATTTTATTTGTTTTTCTGTAATCTATTTTTCTATACAGTAAATATTAATAAATTTCGAGGCCTTTTCTCCTCTTCATAGTTCTTTTCTTTTAGTTATGTATTTTAAATCGAATGATCAAGCATCTAGAAATAAGCAGTCGCTTCAATATTTTATCGGTAATAATTTTTTAATTCATTATTTTACGGAAAAAGATATAAACTAATATATTTTTTAAAAAAATTAACTAGTATATTGTTTTTTTATCATTCACTACTTAATTATATAACAATAAAATTGTCATTTTTTTTTCTTGTGGATAAAGCTAGATAAGTTTTGTAAATTATTAATCGAAAATATAAATTTGAAGAAAGGTTTTATCTCTGGTTTTAAAAAGAGGGAAAAAGAGGTTTATACTCGGAAAAGAATGTGCAAAGCCGGGCTAAGCGGAGGAAAAAGAAACCTATCTGACAAAGGAAAAAAGTGGAAGAAATTTCGGAAAAAAAAAATTTTAATGACACAAAAAAAGAAATCCCTCACACCTGACAACCTCCCCTCAGAAGTGCTGGCATCGGGAGGGAAAAGGAAAATTTCTATAGGGGTAAAGTTGTACACTCGAAAAAGCACATGCAACGCCGGCCTAAATAGAGGAAAAACAAGAAATGAAAGAAATTTCGAAAAAGGGAATTTTAATGACAGTAATATAGAAAACACACACACACAAAGAAGTACTGACAACGAGAAAGGAAGGGGAAATTCCCATGGGCAAAAAATTATACACACGAAAAAGCCCGTGCAACGGCGGGTCATGCGGCGAATAATCTCTCATAAAATTTAAAAACTCCAAGTAAAACAATCTAGATAGTTATGTGTTAACTTTTATGTTCTTTTTTTTATTCACACCCTAATGACAAATAAACTTATTTATCTCGGAAATAAAAAAAAAAAAATAACTAGTGTATCTTCATTTGAAATTCTAAGGTGTTTTGTTCTTCTATTGTGCCAAATGCTATGATATTTTCCCTATGTATTGCTATTAATATTTGTAGCAAAAGTAGTGTGCGTTTTTGAAACAAAGCAACGTTTATATTTAAAAATAGGTGAATTTATAATGTATACATTTTTTAAGGAATTTTCAATAAGCATTCAGAAGAAAAGTATTTTTAAAATTTCTATCTTTGTGTTATCATAAGACTCATACAAACTTTCTTTATGCATAGTTCGACGTACTTGTAAATAAAATTACATACGTGTGCTTAAAATATGGTAGGAGTAGCATTTTAAAATCCCCAAGAATTTTAAAATTTTGAAATTTGTGAAAACTATTAAATCAAAGATTTTCTCATAATTCGTACAATATCCCGTTAATATTGTAATATCGCTTCAGAACAAGAATTTATTGACAATTTTATTCACAATTAGATGGCTTAAAAGCAAAAGGTATCAGCTAAGATTCTATTCACGAAGTACCATACTACGAGATAGTTTATTGATTTTCAAGATGAGTAAAATTAATATTATTCAATTTTGATATATTTTAGCAATTATTATTTGTGATTCTATTTAATTTTAAATAACTAACGTCTCACTTCGCAGATGGCTGTGTCATTTTATCTCCTATCAAGTCAATGGTATTGCACAAGTTCTTCCCTAAATATCTGTAACATATGATGTGAGGAATATGACTCAGTCAAATTAAACTTACACACAGAAATTTCACACTTCTTACACATTTTTAGTGCTTTCAGCTTCAATAGTTCTGTCCACAATCCTTATCGATTGCTGAACAGGTTCACTCTCTCCTGTTTAGATTACATGAATTAAATAAAGTCTGCTTTCTCCATTGGTTGCCTGCACATGTTGACATTGCATGCAATGAAAATGCGGATAAGATGGCGAAAGAAGCCAAAAATCTCAATGACGACAACTTTGTCTCAACGTTACCTTATTAGACACAATGAGTGAGTGAGTGAGTGAGTAAGTGAATATTAACGTCGCACTGTTCAGCTACACAAGGGCTTTTGGTGACGGACCACGTAATTTTGAACCATGGTCAAGTGACGTGGATGACACCTGAGCTGACACCCCCTCTCCTAACTACCACACCACACCAACGGGAGGACGTTTCAGCTCTCGACAGATTTAACGTGCATCGCTTCCCTACACGGCGGGTCTTTAGTGGTACTGGGCTCGAACTCATGACATGCTTGACATGATCCGATGCCTTGACCACTGGGCTACCGCAGCCTCTCCTTATTTGACGCAAATATTGTCGCAAATTTCAAATTGAGAGAGAAGTCAATTCCTGTAAATCATCAACTCTGTAATATAAGTAGAGGCCGCCTTATAACAAAGACCATTGCAAGGCTAAGAACAGGTCATTACATAGAAAGGATTAATCGGGATGATCGAAGAATTTATAGGAATTGTGAACTTATAGGACACACACCTGCTCCTATTTTTAACACATTTTTATAAGTTTCAGTTGTATTTAACGGAATATTTGAGCTCGATTTTTACCCACTTTAAAAGGACAAATTAATTCGAAATTTTGCACACTTGTAAAGGATCGATGACATTACAATATAATTTCATAATTTTGTTATATTGTCCTGAACAGAGAGAGAGAGAGAATAATCAGGAATAACTATTTCCAGATTTGGCGACTAAAAGATTAAGAGTAACCCTAAATGGTCAATTTTTTTTTTTTTTTTTTGCGTCAGCAATTTTTTATTACAATATGAAGAATTGTCCAGTCTTTCTAAAAATGAAAATAAAAAAAAAATGACTCGTGCATGCGAAAAAGAAAAATTTGTTCTAACTCAGAGATGGGCAAACTTTTTCGGTCGCGGACGAAAAAATTACAAAAAAAATTGTATAAATGATAGTTTAAAAAAACTAAAAAACGCGTTTTAATGGTTAATCGAGCTAAAAAGTAAAAAAAAAAATAATTTTTAATATAAGAATAAAACGATTAACGAGAAAATTAATGACATTGCGGTAAAAACGTGGGATGTGCTTTGTACTACATTTTTACACTAACTCAGCATTTCGGAATAGAAGTAGTAAGAAATTTTAACAATTAATATAGAGAACCCCACACATTTTACCCCAATGACATTAATTTTCTCGTTAATCATTTTATTCTATATTAAGAATAATTTTTTTACTTTTTAGTTCAATTTACTATAAAAGCTTGATTTTTAGTTTTTTTTAACTATAATTTTTGACTGTACAGCTATTCTTGCTACTCTACAAGAAATAGGGATCCTGTTTTCATCAACAAACCTCTATGTTGATAATATTGAACAGATTGCCAAAACAGTCATCTGGGACAGTGATTTGGCCCAGTCATGGACATGACATCATCATTATCATCACAATCCTTACCATTATGAAATAGTTTTCCCATTTAACTCACCTTTGACACATTGCCTTTCGAGGTAAAGGATCGAATCTGGTTTCGACGACTGTCGGAAGACTTCGGAGGCTGTTCGTCGATCATGTCGACTCAGGACACATTCCGACTTTGAGCTGTCGTATCTGGCAGATCGGCAAACGAATGTAGACTCCGCAATGCAATGAATAATACAAGAATCGCTGGAGTTAATGTTCGTTATGGTCTTGTCCATGTAATGGAAGAGTTGGACACCTTGGACTTCATCGAATGCCCATTCGTGATCACATTGAGAATCTAGAAAACGTGATAGTGGTTGAAAATGATTAGGAAATGTGAAAAATGATTATTTTAAATACATTTTTTTTTATAAAAATAATAATCGAAACATCAGTATTTATTCATTCTGATTTCGAGATTGTGATGGTTGTTTACATATAAATAAAGGGAGAAGAGGTTTCGAATAAGTTAAAAAATTATTTTACGAGGGTTGGGGCAGAAGGCATGGCAACTATTTTTTTTCTAGAAAATACCAGTCCGGTTGGAAAATGTGACATATACAGACAGAAGAACAAAGTGCTAACTACATGTGTGGACAATGAATAACACTGAAATATTGCAATACATTAATTTACTACGGTAGTATATATACAGGGTAACATGGCCTTCTCGGTGAAAAAGAATGACAACACAGTACACATAAAGTTGACATGACAAACCTGGGCCTAAAGACCCTCAATGTAGTCCCCTGCTACTGTCACCACACACTGCCAACGATGTGGAAGGCGCTGAATACCACCAGTCTCAGCATTTGCAGCACCATGTGTGAATCGGGTGAACTGTTGGCGCCCAGCATTAGAAACGTCTTCTCATGCTGCAAACCGCCTACCACGTATTGGTTTCTTAATCTTGGGAATGAGATTAAAGTCACAGGGTAAGATCAAATTTACTCTGACATTCCATCGCATTTCTCCCTCGGAGAACGGCTATTTTGATGTAGCGGGCTGCTCAAAACGGGTTACTTTCATTTCACACGACACTCACCAACTGACTGATTTCACAGCCCTCGCTGCGCTACTACCAGATATCACAGAGACATCTGTAATTCTGCATACACACTATGGTTGCAGAACTTCCGCAAGACACATATGCGTTTGTGATCCTTCACATATCTACAAGAAAATAAAAATAGTTGTCATGACTTATGCCCCAACCCTCGTATAATCTTACAATTAATAAATATTTAAGAATCAGTCGTTTTATCATGGGCGATGGAAGGAATGACATAGAACTACAGAACCCTAAGATAATTTCAAAGTTCAATCTATCATATAAAAATTATTTCACCCGCTAAATTGGTTTTGACTGGAATACTCTGGAGTAATGTATTTAATAAATTTGAGTCAGAGTTAGATTAATAGCACACTAAAGAGACACGAGAGGATTATTGGGTATGAGCCTCTGTTAAGTGACGTGGAGTACACTTGAGCTGGCACCTTCTCTCCAAACTATCATACCACGCCAATGAGAGGACTTCGAGCTACGGCAGATTTAACGTGCATCAGCCCCTATAAATGGCGGATCTTCAGTGGCACCAGGATTTGAACCCGCGACACGTCAACCACGAGTTAGTGACCCTACCCATTAGTTTATCGCGCGGCCTAATAAATAGGAGATAAATATCAACATTATAAATTTTGCTTAGCCTTTGAAACAGGCATCTAAAATATCAATGAATCAGAAATTCCTATGCTACGATTTGAAATTAATTACTCTATTTAAGTAAATTTAAAGTTAATTTGATTTTCAACGTCGCATTCTAACGTAATGAGTGACCGTAATTTAGAATCTAGTTCAAGTGGGGGGGGGACAAGTACGAGATTTAAGCTAACATCTCACTCTCCTTACCATACGAATGTGAGGACTTTGACCTTCGATAAATTAAACGAGTATAAGTCCATCTCTCAGGGTGAGTGAGTGAATATTAACGTCGCACTGTTCAGCTACACGAGGGCTTTAGGCAACGGACCACGTAATTTTGAACCATGGTCAAGTAACGTGGACGACACCTGAGCTGGCACCCCCCTCT
>BMAV01004996.1:180639-195706 GCA_019973955.1 Trichonephila inaurata madagascariensis
TGCAGAGAGAACCTGGGCAACTTAACTGAACAAAGAAATCAAAGATATTTTGAACTGGTACTATTCCACCCTTTTATAGTTTATGGACTTAATAGTACTTTATTGAACTTCAAAGAACAAAACCATGCTTTCAGGCAGTTCGAGCCAGACAGGAAGTTACAATCCAAAGCATGTACGCTATGAAAAATCAACAGTACGCAGCTTCAAATCAGGAACTCGTCAATTTCTCTCGCAGCGTAGCAAGAAGAAACACCAATTCTGACCCCAAACATACTTCTCTTCCATCCCAATACAAACAACAGCAAGCAGAAACCTTTCTTCGGCATCACAAGAGATCATAAATCAAAACCGAAACGAGAATAAAATATACATTCGGACATATTTACGATTTTCATGCAGCGGTCGAGGTCATGAAGGGGTCTCTTAATCTCGAACCCTCATCAATTTGTTCGATGGATTATGTCAAGCAGGGGGAGAGGGAACAATGGAACATTCTTCGGATTCGAACAAGAACGTTCGTGTTTGTTCTCGGCCATGAAATAGGGTGTCATTCCATTGTTAAATGCACGAGATATTAGGACGGTAATGAAAAAATTACAGGCAAATTTTCCACTGTTTACCGAAGGTAAAAAAAAAAAAGAGTAGTGAAGATCATGCAATTTGATGATTATCTGACTTGGGACTCACGCTTGGGGAGTATTCGATGAAATGGTTTCTGGAATTATTCTTTGTTGAGAATCCGATGCAGTCCAATGATAATATAAACGTTCCCTAACAAATATGTTACCCAAGACTATAAAAGAATATTTTAAAAAGCATGATTGATAGCCTTATTCGAATAGATCAAACGAGAAGTTTTTCCATCTCAAGAAATAAATGAAACGTTAAGTCTAATTTGAATTTGCTCTGAGTAAAGACAGAGTATCTCAGGAAAATCACATTCACAATTTGAATAATGACTTCTTCCTCTTCAATCAACTTATAAATAGTTAAAAATCTATGGTAAGAATTCGAATACATAAATTCGAAATACCTTAATACACTTGTTTTGAAGAATAGTTTCACTCTAAATTGATTGCTTTGGGATAGACTTATGCAATCGCGGGATGCAAAATTGAGCGTTTTATTTTCAAACAATAGTGATTCGTATTGTAAAATATTTAGTTCTACTTATAAATGTCTTTTCTTTATTTGAACTGATTTTTAATTGACAATTTAAATTATACAGTAGTTATAGATATTTGTTTAGATTGAAAATTCTTTTCCGTATTATCGTTTGCTTTAAATTTTATATAATTCGTGCAATTCTAATTTATCTGATTATTTAATTTATTTGCTAATACATAATCGTTTGTTGCTAAAGTTATGTTATTTAAGCTGGCATCTTTTGTAATTATTCTAAATATGTTTTTTTCAGTTGGTGGAAGGAAATGTAATGCGTAATAAACTCTGAACTTAATATGCAGTTAGTTTTTATATATTTTCAAGGTATAATTATTCTTCTGGAAGTCTTTCTGATCATTCGAATGACTATAAGAATAAAAGATGTCCGCGGAATAAACTTTGGCTATTTTTATTCGCAAATAGGTTAATGAACATTTTTAGAAAATTCAAAACTGAAGCCAAAAGAATCTGAAGAATATTGTGTAAGTGAATGAGAATTGATACATCTATTAAGTTGAAATAACCTATCTAATTTTGATATAATCAATATTCGAATTAACCTTTTTATTGAATAACTCTTTTACAGTACAGATTTCATGTTGTGGGTTCGCTTTACTGAAGGATACTCGTATATGCAGTCGAACCTCTACATAATGAAGTCGCTAAATCCCGAAAAAAAAGTTCGGTATATGGAAAATTCATTGTATAGAGGTTCATCTTTCAATTTTCTTTATAAACAACAAAGCAAATTTAAAACTTATAAACACTATATATTAAAAAAAAAAGCAATTATTTACACCTTTTTGTAAATTAATATATGTTTATTTTATATATGTTACCTATCAAAGAATAAAAGAAAAGAACGAAAGAAAAACTGCAAGGAAAGTTTCTTGACACCTTTATCCACTTCCTGAAGAATTAAATTTTTTTCTTTGATGCTCAAGCACATGTTTTAACGTTTTCGAGCCACAAGAAACGAAGTTACCAGTACAACTTATCAACACTATTCAATGACACAGGGACACAAGACAACTCCTCTGAGGTTGTAAAGGGATATCGAAAATGTTTCTAGTGAATTGGACAATGTGGGTTAAAGGTTGCATTTCTTGGATAAAACGCCGAGAATTCTAGTGCTTTGGGGAAGTTAGTTACCTAATAAAACCAGTTCAAGATTTATGACCACCATAAAATGTGTTAACAGAGAAAACAACTTGAAATGTCCAAAAATACTTCAAAAATAGAGAGAAAAAATGAATCACAAGAGAAAAAGTTCGTTATTTAGAAAATGCATTTCGCTATAGAGAGGTTATTTTACGAAGAAAATCGTGTAATGTTCTTGGTTCCAGGAAAAAGTTCGCTATGTAGAAAAATTCGCAATATAGAGGTTCGATTGTATTTTAACAAAAAGGGCTAATTTTTTTTTAAAATTTTCTATAATTTTTTTTTATTTATAGCAATGTCGAGACTCATATTCAGAGAAAATTCTTAAATAAAAAAATATTTAAAAAAAATAATAAAATAATTTTTGTATTTGATTGATAACCGCTAGTCAAAATCATTTCACTAATTTTCATAAAATAGCTAATATAAAATGTACAGCGTTTATTAAACGTATTGATGTAGATCCTACATGATATTTTCTATGTTTTTTTTTATCAAGTTGATATCACCACTAGAGCCATTTGACGCAACATTGACAGCAGACTTTGAAATTCTTCCAAATTTCTAACTTACACGCCATATACCTCGTAAGAGTTTAAAATACACTATTTAATCTTTTACAGTATGATGCTATAAAACTTTTTGATAAACCCTTAGAACATCATCGAATGAGAAGTAAAACTGTTTTGTTATATGTAAACAATCCCAATAAATCCAAAAATTACCTGATAGCACTCAAAGATACCACAATATGATTGTCTTATGTAAGTCTTTATATAATTATTTGCAGAGTTACGGATGAACCAACACACTGAAGCAATTCATCAAGAATAAAAAGATAGTAGCCTGTCAGCGAGGTTATTTCTATTGCCTATTATTAAGAATTATCTTTCTTGTGGATTATACATATTTGAGGATTATTATGGACAGACTATCAAACATTGTCAAATCGTTCAAGTAAGAAGGTAATATTAACTATCATTAACGAAAATTTTCTTTAACAATCAAACAGATACTAGTTGTGAAAGGAGCTTCAGAATCAACACTTTAATTCTAGTCTCGATGTAACATATTGGCCCCATGCTGCTGTATAAATATATATAAATGAGACACACGTCAGTTCGTTCGAAAAATGATTCCTTTTTGTTTTATAACATCATACAGGCCATTCAACTGAGGAATTGCGACATATCTTACAAGCTACTGGAAAAAAATACATCGAAAAAGTCCAAACTTAATGGAAAGGAACAAAAAAATAGTAAATGCGATGTATCGAAAATCATCAAATAATAGCGACACACACAACAGCATTCTTTTTACTCATCGGTCAAAAGAGAGGAAAAAAAAGATTAACATTCTTGACTCTTTCCCATATTTGGAAATTATTTCCTTTCATGTTTGTGCGGGAACGGGCGAGATCACGCGATTGAATGGACCCCAAGATTAGTTTTTTTTTTATTACTTAAGTTCTTATTTCACAAGTTCTTGCTATTCTTTCTCAAGAATTTCTTCCTTATACTGTTTCGGGTAATTAATTTTTGATTTCAAACAACTTGCTGACAAGGAGGCCAAGTTTGGTCATAGAAGTACTTTGAGGCTTCTTTATGAACTGAAAGTGCCTATTCTTATATTAGTTAAGACGTTACAAGCCCTAATATGTTTGTCAACAGGGAGTCAGTTATATATCTAAGAGACGGACTAAATTGTTTTAAATCACATTCTAAAAACTCCATTATTCGCCCACATGTATGTTTTGGATACAATTCTTTCTTATATCAATGCATTAAATTCTCGACAGTCGAATTCTCGAATTCAAAACTGACATTAGCCTTATACTAGTTGTTCTGCTTGTAAAATCTAGGTTTAAATTTCAAATTTGGGTAAAAAGCCTTCCCAATTGAGTTTCCTCAAAGTTCTTCAAATTTAAAAAAAAATCTTGTATTATACGTGTACTTTTAAATCAAATTCATTTTGTTTACCTATGTGCATTTTATTGTTGACAAATATGTTATTTAAAAAAAAAATTGTAGAAAGCAAGTGTTGGCAATAGCAAAATACATTAACTGATGGGCTGGAAACACGTGATTGCCGTTATCATGTGACTATAACGTCACAAGAATTAGCTGATTAGATATGGAAAACTCTTAAAATTTATTAGAAAGTATTGCACTTATAGTTTTTCAGTTCAATACATTCAAGGAATTAATACAGAACATTTCATTATCTTCCTGTAATTGCTGCTTTCTATGAGCTGTCACAATGTTCCGCATAGCTCAAAACGCATTTTGAGGGGAAATAAAATATATTGCTGATCGAGCCTTTATTTATCTATTTATTTTGTAAAAAAAAACGAAACAAAAACAATAACGCTTTGTAAAAATAACTGCATTCCAACAAGTAACTGCAATACTTTTAAAACAAATAAATAATTTCTACGCCTTTGCTTGTTTTGTAGATGCAAGAAATATATAGTGAATAGCATTTTATTGAAAACCCATTCCCGACTGAAAAAGTTTTGATTTAAAGTCTATGGAAATCTCTTATGAAAATATACACCTTTTTTTTTAAGAAAATGCTCAACAATAATTGTTCCTCTAATATTATTGAAGAAAGAAGATGCACACTAACTACCTATTTCCCATTTCAAACAGGAGTCTATTTATTCATCTCTTCACCAGGTCATGTTTTGACAACTATTGACGACTTAACGCTATTTCTTCTCAAAATAACCACAGTACTTGGAAATGAGTTTACTTCAAGCAATAATTGAAGGTTTTATTTAAAATTCAGTGAAATTTGTCGTAAGTATATACCAAATCATTACATTCTGAGAAAGGCCGTGCAACTAAACATGCTCTTCTAACATTTCGATGGTCCAGTGGCATAAAGCAACTGGTGATAAAAAGTATAAAACTTTTCACCACACCCCCTCACCACGCAATATTTCGATAGAACGCACTATCATCCTCGGGGTGTTTGAAACATGTACCTCTACAGTCATAGAAAAAAAAATTTTTACGAAGTTCAAAGCCATTGGCTAGTCTTGTAAGAAATAAACCTTCATCCCAGTTCTATGAATCCTTAATTAAAAGGCCTTCAATGCTCGATTTTTCTTGATACATGTCATCCAGGCCAATCAACAGTTCATTGGATAGCAAGAATGCTCGAAATAGAACTTATAAATGATTGTGGGGTTTAGATGTTATTTTTTTTCTCTTTCTCTCTCACTCGTAATTGATTTCTGCACACGACTAGGATAAATTGCTTTTTTTTTATTAGTAGAAATAGAGTCGAAATTGCAAGGAGGTGCTTGCTATTCAGTGGGCTTCACAACATTTTTTTTAACTCTGGCAATGAGAGGAATTCTAATCGATCTAAATAACACATCTATAAATGTGCTTTGTAGCAGCAAATCGAGTGGACATCTGGCATTTCAGAGGAACTGTCGATTGGATAACGTTTTACTCGATAGGATCATTTGGTGTAAGCTTGCTTCTAAGAACTTGTCATTTAAAAAGAGATCAAAATGGTTGAATGCTTCCGCATTCTTTTAATAGTTTAATTAAAGGCTATGGAAAAAGTAAAGTATTTGGGGTGTTATTTTTGTATGAATCCTTATTTTTTTTTATATGAACTGCAATAATTTTTTTTTCTTTAAGGACACAGTCACCACGTGAAAAAAGACGAACCGTTTTATATCAGGTGAACAAAGTACAATGTACCTGGAATTAAGTGACTCAAAAACTGCAATCTGGAGGAAAGCAAAAGCCTCGTGAGCACTGCTTTCATCGACAGTGCATCGGAATTAAAACAAATATATATACGTATAAAAGGGTTGACACTCGGAAGACATTTATTTCCAGAAAGATTTATAAATGTGACAGTTATTTTAAGAAAATGTGAACCTATCCCTGACTACCAACATATGGCTGAGTTATTTAAATGTTCCTCTGCCACTTATGCAGTCTTTTTTAACACTATTTCTTTTTCCTTTAAGAAAACAGAAAACATCTAATTATAAAAATATTACAAAACACTAATTTCAAATAAATAAATAACGTACTTAATTAATTAAAATGTTTCGCGAGACGGATGGAGCTGCATTTCTTTTCAATTGCTGTTATATCTGCTGTAGTATTAGAAACATGCAGTCTCAATTCCGGTTCTACGCTTTCCAGACAATTTCTGAACTTGTAAGATAAAGAGATGAAAATGTAATTTCACATAAATAAGTAGTTCGACGTCAGAACTTTCAAAGCTTTCGAGGACAACTCGGAAACACATTCCTGTAA
Organism: Trichonephila inaurata madagascariensis; assembly: GCA_019973955.1. Lineage (NCBI taxonomy): Eukaryota > Metazoa > Arthropoda > Arachnida > Araneae > Nephilidae > Trichonephila > Trichonephila inaurata. The sequence continues at coordinate 187,257 of BMAV01004996.1, forward strand.
GAGAGCCAAAATGTTTAGGAGGGACTTAAGCTAATTTCAAAGCTCCATCTTAGTTGTTACAAACAATAAAAAGCAAGAATATTTTCATTGGAGGCAAATAAGTGATTTTTTCTAGGATGGAACAATCTTTCATTCTTATTTCACAAGGCCTTTCAAGATCCGTAAAAGAAGGAAATCTTAACATTTAATGATAGCCAGACCCCCTAGAAAGCGTTGGAGACCCCCAAGGGGTCCGCAGACCACAGTTAAAGAACTGCTGGTCTAATATAATTTCTTCGCGATATTCGAGGCCACGGTAGCCTAGTGGTCAAGGTATCGGACTTGTGGCACACGTGTCATGAGTTCAAGCCTAGTACCGCTGAAGACCCGCCGTTTAGGGAAGCGATGCACGTTAAGGTATCCGACTACGTTCGGAACGTGATTTTAAAAAAGCGTATAAATAGATAATTTTCGTGATATTTAGTGTTAGTTTATACGCTTTTGCAAAATCACGGTTCCGAACGTAGTCGGATACCTTGAATCAGTCGAGAGCTCAAAAGTCCTCCCATTGGTGTGGTGGGGTAGTTAGGAGAGAGGGTGCTAGCTCAGGTGTCGTCCTCGTTACTTAACCGTGGTTCAAAATTACGAGGTCAGTCGTACAAAAGTCCTCGAGTAGCAGAACAATGCGACGTTAATATTCACTCACACTTCGATTACTGTATTGCAAAACAAATATATACACGACTGTGGATTATTTCCAAATATGCATCAGTTCAAATTTTCTATTGTAAAGCCACTTTTGTATTTTGTATAATTAATTCCTCCCGTTTAAAAATCTTCTGGTATGCCTTGATACTCGTTAGAAGTTGTTAAAAACAAATCAAATGTTTTTCCAATAAAAGTTTTTTTAAAAAAAGGAACTAAAACTTTTCCACAGATATATAGAAAAGTCTCAGTTACAGAAGTTCTTGTCTCGCAATTCTAAATTTATAATGATAATTTCAGAATTACTTTTTTACCATAATAATAAAACATATGATTTCCCTCAAAAGAATTAATTTCCCATAAAAAAATATTATGTTACAAGAAAAATTTCCGGAAATCTTCCATTTCTTTCCATTCTCTTTATTTTTAACATTTGGCTTCTTTTCGTATCAAAATAGAAAACTTCAGAATTCGGCTATTGTCTCTTTTCCCATTCATTCCCATTGTTACCTAATATAAAGTGTGTTTTCCTATTTAAATCCTCATAATATCTTGGCTTATATTGTTTGCTCTGTTTGAATTTATTTACTTTTAATTGAAACGAGATATGGAGAGCTTTCGTGTCCCAATGACTGGGTTTTAAGATAAATAACACATTCTTTAAAGCTTTTTAAACACAAACAGAAAAAACGCTTGGAATAAACTGAAGAAATGGGATCATAAATATTTACAATAGATATATTTTCTCAAAGACAAATGAAACTGTTGACATTTTGAGTACTTCATGTTTTGTTTCTCTCCATTAAATGTGCTCCATTTCAACAAAAGAGTTGGTTCATATTTATGAGCATTAATATTTATTTTGCGAATTGAAGACACAAGTAGTTTATCAATTTCCTTTTTGAAAGAAAAAATAAAATTATAACACACAAAAACAGAAGATGACATAAGTGCTCTAGATATACACTATGAGATAAAAATGTATTTTAATTTATTATTTCAATACGAAATTTTTTTTAAAAAATAAAGCTCCATTTCCGTTTTATTTAATTTCAGAAAACCAATTTTGTTCTAAAATTTGTTTGGAACTTAGATTTATCAACATTTTATTTAGGAGATGAATGTTCTTCGTAGTACAAAAATAGTTTATTTTTTAAAAAATATACAAATTGAAATTTTAGACAGTTTTAAAATAAAAATAAATTTGATTTTATGGAATTTTTGACCCTTTAAAAGGAATTGCTAAATTTTTTAGGATTCTGAATTTAAAAAAATTTTTTTTTGACTTTTCAGATGGAGCTGCGGATTCGTATTTTTACCATTGAAGACCTACTTCACTTTCCGAGAGCTAATATCACTTTTTAGTGTCGCACCATATAGGTGGATACCAATTGCTACAATGCAATTTTGACACCCAGTTTCGTCCCCGAGAGAGGGCACCCGAGCTCAAACAATATGAAATTGTACAAGGAATTTAATTTTGACAAAAGCACCTAAGCCAAACAGATACTCTCAGAGTCTTTAACATGCAGCTTAATCGTACAACATGGACGCTGTCAATTGTCTGCATCATGAAAATCCACCGACACTTGTGCAGAGGTCGAACCCCCAAACTTGGGCGTACAAGGTCAGCGCCTAACCAACTACTCCCCTCAGCCCAAATTTGAAATTAAAGTCGATTTAAAAAAAATGCTCAACATTTTAATTGTTTTAAATTTTAAATATTTTTGAATTTTAAATTGAATTGAATAAAGTAAATTGAGGTGAATAAATTAAACTGAATTGAATAAATTGAATTTTATTCGAATTTTAAATATACTAATATTTATATAAACAAAAAATATTCTGCTTAATTAAAAAATGTAGCCTGCCTTGATTCTCTAAATCTTGTAGAGAAAACTCATGTGCTAATAATTATTTTAATTTTCAAAATTTTAATTTTTTTAATAAAATTCTCCAGAGTAAGGAAATTTCATTTAAAAAATTACTTAGTTTTACAAAAAGATAAAGAAAAATAAGTCATTTAACTTGTTGAAACGAAATAATTATTTACATTTCACGCAAAAAAAAAAAGATAAAATTTAGTTAATTTCAGTTTTAAATAAAAGAAAATATACAACAAAAAAATTACAAGTTTTGAGCAACTTCCTTTTAAAAAAAAATATTAGAATCAAATACACGAACAAAAAAATTTTTTTTCAACCGCTAATGATAACTCTTCTCAGAGAAATAAGTAATGATTTCAAACATTAAAATAAAGTTCTTTCAGCAATGGTTGAAATGAATTATACGCCCTGATGAAAATTTACGCGGCAGCAAGTTAATTATTTAAAGAGTATCACTCAGTTTCTCGCAAGCGAAAAAAAAAGAAAAAAATTATCACGTAATGTGAACTTAAGAAATAATTTCAAAAAACATTTGGTTAATTTTTGTAAATGCAGGTTATTTGAAATTCTTGCTTTTGTAACTCTTCTGTTATTAAAAAAAAATTAATTGCACCATTTTCTGATTCAGGGTTTGTTTATAATTTGCGGTAACGTAGTAAATAAAAATGAAAAAATCATTTTAGCTGGATGTCAGCTGAAATAAAATTATTTGTGTGTGTGTGTGATTGAAGAACAATGTATTAAGTTAAATATAAAAAAAAATTCAAGTACTCTAGAACTGAGTTAATTAAAAAATGTTTTTACTATATTTTATTTGTAAACTAAATGTTTTATCTGACATACTTTTGCATAAATACACCTGAACTAAATTTGAAATATTTTTATATTTTTTAAGGTAACCGACTACGTTCGAAACTGTGATTTCGCAAAAGCCAACAAACGAATTTTTTTTTTAAATATTTAGTACCACTTAGATTAGAATACACGTATAAAATTGTTTTAAGAACAACCTTATAATAAAAAATTGTTTTAAGAACATCATTATAATAAAAAATTATTTAAATGCAACATTTTGGCAAAAAATGGACATAGAATTTCATATTTTCAAAGCATTCTCTTTTTATGAAAAATGCTTTTATAATAATATTATTTTGCTTTTATATAGCTCAGACCTATGTACAGAGCTTGAACTAGGATTTTTGAAATGTATAGCTTAGAAGTGTATTTATCCATATTTTAATACATCAGAGTGGAGAAATTTTAACAAATTACCGATAATATTTTAATTGATAGAAAATAATGTGAATTTTTCAAAAATCTTAGTTCAGGATCTCTGGAGAAGTGTTAGCTATATAATAAGGAAAACATTAGTATTATAGATGCATTTTTCATAAAAGGAGAATGTTTTGAAAATAGATAACTCTTTAAGTTCATTTTCTGCCAAAATATTGTCTTAAAATAACTTTTTATTATAATAATATTCTCAAAGCAATTTTACACGTGTATTTAATCTAAGTGACACCAAATATTAAAAAAAAATATTCGTTTGCACGTTTTTGCTAAATCACTGTTCCGAACGTAGTTGGATACCTTAAGCCTTAAGGTATCCGACTACGTTTGGAACCGTGATTTTGCAAAAGTGTATAAATGGATAATATTTATGATATTTAGTGTCACTTAGGTTAGATAAAATGTATATATAAAATTGTTTTAAGGATATCATTACAATAAAAAATTATTTAAGTATAATATTTTGACAAAAAAGGAACATAGAATGACCCATTTTCAAAATATTCTTCTTTGGTGAAAAATACTTCTTTATAATAATATTTTGTCTGTATATAGCTCAGACCTCCGTACAGAGGCTCAACTAGAATTTTTGAAATATATCACTTATAAGTGGGTTTATCCATGTTTTACGACAACAGAGGGGAGAAATGTGAAGAAAAAAACGCCGATAATTACTTCAATTGGTTGTAATTCTGAAAATAATGTGAATTTTTCGGAAAGAAATAGTTCAGACTCTCTGTAGAAGTCTTTACTTTGTATAAGCAAACGCACACACACACACAAAATATTATTTTAGAAGCATTTTTTATAAAAGGAGAACATTTTGAAAAAATGTTATTCTAAGTTAAATACAATATTTTTCCCCAAAATATTGTATTTAAATAATTTTTTTTTGTCAAAAGATGTCTTTAAAACAATTTTATACTTGTATTTCAATTTAAGTGACACTAAATATCATGAAACTTATACATTTGTGCGGTTTTTTAAAATCACGGTTCCGAACGTAGTCGGATACCTTAAACCAGTAGTCTCCAACTTCCGGTCCGTGCATCAAGTACTACCCGTCCGCACAAGAAATTCCCTTTTATTTACTGTGGTACATTTTTTTTTAGATTTGGGCTACTCTATGTTCCTTGTTAAATCACTTTATACTCAATTTTGGTGTCTATATTTTATTCTGATGTCACGATTAAATACAATTAAATTGAAATTATTAAATCACAAAACAGTCTAAAATATAAACGATGAACGTCCTTTCCCCTCAGTGGGCCGCGGTAAAATTAACAAACGTTGGTCGGTCTGCAGCGATAAAAAAATTGGGGAACACTGCCTTAAACCATTTTTTTTAAAAAAATTATTCTTTTTTCATATATTTAGGGGTAATAAAAGTTACGATTCAAAATTCTTAAAACCTGTTATAAAACACTAATCTCTTACATTGCATAATTTGTTTTAAAGCTGAAAAAAAAAATCCTTCTTTCTCAGATCAATTAGTACTCTCGAAATCTTCTTGCCAATCAAGAAATTAATTTAGCTAGTGTTACTTTGCTAAGTTAACACTTGGAATTCACTTTATGTTCTGCTCTATATCAAATGGAGTGAGTGAATATTAAAGTCGCACTGTTCAGCTACACGAGGGCTTTTGGCGACGGACCACGTCATTTTGAACCATGGTCAAGTGGCGTGGACGACACCCGAGTTGGCACCCCTCTCTCCTAACTACCACACCAACGGGAGGACGTTTGAACTCTCGACAGATTTAACGTGAAAGGCGGGTCTTAAGTGGTACTGAGCTCGAACTGGTGACAAGGCCAGCCACGATCCGGTACCTAGACCACTCGGCTACCGCAACCACCTATATCAAAATGAATTGTGTCACAAAATCTTGCGGCAGTGTGGAGTGAGTGTTTATCAGCATCGTACAAAAAGCAACACTGGAGCTATTGGTGACGGACCTCACAATTTTTAACCATAACCAAGTGACGAAAATGATAGTTGAACTGGCATCTCCCTCCACTAAATACTACACCACACCAACGGGAGGACTAAGTCTCGCCAAATTTAACGTGCATCATCCCCTCTACTCGGCGGGTTTTCAGTGGCACTGCTGGAATTCACGACAGTCCGGCCGCATTTCCGTGACCATAACCACTAGGCTACTGTGGCCACCTGTTGCAATGTGTAAGGTAGGAGATAGTGGGGCAACTCAGGTATCAATCTCGTTAGCAAATCAAACTTTATAAGCGCTAATTCATTCTTTAATCCTTTGTCTTTTCAAAAGAGAGAGAGACACGTTAGTTCAAAATAATCTAGCAATAATTTTAAATTATTTTAAAAAGAAAGAAAAAATGACAGGAACAAGATTTACTGCGTGAATGAGTGAGTATATATTTTCGTAATATAAGGCAACGCGATTGCTGTAAGGCACACCCCATTTTTACGAAGAAATCTGAATTGAACGTGCGCACAACGCTCTTATATTTTGAAGTTATTTTTATTCGAGATATTATTTCAAGATTTGGAAAAATATAGAACACTTCTAGAAATACAATTTTTTAAGTTCATAAGGAATGCGATTTTTCCCATTTAAATAAATTCTTTTTCGATAAATGTAGAAATCTAATTTTTTTTCTATGCTCATTTTTTTCTTCTTATTTTAAAAAGCTTTTATTTTTGTACCCGGCGTATAACACGCCCCCGTAAATTTCTATCTTATTTTTGTGTGTTAAAAGTGCGCATTACATGCCGGATTTTACGGGATTTTAAATCTTTTCAGTGGGTCGATAAATTAGTACAAAGCTTGCTTGGGAACTGAGCACTGGGAGAGGTTTCGAGTCAGACTGACAGCCTGTCTCGAACGAATGGGAATTAATAGCACACTTTGAATCTACTCCAGCGCTATTGGCTACAGAAATCGTAATTTTTAGCCCCGAGGATGCGACTCCACTCTACAAACGTCCACACCGTGACAATATACGGACTTAGAGCTTCGATAGATATCACATATACCGATTCCACTTCATGATCTTCAATGGCATCAAATCTCGAATTTACGACTTCACAAAAACAACACGGGCTCCAGCGGCCTCAGTATATGTTTTACTATTACAGTTTTGAATTAACTTTTTTTTTTACTTTGGTGATCCATCAATTTCCATCGAATTGATTTCCGCACAAGTGTTAAGAATTGTTATTTTTAAGATACATCTTTTTTATTTTAATTTTGAAACCATGTTTTGAACGTGAAAATGAATAGAATCAGCTTGTTAAAAAAAAAGTAGGTTTTTATCGGTTCACTGGTTTATGTATATTTTTTAACATTCAAGATGAAATATCGGGAGCTCCATTGTTTTGAGTTGTTAGCACAAAAGGAACAATAATATTTATCTTTTGATTCTCTCTTTTGAGTTGAAGATGACTCATACTCGTATATTTTTTTTAACTTAAAGTGTTTTGTTCTTCTCTAAACGTTTTTAGCGTTATGTATATTTGATAAAATTGAAACAAAGGGAAAAGAAAGAGTTTATCGGTACTCAATCTTATTTAAAAAGCCTGAAAGCACTAATAAAATAGATTTTTTTTTTACATTTTAGATATGATTCAGTACCTTAAATTTTCTCCGATATCCTAACCGCATAATTTGTCTAAATTATGGTTACATAAAAATTGTGGTGCACAGAGTCAAAGACGGACAATGTCAATAATAAAAACAACACCTTGACGCGATTAAAACATTATTTCTGTCCGTATTATAATGACGTAATCATTTTCAGAGCTTCAAGGCTATCGTATAATAACCAATATTTCATTTGGCAGGAGGATTTGTGACTGATTAGAGGCCGGATTTGATGAAATCGGAGAGAATTTATGTAATCAATAAAGCAATAAGAGATATTTTAAGGAGCGTTGAACATTATCTTTCCTAAAAATAGTCAAGTGACGAAGATGACATTTCAGTTCTGGTATTACGAGAGTCAGATTTGTCGAAAATTTATACAATTTTAAACACGTGAAAGCATTTCCTGTTGCAAAAACTCGATCGATTGATTGATACTTTAAAAAGTTTCATTACCCATTTTCTCTAGGTTGAGTTATTGGCGATAGCCTCGTTACTTTGAGCCGTTGTCACTTAAAGAGCATGCCTCCGGAGATGATCCCAGCTTTTCAAGCTTACGCACCATGCTAACGTGTGGAGACTTTAAGCCTCAAAAGATTTACCTGCATCTGCCCCTCTACAAAACGGGTCATTAGTAAAATCAGGACTCAACATATACAATGCCTGCCACGAGTTTGTTACCTGACCACTTGCTTATAGCGACCACGTAGTGAAGACTTAAACCTGTAGTCTTAACTACTGTCATATTTTCTGCCATTAAGCTTACCAGTTTCACAAATGAGTAAGAAATAATTTAAATAAGTGTGTGAAAGAGTTTTTCTAACGTCACATTATAAACACTAGGGTAATAGACGATGGAACGCGTAATTTTGAACTATGCCCAAGTGACGAAGGCTAAATTTAAGCCAGTAAACCACTCCTCTACAAACTTCTCCACCACTCCAAGGCAGGACTTTGAGCCTTGACAGATTTGA
>BMAV01004996.1:195806-207280 GCA_019973955.1 Trichonephila inaurata madagascariensis
CCCCCCCCCCCCTACATGGTAAGGTTTCAGTGACACTAGAGATAACTTAAATAGGAAGCCAATTGTTTCCTTACTCTGAAATTTTTAAGCTCAATTTTCAAATAGGTTTTAAAAGATAATATGTAGGATACATATATGCTACCAGCAAAATGCATTGATCGTGTCCTACATTTAGGCCGCGGTAGCCGAGTGGCATAGGTATCTGTTCGTGGCTTGCCTTGTCACGAGGAGTTCGAGCCCAGTACCGCTAAAGGCCCGCCGTGTAGGGCAGTGATGCACGTTAAATCTGTCGAGAGCTGAAACGTCCTCCCGTTGGTGTGGTAGTTAGGAGAGGGGGGGGGGGTCCCGGGCCGGGGGACTCCCCGGCCCTTGACCATGGGTCAAAATTACGTGGTCCGTCGCCAAAAGCTCTCGTGTTGCTGAACAGTGTGACGTTAATATTCAATTAATCGTATCCTGCATTTATTATATAAATAAAATATGAGCGAAATAATCCTATTTTACAAATTTGTTCTCTATAGATTGTCATAATTTAGATTTAACACAGTAGTTTCTATTAAACAACGCGGTAGTCTGAGAAATCTGACTCCAACCAATGCTTCACTGACTTTTAGTTCGCATTCTAATGCCAGCCAACAGCTTGGGTACCCATTATCATGAAACATACAGTAATGAAAACATTTTAAAGCATTGCAATAGAATAAGAAAAAAACCCTGATCCAAAAGATTTATATTCCCCTTCTCGTAAACGATTAGAACAAATCCCATTACGCGAAAACGAACACAATTTTTTTTTAAATAAAACATAACACAAATCAAATTAAACTAATAAAAAAATTCAAACTTAATTTAGCATGAAGTTGTCTCTTTCGAAGAAAAATCACATTTATAGAAACTATAAATAAATCCCGATAAGAAAAATATAGATAGTTAAAACATTTATTTTTCCAACTGAACGCACCGTTTAACGATCGCTGCATGCTTCTTTTCCTAAATAGCATAACTAGCAACATTTTGGAATATCTAGTTAATAACGCGTCAGAAATACATGTCAACTAACAGGGCGTTTATCCGACATGATAGACAGCATACATTATCGCCAGACTATTAAGTTCGATTCCTCAGAGATAATTTGTGTCGAGGATCTCTTACACGCGCCGGCGAAGATGCCATACGGCTAGCCAGCGCCTGTCGAAGACGGATTTGTTTCTCGGTGCATGACAGTCTTTTGGGTTTGATAGTCAGTCTCTAATTTGCATGTGTGTGTGTGAACGGACTGAATTGGATAGCGCCGTATTTCTTGGATGAACTCCCCTACTTAATGATGTGGATACTAGCTCGTTAAGAGATAACCAATTCAGCCATGTCTACGAATGGTCAAATAGATAATGATCATTATATGGTTAATGTATAGTCTGTTTGATCAAGGTTGCACAGTGTAAAGTCCATTCAATTCCGAACTGTTGAGAATATGAGAACAATACTTAATTTATTGTCCAAAACTTCCATTCGGCGTCGTATTAAAGTCTTGAGAATTAATGCGAAAGAGAGTTCCTTGTAATTCTGAATGGAGAGTTTAAGCATAAATTCCCAATATTTTGTGCAAAGCGTCTATCACTAAACTATCCTTTCATTAAGTTATCTTTCATCAAGACCAAGAATTTAATTAACGAAATGCATCTAGTTTCATTAGCTTATTTTGTAGAATTACACAATAATCCCTTAGAAAATTAGGCGATCTTCCAAATCATAACTGTTTGATAACGGCTTTATCTGAATGCTTTATTTTTCTTACTCTTTCACATCGTACCCATTCACCAAGATGATTTTGAAAAAGAGTGAAAAAAAGAGTGTTTATTAACTTCATAAAATTTCTCCCTTCTGTGTCGTAAAACATGGATAAACCCACTTCTAAGTTATATATTTCAAAAATTCTAGTTGATCCTCTGTACACAGGTCTGAGCTATATACAGCAGTGCTTCTCAAACTTTCGATATTCGCGACCCAGTTTTCAATCATAATTTTCATCGCGCCCCCCCACATACAATAACATTGTATTGAATGCAGTAATAATGTATAAATACTTTGATGCTAAAGCTACAATGCGATCTTAATTATAAACCATGCAAATTATCAACATAAGTATCAAATTTTGTATACAATTTTGTACATGATAAGCCCATGGAAAAATCAATAGTAAATATTAAACTTGTTCTTAACTTAATATTGATACTTAATATCAAATACATTGTGCCTTCCGGATACATTTATAAGTATAGTATATCATACAGTATATCAGAGTAAATGTGTATTTTATTTTTTGTTATGTCAGAATATATTTTTTGTTTCCTTTTAGTAAATTCATAGTTTTTTAAATAATTTTTTATTTCCGATTTTCCGATATGCTCGCGTCCCCCTTTCAGGACGCGCCCCCACAGTTTGAGAAACACTGATATACAGGCAAAGTAATAGAAGCATTTTTCCCAAAAGGAGAATATTTTGAAAATTGGTCATTCTATGTTCAGTTTTTGCCAAAATATTGTACTTTTAAATAATTTTTTTATTGTAATACTATTCTTAAATCAATTTTATATACATTTTCTGATCTAAGTGACACTAAATATCCTAAATATTATCCATTTATGCGCCTTTTTTTAAAATCACGGTTCCGAACGTAGTCGGATACTTTAATAAAATATCAAAACTTCCCACGAAGTAGGAAAGACAATAGCAGAGAAGAGATGTTAATTGTCAGGACGTAAGCATTAGTTTTTCTTGTTTTTTTTAAAAATGTTTATTATAATATATTATTCAAAATAAACTTACGTTTCTGTATATTGCGGGTCAACTAAAATTAAATGTTTGTTTGGCCCAAGTTAGCATTCGAGTTTGCCACCCTTGGCGTAAGTGGACCACACGTATAGATGAATACAAATCTTTCTTTTCGATAAACCCCCTATGGTCCGCTTGGTTGTAAAACTTATCCTTTCCAAATATCAAAAGCTTTCGATAAAAACATACGACCTTGAACCAAAGCAAAGATGATGTGAAGGTAAAAGTAAAAATAGACAAAAAGAGGTTTATTCTCGCCAAGACCTTATCACAAACAGCAATCGGCTCCTGATGGGAATATCATTATTCAACCCCCATGACTTATCCGCTCGTATCGTCTGTCACCTGTCACAAGGAATCAAATCCTTTAAAAATGAATCCACAGTCTTAATAAGTCAATGGATGGAAGAACCCCTGGTGTCTACAGATTTGAAAAGCCGTCGCTAAGTCTAGAGTTACAGACACGTAAGAATAAAAGAAGCAGGATGTGGTAATTTGCATATTTCTGATTGTTAGACAGGAAAAGGGGTGACGCACTTACGATTTTTCGGACAAATGGCGTCGGGGAACCCCTGCTGAGATAGAGGCAAAATAAAAATAAATCGTGAGGTAATAAAGAGACAAACTTCAAATATTTTCCATCCCGTCTTCAATAGATTCCAGGCAGTTTCAATAGAAACATTGTAGAAGATTTAATGTACGAAAGTCTTTTTTATTAAAAAAAAGTATCTGTTTTTTTGTTTGTTTTTTTTCTATCCGTCGTGTTTTAAGAAGCTTTGATCAAAATTCTCAAAATTCCGTTGCTAATATTTTTGCTTTGGCAACAAATTTATAAGGATGATTTAATAAGTTAATACCTTTTTCAAATTTTAATTCATTAATTTAATTAAATTAATGAATAAATAGTGACAAACAAAAATAACAGTCGAACACCATACATAAAGATGAAAATCGCTCGTTCTGTCCCTGTAGCGCAATGGATAGCGCGTTGGACTTCTAATCCAAGTGTCGTGGGCTCAGATCCCACCTGGGATTGTCTAATTTCCGAGAATGTAATTTCTTTTTACTATACTATTTTATTGGAATAATTAAATTTAATGAACACATAAATAGTAACAAACAAGAATAATAGTCCAACACCCTATATAGAAAGGAAAATGGAAAATTGCAAGGAAAATCGCTTTCTATTTTGCCACTTAATATTGTGATTCTGTCATATGTATATACATATTTATATTAATTTTAATTGTTTAATAAAAAGTAACTAAAATAAAAATTTTCTTTGTTGATCTTAATAGGAATTGACTGTAAAATTTTTTTTTATATTACTTATTTAAGTTAATATTGCATTTATTGTGATATAAAATAACGCAACATAATATTTTTTTTAAATTAAAATGCATAATTTAAAAAAAACAATATTTTTCTACAAATGTTTTCTTTAAAAATGTAGACTCTTGGCTTACATTGTAACAATATATACTTTGAAGAAGAGTATTAACTTAACAAAGTTACGCCGTTTAAAAAGTACCACCCAAGTTTTTTCTTTTTTATAAGTCTAATAAAATAAAGATTTTTCTAAGAAAAATAAGTATAATGTTTCTTTAATTGTTCGCTTAATTAATTTTTCGTGACTTTATGTTCCATTAACCTTCCATTCTGGTGTTCATTAAAAGAAACATTTTTCAGTTAACCGCAGAAAAAAAAATGAGGTAATTACTTTAAATAAATTAAAAGAGATTTCGGAACCGAATGCTAATAATGCAGATTTAACAAGAATATTTCTATTTTAGTTGAAAATGACATTTTAAAAAAAGCAAAAAATCGATATACTCTCAAAAAGCGGGTTTTATTTATTTATTTATTTATTTATTTGCTAAAGAAACATATAGATAGATATTTCTTTCTTTAGTGAATATTTCTTCCAGGCCAAAATATGTAAGTTTTCAAAATTTGTAACAATACATTTGTACCTGGAAAAATCAGAAAATATGTTACTTCCACAAAAGAATAATGCAAAGAATTACAGTAAGAACCCACTTAACGCTGTTTGGTTTAGTGATGTTTCGGTTTGACGTTCTTTTATTTGAATTTTGGGGAATTTCTTTTTCCCCTCCTTATAAAAAATTCCGAATTCTTCAAACTGAGAAAAATGCTCACTAAGATATATGTTACTCTATTTAAGACTCTAAAATAACGTCCTTTGTGATTAAATAACTATTTGCAACGTTGTTCGTATTTAATTTAAATTGTTAAGTTGTTTCACATCTTTAACGTAACAAAGAAAATGAAAATAAATAAAAAAAATATCTAGATCACTGAAAGCAAATTTACTTTATTATATGTATATAAGTTATAATTTTAACATGATTGCATATAAAATATTTGAGCTTAAGTATAAATAATAAATTTAACACGTGAAACTACCAAATCTCATCAGCATCGCTTGAAATCTAAGCATTTCTCTAAATGGTTTTCTAACGAACGCAATCAACAAGCAAAAAAAGAAAGATGAATTACGATAAGTTAGATTTTCATGATTCAAAAGATATATTTTCAAAATATCTATGGAATTAAAAAAATTGCAGATGATTTTTTTAAAAATATATCTTTGAAAATATAATTCAAACTGGTACAAAAAAATTAATTCATACTATACATTTTATTAATCTGATTTAATTAACTTGTGAACAACGCTTTCAATGCATTTGTTCAAAAAATTAATTCATTCAAATCATAACCTTCGGTTACAGTATGCAGAAAATATATGTAAAATTACATTTCATCCAAGAAACGAATCAAGAAAAATCATCAATATTTCTAATTTGATTTTAACATCTAAAATTTCAGATTATTCTATTCGGGTAAAATTTCGTAAAGACTTCATTCTGTGAGAACAAATTTTATCATCCAGTTATGCATAATGGACCATAAAATATTTTGATAATCATCCCCTAAAGCTATAAATGTAAAAATAAATTTAAAGTTTTTTTATTATTCTTCACAGAAGCTTCGGAATATATTCTATCATACATCTTAAATGTACAATATTCCTTCTTCTAAATTCAGAGTAAAATAATTAATGGTTATTTAATTTGGTTTCAATGAAGTCTCCGCGTTGGTGTAGCAATAATTTATTAATTTAAGTTAGGTTTCACTAATACAACACATATCATAACAAAAATCATGAGCAAAGAACGTAGACGACCACGTTGTCTCCTCACCTGTCCTTTGCTGAAGATGCGCAATCGCTAGAGGTCTCTGCTGCTGCTTTGGACAGTTAGTTATTATAAACAAGAGCGGTAACACGCTTTTTTTTTGAAAAAAAAAAAAAAAAATGCAAATCGGAAATTAAAACAAAGCGCATATAATTTAATGTTTCACTTCATTAAGTTGTTTATGCTAACATGTTTATACTGTGACACCGGATTAAATTTATAAATAAATGCAGACAATGTTCTTTTTCGAATGAATGTAAAACAGCGTTTTCGAAAACACAAGTATCGATTTTAAACAAGTTAGTGCCCGACGATGATACGGATGGCAGCGTTGACTATTAAAACATGGTTAATTATCCTTACCAGAAAACAAAACGTTCCACACACACGATTATTTAAAAATTTCTCATTGCCATCAGTGTAATCACATATTAATCAAACTTACAGGCAGCGTTTTCCACTTTCAGATGTGACCCGAGGTAACAAAATGTGAAACAATCCTTTAAGAGAAGGATTATTTTTGTCAAATATTCCACATTTAAATGCATGGCTGCCTCGACACTCTGACAGATCAGAACTTCCGCTATCCAACACCTTCAAGTCATTAAACAACAAAAAAATGTATAAAAACCAAAAGAAAAAAGAGAAGTATCCGAAAAATCAAACAACGCTACCAGTGGACCGTAGACATACGTTAATGGAGCCTCAACAAGAAACTCCAGACATCCCTCCATAAAACGTTCATGTGGACCGTTAAAATTATGGACCTTAAGACTCTTTCCAACGACCTTGATTTTAGCTTTTTTTTTTATCTCTGCCGGCTAGATATGTATCTGACCCGGGTTAATGTGTATATTCAAGCTCAAAATGATTTGTAAGGTTTCCTTTTCGATTTTATGGTTTTTCTTCGGGATTTTCACCCACCAAAAATTTTTCTGCCTCCGGTTGTCATGAGCCAGCGGGTGCTGCATGATTGCAGACTTTTCCTGTAAGGATTGGATTGTTTTTTTTAAACCTAATGGTAGGGTTTTCCTCGACAAAAGAGAAAGAGGACGATTGAGAGATGTAGTTACAGAAGGTCGAGTTCGTCTCCTTCGTGACAAAGTGTCTTTTTGAGAGTCGTTGAACTGCGAAATCATGGGTAAAGTACTGTTAAGGCCACTTTTCCTGCGCGTGCGAAGTGAGCATTGATCGGGAATTTTTTAATGGACAAAATAAAAGTGAACTTGATAATCTCCACTAAACGACCTTATTTCCTAACGGATGCCACATGTCTTTGAACTCATGCTTAAAAGCACTTAATTTTACGAGAGAATTCAAGAGAAACATTTTCCCCCCAAGAAAGAAAATGATTTAAAATTTTTCAACGGGACTCAAACTATAAAAAGTTTAAGAAGTTAATTCATATTACTTCCTAAGATAAACTTTTATTTTGTCTCGATTGAATACAGTAATCCTCATTGTTGTTCTTTACTTTTAGTTTTAAATTATAAGACAATATTTAAGCTTAAAAATCATCACTAATAAATGTAAATTAAAAAAATATTGAGACCATGAGATTGTGAGAGTACCCACTTGACTACAGAGACACCATCCATTTTGTTGAATCTCGATAAAAAGATTTATTCACTAACAATCCATTGCTACATGTGCACCAGCATTTTCTGTAATTTTCATTTATCATTTTAACAAATAACCTAGCATTGTTTTTCTTTTTATAACAGGCTGCATTTTGGCAGCTGCAGGTATGACAAGTCCTTTAAGTGTGAAGGCCATTTCATAGGCGGCCCCTGTTACTAAATTTTGACACGAATTTATTCAGTTCAAGCTCTCGTCGGAGGCTGAATATTGCCATGATTTTATTTTGCCCAAAGTACCAAAAACAAATTGTTATTCTAGGGATTTCTTAATACATAATCATATGACAAGCGTACCTACGATTTTTGCATCAAGAAAATCTATATACTCCAGGTGGGATCGAACCCGCAATCTTGGGCTTACGAGACGGTCACGCTACCTCTAAGCCACCGAGCCGACAACTCAAAATTGTTTAATTGGCTAAATACATGTGACGTCATAGTCGTATGATAGATAAAATCTTGTGGTTCCAGCCAATCAGGTTCATGAGCTTCGCTGTTGCCAACTTTTGTTTCTCTCGCAAAAAGTTTCTTCTAAAAACACAAATTTGTCAACAATAATAAATGCACATAGGTAAAGAAAATGAACTTGATTTAAAAGTACACGCATTGTAGAATTCATATATATATATATATATATATATAAAATAAAAGTGAAGTACTAGAACCTACAGTGCTAAAGCAGGAAGAAATTGGAAAATTCACCAGACACAACAAATGTAGATACAAAAAAGTCTGGACTAAACTGGAGACCTATTTTGATTTCTAAAGCTGTCGCTGAATTAGGCCAGAGAATGAGTTAGCAATGCTTTATGGATCCAACCTTCCCCGTACAGCAGAAATTTTCGACATAATAGGAGGGAAAAAAACCAAGTTGAAAAGTTAAGCCTAATACAACACGCGGAAGAAAAACCTGATAANCATGTCGGCGTTTTCAAAAAGGACGCTAGATGGCGTTGATGTGGAATACTGTTTTGATTAGAATTGCCGACCTCGGTAAATGTGATATGATCTAACTTCTTACAAATGGAATATCCTACATATATATATATTGAAAAAAATTTTTGAAGAATCTTAATATCTGAACTCTCTACCCAATTATCATACTTGAGATTTTAAACTAAATTTTATAATTAGAACAAGTTTAACATCAGTTGTAATTTTAATAGAGACCACGCGCATCTGGCCGTCATAAATTTATATATAGTTCATTGCTTAAGATTATTAATAAGTAATTGATCACTTTTTGTACAGATACTTCTATTTATAAATCGAAGGACTTTAGGAGAAGATCATAGTTCTAGAAATAGTTAAGTAACTTTTAACTTAAGTTGGCATCAGTGAAGCCCATGAACTTATTGGCTGGAACCACGAGATTTTATAGAAATGCAGCATGAAAAGTGTATATTGAAAGGTTGCTTTCATATCAGCCCATCGATGAATAAATTGGCTAAAAAAATTGTGTGTGTGTGTTAAAGTTTATTTATATAAATAACTAAATTTAAAATATATTACTTTTTGTTGAAATTCCACTGTTTGAGGAAAAAAAGTAGTTAAATTTTAACTAAACGGAATATCTAAGTACTACAAAAACTACTCCAGCATCTACTGTTTTTAAACAGACATATTATGCGGATTAACTTTCATTTCTTTGTTAATATGATCCCGTAACTCTGGATATACACCACTGTGTTTCTCTTCCTTAGAAGTTTGGTCCCAAATTTTAATCAATTTTCACATAAAATACCAAGAAGAAACATAAACATTTTCTTCAGGACATTTTTTCATTATTGGCTGTATATCACGACAATTGGCGACGTTTTTTTTTTTTTTTAATTTGGAGTGGATATGGTGGAGGAGCTAATATGCAAGTATCGACAAAAACTGTAACAAGATCTTGAGAATTGAAGATTATTTTTCTTGTTTCAAGAAAATTGAAGTAATATGCAAATAAAATACTCTAGGATCCTGACATATTTAGTGTAAATGGATTAAATATTTTCATCACAATATTTTCATAACATTTTAACTGCAGAATTTTTATCCAGAAAGAATATACGTTTGAGATTAAATACGAATAGAAATGTCCCCCCCATGGGGTTCCAACCCACGCAAAAACTACTAAAATTGTTCTTTAGAAACCATAATTTCATTTACCATTTGAACGAGTACAATTCTTCACCAAAAAAAATTTGTGTCACGACAGATATATATATATATCTATCAATAACAAGCTTTTTTTATATTGTTTTATCTTTTAGATTCAATTTTTGATTACTGATCTTATTTTCTTTCATCTTATAAATATAATATCGATATTATTTCATAAAATTAATATTATATGGCTTTTTTTTTTAAAATTTGGGCCCATGTGAAGTGTTTTTTCTTCGAAATCAATGAACTGAGCACAGCTAAAGTACTCATTATTGTAACTGAATTTTCAAAATTAAGGCAGCTGTCACAGTTTTTTAAGCCTCTATTGTACGCTCTCCCTTTGTCTTTACTAAATTATTCTCATTAAAAGAGTTTTATGTTTTGAAAGTCAAGAATAAAAAAAATTACGAATAGTTATTACATGTGATTTCGAATGAACCAGATGAGAAAAACATCGAAGGGGCGAAGTGAAATTCATGAATCAGTAATTAGGCGAGTAAATTACCCCTCAGTAGTTTCTTTTGGTTTTGCATCTCCATCTAACAAAAGGAAATGAGAAAACTCATGAGCCATTCTCTACCGAGAGGAAATTTATTCCATGCTGATGGATTGTTGTTAATGAGGTGACGCAGATTTTGTTCTTTTGCATTCATTCTACTTCATTACTCGCAGGGTGGCTTAGTGTTTGAAATTTTGGAACCTAAAAAAGATAGTTTTCTTAAAAAAAGAATATGGAAAAAAAAGTAAGTTATTCGAAAGAATTTGTTTTATTCTGGATTCAAAGACTCACGCAAAAGTCGAACTAAACCGAACGCATTACAAAAATTTTTGAAAGATCATTTATTTCTTTCCTCGAAGATGGCAACTAGATGGATGATTTAAAAGATGGATTCATCAGCCGAGAAGAAAAATGTATTTCTGTGGTTATTCCACTGATAAATGTCCCTTCATCATTTTTTGAGTTCTATCTGTGACCAAATATAGATCATAGGAGCTTAGAAAGTTGGTGTAATATTCTCACAAATATCTAGAATTATTATTTAGGATCAAATCTATCTACTTAATCTATTTTCTTTCTATGCAAGGTGGTTTTGATTAAACTCACCCTTATAAATAGCATCCTGCAGCAAAAACGAGTGATCGGATTACCTCTAAATTTGGTAAAAAGACTCTACACAATGTACGCTCAAGGAATTCCAAAGCAATGTCCACTAAGTGGTGCTTTGTATGGGGGTGAGTGAGAATGAGTTAGATTAACGTCGCATGATAAAACAACATGAGGGCGATTGGCGACGAACATCATAATTTTGAACCTCGGTCAAATGACGAGGACAACCGAGCTGGTACGCTTTCTCCAAACTACCACACCTCGCAAACGGAGGAGTTCCAGTCTCGACCGAATTAACGTTCATCAACCCCTTTACATGGCAGATCTACAATGGCACAAGGAGGTGCTAGAAGGGGTGTATAATCTTATTGGAAGAGAAATCTTTAGATTTAGAAATAATCTATTCTAAGTACCGTGTTTATTCGAATCTAAGCCATACTCCCCCCCCCCCATTATTAATACAGCTGACAATCGGGTGCGGCTTAGAATCGAAGGTAAACAAATTCGTTTGATAGGGGGGGGGGG
>BMAV01004996.1:209526-221501 GCA_019973955.1 Trichonephila inaurata madagascariensis
GGGGGGGGTGCTATGGATAAAAACTTCCTGTTTTTGAATTTAAACTTTGCTAGCATGTTACCCATCCGGTATAGTGGTTAGTTACCCATCCGGTATAGTGGTTAGTGACGCTGACTGCGGTGCCGTAGGGCTTGTGGGTTCGAATCCCGGATAAGACATGGATGTTTGTGTTGTAATCCTTCTCTTAATTGTGAGATGTGTGCTTCACGCTTACTTTTATGTAAGCCCCCGTGTGGTGCATGAGGTTATAAATGTTCTCAATAGAAAAGAAAAAACTTTGCTAGCATGTTTCTTTTTTTTAGAGTAGAGATCGACTAAAAACGGGCTTGATTATGGAAATCGTTTCTTAAGAGGGTTTGGGGGGATGTTAAAAAATCCCGTTTTTGAACAATTAGACCAACAAACTTGGAGTTTTTCCAAGCAATATTACAGATCCTCTAAAAAATGGGGCTTGAGGAAATCGACTCCGAGCGTGAGGGGCTACAGAAGCGTGAAAGATAAATAAACTTCTGTTTTAGAAATTCAAGTCCTGTCTTTTTTAAATCAAGAGATGTGGACACAAAGAATATTTTTCAATATATTCAAAAGCTAAGAGGCTTAGATAATAATGACCTATAGATAATGCATAGTGTGACAATATCATGAAATACCCGGAGAAGCGGGCGGGTATAAAATAAAATATAGATATATCCCATTATTATGATGCTTCATTATATCAAAGTAAAACTATAAATTGAAATGCTGAATGCCATGGGACAGCAACATGCAAATAACCAGACTTTAGAAATGTATAAATTGGTTGAGCACTGACAGCGTTTTCCATTGTACTCAAACGTTTCATATGAAAATTTTCCACCGTGATTATTGCCGCACAACGGGAATTAACAGACTTTAAGCACCGAATATTAATAAGAACTACATGCATAAGGTATTTCGTTTCGGAAACCGCTAGGGAATTCAAGATTTTTCGATCCACAATGCCCACAGTGTGTATAGAATATATAATTTCAAGCATTACCTCACACCATAGACAAAACAGTTGCGGACCCCGTCTACTTCGTAACAGAGACCATAATTCATTATTCACACTGTGATTAAAAACTGTTGCAATATTCAGAGAACGGGAATATAAGAAGGGATATAAGAATCTAAAAGGTCCACAAAGGATTGATGCAATCCTTAATTTAATCGTGAGAGTTATATCAACTTCGCAGGACTATTGGCGACAGATCTCGTAATTTTGAACCTCGGTCAAATGACGAGGACGATACCTCAGCTGCACTCCCCCCTCTCCTAATTACCACACCACACCATACCAATAGGGGGACACCGAGATCGACAGATTTAACGTGCAACGACCCCCTCTACACGGCGAGTCTTCAGTGGCACCAAGACTTGAACCTGTGATACTCCGGCCACAAGTTCGTGACCATAACCACTAGGCTACCACTGCCACAATCATAATTGTAAATATGCAGAGAAAATTTTAAAAAATTTTATTACCCCCATTCATGAGAAAAACTATTTCACCGCATACAGAGCAAAATATTTATAAAATTACCGTAAAATTTGGCGTGTAACGCGCACCTATACTTTCAAGCTGCATTTTTTAATTTTTAGGTGTATTCGCAGTATAACGCGCACCTCCTTTTTTTTTAAGAAGGAACCTGAAGTTTACATGTTTAATACTCTTGTGTTTTAAAGTCATTTATTCGATGTTTTATCCAGGCTTTTGAAAAAATAGTATACTTCTAGAATTACAATTCTTTAAGGTGACTGCCTACCTTGAAAATGTCGTTTTTAGTCTACATAAGGCATTTTTTTTTTATTTCAAAATCTTATAGTTTGAACATTTTTCTTTCCGAAACAGTTTTCCTTTTCCTTTACGTGAAATAAAGTTATAGTGATTTTGAAAAACATCACTCTATGCAAAAG
This sequence comes from Trichonephila inaurata madagascariensis, assembly GCA_019973955.1. Taxonomy (NCBI): domain Eukaryota; kingdom Metazoa; phylum Arthropoda; class Arachnida; order Araneae; family Nephilidae; genus Trichonephila; species Trichonephila inaurata. The sequence goes on from BMAV01004996.1 coordinate 211,462, forward strand.
GGCAGTAAGATAAAACTTTAAATGAGTTTTTCTCAAAATTATGTTTTCGAAAGAAACCCTTTACGAGATACATGAGATCTTAAGAACCAAACCAGATAACGTTTTGAAATTTTGTGAGAACGTTTATTATACTATTTTTCATAAAGTGGACCATAAATATTGTTGTAGGTTAAATATTTTTCATTTAGGGTAGTTTTTACAAAGAAAAAGACTTCAAAAATATCAAAATTTTCATATCATTATGTATAATTGTCTGTAATTTTTTTGTATTTTCATGTTTCTCTTAAATTTTGGTTCACTTTGAAGAGCACCATAATCTGTATGTTGTGTATAAAGAAAATTATGATAATTGTATTAGAAATTTTTATACAGTGTTACCCGTTTTAGTAAAAATTTAGTAAAATTTCCGTGAAAACAACCAATTTTTCTAAAAGTACAATATTTATTTAAAAAAAATCTATGTATTTACACATACTTTTTTTTTTTATTTTTCTTCCTAAAATCACTCAATCTGTTTCAAAAATTTGTTTTTATAAAAAAAATTGGGTCCGATGGTAGGCAGAGAGAGAGTCACTGTTCATAAAGATGTCATTCTTTTTAAATAAACACTATTCCGATACATGAAGAAGTTTAATTATCTGTATGCTCATCTCTATTTTTAAAGATATCATTTTCATACCCGGCGTATAACGCGCACCCTTAAATTTCGATCTTACTTTTGGTGTTAAAAGTGCGCGTTATACGTCGAATTTTACGATAATTTCTTAAGTAATACAAAATAACTTGTAACACATAAGTTAAATACCGTAAAATCCGGCGTATAACGCGCATCTATACTTCCAAGCTAAATTTTTTAATTTTTAGGTATATTCGCCGTATAACGCGCACCCCCTTTTTAACGAAGAAATCTGAAATATTCTTTACATTGTTTTTATGTTTTGAAGTAATTTATTCAAGGTATTATCCCAGACTTTTGAAAAAAATAGTATACTTCTAGAACTACAACTGTTCTTGTTCATAAGGCGAGTCGTTTCTTTTAAGTAAACTGTGTTTCGATACATCTAGAAGTAAATTTTTTTTTTTGGTGCCCATCCTTTTTGTTATTTTTTAAACTATTGGTTTTATACCCGGCGTATAACGCGCACCCTTAAATTTCGATCGTATTTTTTGTGTTCAAAGTGCGTGTTATACGCCTGATTTTACGGTACGTTTTTCAGGTAAAAAAAAACAAACTTCTTTATTAATTTTAGATTCCAATTATACTAACGTTTAGAGAAAACCATTTTTTTATACAATATTTTTTCCTGTTTCAAGTAATACAGTTTTTTTTTACTGTTACACGGAAAGAAAATAAGTTTGGAAGTCTAAAAAATAATTAATAACTCTTCATTCCTCGAAACTTCATATTTATTCCATCACGTCATAACTCCATTTTTTTTGTGCTCCTGCACAAAGGTAGAAAAAGAAAAACAAAGCTAAGTACCACAGATACAAGATAATGTTGGCAAGGATAATGACTACACGTTACAAACATTATGATTCTATCTCAATTCCCGCCCATTTTTGCTTTCTCTTGAATGCCAGTAGCGGAGCAAATTGCAGTCGTAATTCGAACACAAGACTACCGGATAAAATGGCGAGAGCTACTGTGCTCGACCATCTTTGGCATGACCATCAAAGAGTTTTTTTTTTACTTCAATAGATTATTCTATGAAAAGACAATCGAAGTATCTAGAATCAGATAGAGATCGCCATTTTTAATGATCTATTTTTTTTCGAACATATTTTTTTAATTGTAATAATATCGCCAATATTCATCGATGTGTGAACATGTGCAGAAAAAAAAATAAGAGCAAAAAAAAGTTTTAATAGCTCCATTGAGGTTTCGAATATAATTCTTATATTTCTTAATTGTGTTAGGATGATAAATGGGAAGCACAGTGCCTATTGTTTTAATAGTTATATTTACTATTTTATTTTTATTTTAATATTGAAGATTATAATGGTGTTCTGTCGCTTCACTCTTTTATCGCCATTATATAGCTAATGATGACTTAACTTGAGATACCATTATTGAACAGCATAATAGTTACAATTTACGTCACTTTTGTATGGTAGTAGTTATCGCTAGATCGCTAGGTGGATAGTTTTCGCTTAACACCGACGTATTTTGTGGTAATAATTATAATTTTATTCGACCATCTTTATCACATTGTAAAAGAACATTAAGTAACCAAGATTATATATTGCAGGACAATATTATCTCAAATTTCCCAGATGGATGGTTATTTGGATTAAAATTCACAATATAGTAAAGCCTTTTAGCACTTTCAGTATATAATATCTATACTTGTTTATGGAATAATTTCTGCTTGCGATACCTCTCATCGTAAATTACTTCATTCATAAACAATTCTTTTGCTCAGTATGTACTAACAGATTCCATTTTGAGCTAAACTACGTTGTTTGCATTTGGGCCAACTAGAGAGAGAGAAGCATGCGACATTGTGTTTTCTACACATTCCCATTTTACGAGTTTCAACTCAATACGAGTTCTTCATCAATGCTGTGAAACAAGCGGAAATATTTCTATGAATAGCGAGCTAAATTCATGACGGTCACATGATGAATATAATCACGTGTTCTCCATTGAATTGAAAACTGGCATTTGACTTGTATTTGTTCTACTCTTGTAAAATTTAGGTACAATTTCAAATTTGATAGTTGGGTATGGATGTTAAAAAGTATAAAGACTCTTTGAAAAGTTTTTTTTTCAAAATTTAAAAAAATCGTATGCTATATGTGTGTTTTTAAATCAAGTGCATTTTGTTTAACTATGTGTGTTATTATTGTTAGCATGTATTTTTGAAAAGAAAGTTTCTGCAGAAAGCAGAAATAGGCAGCAGCGAAACGCAAGAACTGATTGGCTGGAAACACTTGGTGGCAGTTATGTGACTATGATGTCACATAAACTGATTGACTGGAAATATGTGATTGCAGTCAAGTCATTGACGTCACAAGAATTTAGTCCAATAAGTAAACTTTATAAAGGTTGGATCCTATTTTAGCCCGCACATTTATTCATCGCCAACTCGGCGAATCGGCCCAATTTGGCACATTTATTTATCTACTATGCTAAAAGTATGTTAAACTAGGATTTTACCCTTTATAAAATAAACGTTTAAGTGCAGACTGGTTTCTTAGCAAAGAATAAAGATATAACAACATTTATAATAAAGTTTTAGTTCTAAATTTGTACACATGTTTTACAACTAAATTCTCTAAAAAAAATTCTGAACGAATCATAGGAAATTACGCCTCGAAATAGAACTAATAATATAAATTCAAATTATAAGGAATATATAATGCACAAAACATTGATGCTCAAAAATAAGCAAAATTTTAATTAAATATTATACACCATTAGAAGACTAATTTAATACATGCCTATAATTGAATCAAATAAAACAATGTTGCTGAAAATGCACCCCAGAAATGTTTTAGTAAATTTTTGTCTGAGTTACGGAATTACAGTTAAAAGTAACAAAAAGTATTATATAGTCTGAGGGCTTTTACCTTTGTGTAGTACTAACTCAGATTTTTCCAGATAGAAAAAAATTCAATACTATATTATTAAATTCCTATTCCGTTCACGGTTTAGAACAATCATATTTTCTTATGCTACTTCTTTTTCATGTGGATCAAGCTCTTTTTTCCTGAAGGGAATATATTCTCTGATTATTTTCTGTATTTTAATCTCAAACATGCCGAGTAGAAACTGTGCTGAGAATTTTAAGTAAAAAAAATCAATAAATGAAAACTATTGCCAAACTCATGCTGTTACGAGATTTTCAAATTAGAAGTTTCCGATATATTTTGTTAATGAACAACCGCTAAGAACTGAAAGATAAACAATGGGTCTAACAGGTTCCAAAAAAAATTAAATAAATTGATGATAAATAAATGGGCAAGTAATTAACAAATTCTTAAGTTCAAGTAAGATTGATTCTTTTTCGCCTCCTTTAAAAGATTTATCGCTCTACTGTTTCAGTAATTTTTTTTATTATTATTGCTATTATTCAGACCAGGTAGACGATGGTGTATTACATCCTTGAAAAACAGTCTACTTTCTGCTCAACTCAACCATCCAAGCTTTCCCACGAATAAGAATAGCAAGAAAAGATTCTGATTTATTTATATCTCTTTTTATTCGTTGTAATTTCTCTCCGCCTTTAAACTCAATTTGTCAAACTCAGCAAGAAAGGCTTAGTAGATAAGAAGTGGAAAGTTGTAATTCTCAGAAGTCGCCAGGTGCATTTTTTGATTAGTTCTTGTTTTATTATTATTTTGGACTTTCTTATATTATAAACAAGAAGGGAAAATGTGGAAGAAAAGTAATATTTTAGGAGGTTTCTGTGTTATTTGAAGGTGGAATTTGTGTAATTACAATTCAAGATTTTTCCTTTTCCCTCGAAATGTTTACAAATTATTCTTTTTCTGTAGAACTGGATTATTTTTCCTTTTTACTTTGAAAAATGTAAAAATCCAATTTAAAACATATTCTTTTTGAGAAAGTAGTTAGTTATTTCAAAATTATACATTTCATACAGTGTAATATTGATTTACTTCTAAGCAAATAAATTGTCTGAATGTTTATTCGAAAAACAGGTTAAAATTTTTAACACTAAAAAGATCAATAATAGAGTCAATTGCTGGTAAAAGATGTCATTGGAAAAAACCCGCGATGTTAAAGTCGCGAGTATTTCAAAGAATTCAGGAACAATTTGTAACATTTAAAGAAGCCTGGTACTTAAAAGTCTTTATAACGGTCATAAATATAGTTCATTGTTATCCTACTAAATCAATGGCTACTAAGTCATTATCCTTAAGCAACGAAGAACAATAGAGCCAATTTCGCGAACACAATGTAGTCTCGGGACTTAATTATCTTCTCTTCCTATATTGCGGATTCACAGAGAAAATGCAAAGTTTTCTATTAGTGTATTGTTAACAGTATAGTACTTCATTAACAAAATTATCTGAACTAAATAAATGGGAAATGCATTTTGCATATACTCTGATTTTAAGAAAACATTAAAACTCACAAAGGAAAATATAATAAATTATATTAATAAAATGAATTTAAGTCTGTATGAGAAGGGGGGGGGGTCGAAACAAAAAGGGGCAAAAAAAAAAACTCCAATGCATTTTCAAGTTTTGAGATTCGTCCAGAAGTCTTTCGAAATTTTTTTTAAAAAAAAAGTCCTTATGTTGTACTTTCAAATCAAGTGCATTTTTTTTTACTTACGTGTATTATTATTGTTGACAAATATTTACTTTTTTGAAGAAAATTTTTGCAAAAAACAAAAGTTGCCAACAACAATGCGCATTGAGCTAATTGGCTCGAAGCATGCAATTGTACTTATCATGTGACTATGACGTCACATGAATTTATGAACTGATTGGCTGGAAACACGAGATTGAAGTTACTTGAATATGACGTCCAATGAATTTAGCCCATTTAATTTTATATTTATTTTGAAAGTGGCGAACTTTCGAAGAAAAAATGACTAAATCAGAATAGATTCGAGACTTTTTCTTATTTAGTAGAAAACATGCAGATGTAATATTCAGCAATTTTCACAATTGTTTAGCATATTCGAAGTTACATATATTTAATGCTATTTTGAGAATTTCATTCCCAGAAAATTTTGTATTCTATTTAAAATTTATATTATTAATTATTTAAAATTAAACTAAAATCGCTCAAAATATAAAATAATATAGTTATCTAGGAGCGCTATGTAACTCATTTATTTTTCACACATATATATAACTTATATTCACTAATATATAAATCGACTCTATTTTGAGTTTTACTGAGCCCCCAGAATTAAGAAACGTGATTTATTTTCTTTTACAATAAAGTCTAGAAAATTTATTTCACCCTTTCCAAGAATAGTCTGGATGTGAAATGCTTTCCAACTCTTTTCAGACAGAATTTCCCAACTTTACAAGAAATACTGTACAATCCCAACACCTAAGGTGCCATCTTGTTCTTGATTAATGCTTCAGCTATATTTGAAATCAATCTCAAAAACCCAAGTCACGTTTAAATGTAATGTATTTCGAATCGGAAGTTAAGGTCAATTACCAATAACCTCTCGAAGTCAGCAATTGATTAATGTGCACGATCACTGATTCGCTACAAAAAAAATAATACTAATTTCGAAATTTTTAACGTGCATTTCTTTTTAAGGCAGCAACACAATCACAAGCGAACCTAAGAGATTTCATAAAACAATCTTACAAAATAATCTTTAAAAAAAAAGTTGGAAGAATTTCATTTACAACTTTTTTTTTTAACAATCCATCCGTATTAATCATCGTTGTCGTCTGCCAGTTAGCATGTTGCCAGTCCAACACAGACTAATAATTCACCTTTTTTTATTTACTGAGCTACCGTTCGAAAATATTTCGTTATCGTTTGGTGATTTATTGCGCTATTAAGTTTTCAACTCCAAAAATTTTTTGTGTGTGTGTGAATGGCTTCTATTAGAAAGAGAAGAATTTTAAAGCTAAGAAAGAGAATTCTTATTTCTCAACTAATAAATGGCGTAAAATTATAGTGGATTTTATTGTGGCCGTATATTTTTATTTCAAAAACATTCTTTCAACGAAAGAAATGCTTTTTCAAGTTGACAGCATACGTTATTATGTGAATCCATTGATGGAATTTTCATTTTTTTTTTAATTTGCTTTCGAAATTATAATGCTTTCACGAAATTTTAAGGCACTTCGAGACATTTGCTTTCATTTTCATTCAAGTATAGTATTAGAACAGCAAACGAAAAATAAATTATCATTAAAAATATACGAGACACTGATGTTTTTATTCAATTTTTGTCTCGTTTTCACTATTTTTTTCCAAGTTTATTTTCGAAAATATGTGTTGGAATAATAAAAAAGGGGGAAAAAGACTTAAATTTTCAAATTACTATTTTAAAATTCTTCCCGTTTACATTTTTTTTATCAATACAATTCTTTTAATATGTATTTATCAAACAACTACCAAGAAAATGAGACTTTTTGTTCCATAAAATATTCCAATAGATTTCAGTTTTGCAATCAAGTACAGCAATTTTTACGAAATAGAAGTAAAAGTAAATTAAATGTTTGAAGAAATAATTTAAACTGTCAGTTTGTTTTATGAAATAGTCGGAAAGAATTTATATAATCATGCACGGCGAGATTTAAATAGAAATTCAAATCTATAGAAAAACTATTGGCATTGTTAACAATAGAAATTGTTTTCAAAAGTATCGCGATTAGTAATGATTAATATTGGAATAGAGATATTCTTATTGCTTTGATTATAATCGATGCCGAAAGTAAAATTCTAATACAAAATTAAAGAAAAAAATTGATAGAAAATGGTTTTTGTTCCACAAAGAGAATAAATACCACTGAAAACCTTTTTAAAAATAGTACTAAAACTATTATAAAAATAGTTCTGAAACAACTACAAGAATATTGTGTTAAAACTTCGATATACTTTTGATAAGGAATTTTTTACTCCACCATTTTTCCCGAGAATTAGTTTGATTTACATATCTCATGGTTAAAGAAATATAATTTTTTTTAATGTTCATTAAATGTTTCCTTTGCTTACAATATCTTAAGAATTTCAAATATGTATAAACTTCCTAATAATAAAAATTGCAAGCAAAGCTAAAGTGGTTGTAGTTAGAATGTGGATATCGATTCTGCGCTGTTGATCAAGCCTCGTGATTTAATTTTTTATTTATCGTCTGCTCATGTTTGTTCGCGATGTAATACAATATTCAGTTCGTTTTTGAAAAATATCGTTTGCTGTATTTAACTGTGCTTGCGAGTGGAATAAAATAATTAGATTCTGTTTGGATTTAATAAGGTAAGTATTCTATTCTATTTTATTTTTTTCTATTATTTATTTATACCAGCTTCGACGGAACAATCCAAACAAATATGCACAAATATTGGAATATTTTATACGATTCGAAATATTAAAAAAAAGATAACTAAATATTGAATAAGAAGAGAAAAAATACTTGTAAAAACCACAATTTCACTATAAATGCCATAAAAATACAGAAAAAGGAAGGGGAAGTGTTCATGTGAACGTAGCAACGAAAGTAAAACTCAGACGAAAATGAAATGTGAGGCTTTCAACCTCGACAAAATTGTACTCGATAGCATTTTCTGACTCTTAGAAATGTGAACGGACTCGAATTATATTTCCGCAATTTTATTGTTACCTCCCGTGGATTCCCGAAATTCGATGTCGTTTTGCGATTGGCGGAATAGGAAGAATTTTGAAAAAAGAAATAAAACTCTTGCGAATCTTTTTCGTGTTCCGAAACGGTTATAATATTTCATTTATAGTTTTCTCTTCCTGGACTAATAAAAACAAACGTATATAAAATAAAGATCTATAAAAAGGATTTTTATTATTTTGACTTTTACAGTTAAATTATGGTTAATCTTGTTTGCATAAAGCGATAAATACATATTTGGTTTGCTGTTTTCGTGCTTTTTGAGAAGTTATTTTTATTCTACACAAGTTTATGTGTCCTTTCTGGTATTTTAATGGATTATTCTCACCGGATTGAGTTCACACCTGTAGCGATGGGATGCACGCACATACACTTTGAATCGAGTAATAAAATACCGGATACTTAAAAATTATTTAAATAAAAAATGTTTTGATAATTTCGGGCTATAAATACAATATTTTACTAAAGAAAAAAAATTCAGGAAGTGTTGACGTAATATTATTTTTCTTTTCAGAATGTTTTAGAATTCATACTATTTTCTACCTGCATATGCATGAATGTTATAATAAAATAAGCATCTAAAAAAGCGACTTCGGAAACATAGAAATTAAATTTATTACTCAATAATTTTCATACCTTTGGCTTAGTTCATATTTTATTTGCTTAACATTAGTAATAATTGAAAAGTGAAGAAAATTAAATATTTTTTACCATTAACAAAGCGGCATAAAATTAAACATACTTAGATTGTTTTTGGCACGCCTCACTTAAAAAAAATCGACAAAAAATATTTTTAAAAGAAAAATATATATATCCAATTTTCATTTACTTAACAATTCGAGTTGAAAATTTTTCTATCAGAAAATTAGCTGAAATCTTGACGGTGACGTGATAAAAACTATCACGTGTTCATTCAATTCAAAACAGACATAAAATCTACACTCTTGCCGTTATATTCGCAAAATTTAGATACAATTTAAAATTTTATAATTGGGTTTAAGATGTTCAAGTATTAAAAAAAATTCCTCAAAACGTTTAGGATTTAAAAAAAAGTTTGCATTAAATGTGTATTTTTAAATCAAATATATTTTGCTTACTTATGTGCGTTATTATTGTTCACAAATATGTTCTTTTTAAAAGAAAGTTTCTGCAAGAATCAATAGTTGGCAACAGCTTAGAGCTTTAACTGATTGCTTGCACTTATCATGTGACTATGACGTCACACGAATATATGAACTAATTGGTTGGAAGCACGTGATTGTAGTTTTTTCATGTGACTGTAACGTTACGAAATTTAGCCACTTAAAAATTTTGTGGTTACCTTTGAAGAAAATTTTATGCATGTGTTAATTTTTTGACTGAAACATAATGTACCCATTCATTACAATTAAATGTACAAATCATGTCTTAATTTAAGTACAAATCCCATTACATTATTTAAAAAACGATAAAAACATTCTGCTGGAAGACATTCTGGTAAAATATCAAAATCCTCAACAAAATTCAAAAACCTGTCATTCACATTTAAAGAAACTGCAAGCGAACCAATTGAAAAGGTAATTTCAGATAAAAAAAAAAGTGGGTTTTTATTCTCATCTACATTTTCGAATAACTGCGCTATTTTTCAAAAAGGAAAGAAAACAGTACTAGAATCTCCTCTCTTTCTCCCCCTCAAGGGGCTCACCTTCTTTAGGTGGGTACGGGTGTCACAATCCCAAGGTACCC
>BMAV01004996.1:221601-244253 GCA_019973955.1 Trichonephila inaurata madagascariensis
CTCCATCTTGTCATCCAATTTCTTCTTTTCCCGTCCAGACCACAGACTAATGAATGTTTGGCGCAGTATAGCCAAAACTGGCTCTTGCGCCATAAAACACAAAACTCACTCACTCACTCACTCACTCTTCCCTTTCTCCCCATCTTGTCTCTCTTTCATTACTTTATCTATTTATTGACTATTTGCATTCTGATACTCCCTGTGGTGAGGTCGGATTCTTCGATAAGTACCTCTGATTCGTGAATTTTTGTTGTAAAGACACACGATCCATATGTGGAATCTAATTCTCTTTACTAGAAAATACGTCGACATGTGTTGTTAATCTTATTACAGAAGCCAGAGGTCGAGTCTATGACATTTTCATCTGCCGTTGATGTATCGCCTGAAACACATCTTGATCGTGTTTTTAGGATTTTTAAATCTGGTTTTTGTGTGTGTGTGTGTGTGTGTGTGTGAAGGTATAAATACATATACGTATATGAAGTGAGAGATATTTTTCTGCAGTTTTAGGTGTTTTTTTAGTTAAGTTTTTAAATTATGGACAATGAAGTGTGTTTCATTTAAAATTGATTCATTAAAAGTGATTTTTCATTTAAAAATTATTCGGATTTCTTTTTTTTTACCCCAAGCTTTTACAACGTTCTGAAAATTCGTTGTTACTTTCAGGTTGCCTTTCTTGTAACATTAATTATGGAATCCAACTCGGAACACTTGTTACGGTAAAAAAGGTCCTGAAGCATTAATATTATATATTGACTTCTCTAAACTTTAAAGTATATTTTTTGCACTTTTTGCGTATGAGATAATCTATTCTTCTGATTTCAAATGTGTTCCGTTTCTTGTTCTGTAATGCGAAACAAGTGAAAAATTGCAATTTTGGTAGAATTCTAAATTTTATGAACAGTGCAAAATAAAAGAATGTATGTGTTACGACATAACAAATTAATCCAACAACCTGAAGTTCTCTTTAGAGATGTATGTCTGAATTTGAATTAGGATGAGTGAGTGAATATTAACGTCTCTCTGTTCAATTACACGACGGCTTTTGCGACGAAAGTAATTTTGAATATAGGTTAAATAACGAGGATGACACCTGAACTGGCATCCCCCTCCTTTCCACACCAACGGAAGGACGTTTGAGCCATGACATATTTAACGTGCATTGCCCCTTTTCCACGGCGGGTCTTCAGAGGTACCAGGCTCGAACTCACGACACGCCCGCCACGAGTCCGTTACTTTGTCCACTATGCTACCGCAAACATAAATTTGAGCTAGGGTCTTAGGCATTATAAATAAAAATCAAATTATTCATTTAAATTTAAAACCACTCTTGCGATGGATTTTCCTTCTCTAGAATCATAATAAAATAATATGGCCTATAATTTACACTTTACACACACACACACACTCTCATTTAAAAATTATCATTTTACACTTTACAGCTACCCCTTCAAATCAAGGCACTTTTGGATGTTTTTTGCAACATTTTTCGTTGTTCCGAAATGAGAAAAATCCGTTTGTAGTCGATCTATACTAGAAAAAAAAACGTGCCTCCCAAATTCCTAGTAAGTAGGTCTAATAGTTTCGGAAACTTCGAAATGAGCGAGGGAGTCACTTTCTCCTATATACATAGAATAAAAAAAAAATCAGTGACGCAACAGCCCATGAGGGTCAAGGCCTACTGTGCCCATCTCAGTATATGTGACCATTGGGGGCTCAGGTGTATGAGCAGATGTCCCGATCAGGTAATCAGTCTGAAGTAAAACTCCCAGCGTTTAGTCCCCAAGCAAGTTTGGTACTCATTTATCGACCCACTGAAGGGATGAAAGGCTGAATCTACCTTGCCCAGCTCGAGGATAGAACCCCGGACCTGTGGAGAGGAAACGTGACACGCTACTACTCGGCCACTGGGCCTCTATACATAGATTAATAAGTTTATATATAAATTTTATCCCTTTCTTGCCTGCATTAAATATTTTTTCTTTTTAAATAAAATTTTAAAAAAAAAAATAATATTTCTTTAAAATAAATACTTTATTAAAAAATATATTATCAATGAACCTTGTTTATAAAATAAAAAAGCTAGTTACGAATTTTCCATGTACCTTACCATGTACTTTCTTTTGCAAAAACACACGCATGTCAGATATGCGCCTTTTACATATTTCTCTAACAAATCCAGACGTTCAGGACAGGTTAGGATCAACTCTGAATCATGCGACATTGTTACAGTTATCGTCAGAACGTAACGGGCATACCCAGATTTTTAAAGAGGAGAAAAAAAAGTCAAAATCTCCGTCATGCGAATCTCTATTTTTTTTTTATTCACTCTCTATCCGTCTGAAAAGTTATCATTAAAAGCTAAGGCCTAGACAATTTGCAAGGAGGAAGGTGCACTACATACCACGGGTCACGAAATACGCCGCTCGTTGTAGAGAGTGAGAGAGGGATAAAAAAAAAAAGAAGGACTGGGTCTAGTTTAGTTTAATGGAGGTTGGATTATGTTCTGTCGTTAAAGAGAACAAGAAAAGAAAGCTCTCCAACTATTCGGTTCTTTGAAGAAAAAATGTTAGAGGCTAAAATAATCTGGACTTTCCGATACGGTCATGGGTTTTTGAAGAGAATGGGATCGGAATTCGCCAAATGCTCCGACAATTTGATGTTAATGAGAGAATTTGATTAAGTGGAAATTGAGAAGTTTGCGGTTGGATGCAGAAACGGCAAAAAAAAAAAAAAAAAAAAATGGGGAAGATTGCACAATTTATTTTAATAAGCTTTCCGAAATCTCTCTTTTTTGTGTGCCAGAATGTTTGTTTTCAAGGAATAACTGTAAAAATGGTGATTTCTTTCGTTACGAGATACTTTCTCCAATTCCAAGACTTTCTTGGAATTTGCTTTTTGTATTTTATTTCGAGTGTGTGAATATTAACGTCGCACTGTTCAGCGACAAGAGGGTTTTTGGCGACGCGGACCACGTAATTTTGGAATTTTGTTTCGAACTACAGGATTATGAAGTGGAACACTTAACTTTGGGGGAAAAATTGATACTTACGTATTATACCGTCGACCAATTTCGTCAAATAACAAAATATCGCGATATACAGCCAATAGTGGAAACCATTTCCACTCACTTTCGAACACAGAAATAATAATGTGGATAGCTATTGGCAACATTTTTTGACTTGGCGAAACTAATCAACGGTATAATACGCAAGTACAAAAAAAAATTTAAGATTCTATCGGCTGTTCATGTGAGTGATTATGTTATATTAACGTCATACTATAAAGCAACAAGATGACTACAGGGGATGGACCTCGTAATTTAGAACCTTGGTCAAGTGACGAGGACGACACCTAAGCTGGCACTTCCTTCTCCTAACTACCACATGAACGGGAGGACATTGAGCCTAGACAGATTTAATGTGTGCATCGGTCCCCTCTACATAGGGGTATTCGGTGGCAACAGGTTGATTGATTGAATATTAACGTCGCACTGTTCAGCTACACGAGGGCTTTTGGCTCGGTGGCAACAGGACTCGAACCCGTGGCACTTCAGCCATGAGTTGGCGACCATAACCACGAGGCTACCGCGGTCATATACCGTCGATCAATCTCATCGAAAGACGTCGCCAAATGACGCGATAAACAGCCAAATGGATAAAGTATTCCCGCGCATGTTCAAGCACAGTAATAATAACGATGACAGCATTTGTCGAGATTTTTTGAATTGGCGATGACCTTCCGCTTGGAGAAATTAGTCGACGGTATAATCCGTCCCAAAAAACTTAACACTCTCATCTGTGTGTCGGTTATTCGAATTCAAGAAAGCAATTTCATCTTGTGAAGTTTTCTACTCACTTCCTCGAATATAGACTAGTGAATCGATTTGAATGCAATCTGAACAAGTGTATCTGGAACGAATAAAATATGTTTATGTGTAGTTACATATTTTATGCTTTGTGAAAGTATTTTTATGGCTATATTAATATTCATTGGGGGATCTTCAGATCTTTTAAAAATATTTAGAAACACTTTTTCAAGAAAAACATAATTCCAGAGTAACCTTCAGTATGACTTATACTCTTCCAAATGCAATATATTGCATTCAAATAAATACTTTCGTCTAAATTTGAGGAGGTGAGTAGAAGATTCCATGGGGTTAGTATTACATTCACGAATTCAAAATGGCCGATAGATGGCACCATTTTGATTTCTTATTTTGGTTAAAAAGTTTCCTCCGTCATATTATATCACGTAATGCAGATCCTACTTTAGCATATTGCCTTACCCTGATCCTCATCAACATTTTTTCCCCATTCCCTGGGTTTTTACAGAATTCAGGCCCCATTTTTAGAAAAACGAATCTCGCGTTCCATATATGTGTTTCGACTTCGAATAATTTCCTTCCATTTTATATAAAGAACTTGAGCAATTTCATTTCAAAAACTGTTTAGTTTTTATGGTTAAATTTCATTAAATTTTGTTGATTTTTGATATATAATTGGCTAGTGACCAGGTTGTAAGTAAAACAGTTGAAGAACAAGTGAATAGTGGAAAGATTTCGAAAAATTTTTCTTTCAATTTTGAATGAAAAACATAGAAAAATTCGACTGATGTTAGTATTCGATTGTTTATTAACATCCCACTTCGAAGCGACATGAAGACAATTGGCGATGGATCTCGTACTTTTGAGCCACGGTCAAGTGCTGATTTCATTTCAAATGAATTAAACTAGCTTCAGATAAATAATTATTTCCACATCTAGAGTTTTGTGTTCCGGATATATAAAAATGAATGATCTGAATGCTGTAACACAGCTGTGATTTTCGTCTTTGTGAAAATAATCACCAAACGTGCAAAGACACCTGTGCAACTTTGAATTATTGCGTAGGGGTCGACCTTTGACATCAAGAGGGACCCTTTTCACTTCCCTAGGAGGATGTAACGAGATGCTAAAAAGCGCGGGCTCCCTGATCCCCGAACAGAGAGAGGGAAAACCAGAGAGAGAAGCTTTGAACGTTCAAGTGAGCGGTCGCCGAAAGGGGTTCCTCCTCTCACAAACCATTGTTTTGAACTCTAATAATATTTTAATAAGTTTAATAACTTCAATGTATAATCTGTAAATAGTAGCTGTGACGTAAATAAACTAAATATTTAAATTAATCAATATCACGGTACCGTTATTTATCTCAAACGTCAAAGATGTGTAATGTGATTTGTTGCTCTAAGAGTGACTTACTCTTGATGTCGACAAGGACATATTTCCAGCACAAGTAATTTTTGTGCAGCTTAAGTAATTCAAGTTTTAATCATGCATATCAAAATATTTATATTCCTTTCCATTTTGATTTTTTTTTTCCTTTTGAGTTGTACAGCTCAATTGCATAGAATGTAAACTTAAAAATCAGGCTAGAATCTAGGCAAAACTCAATGAGTAGTGATGTTCAGTTCAATAACTATTTTAATTGTAGGTGTTTGTCACGTCATATATCATAGTGTCTTTGATTTTAATATATATAAATTTGACAAGTTGTACGAAGTAATATGTATTTCATTGAACCTCCTAACGATCAACTTTTTTGGAACAAATATCTTTATTTATTTTGTACAGAAGGAATCTAGAGGCAAATTAAAACATACAATTTTTAATTACAAGCAATAGTAAGCAAAGCTATAAAGATCGGTATCTCATAGATCTGACTCGAACCAGGACTCTACATGGCGAGTCTTTAGTCGCACCAAAAGAACATTTTAATAATAGATCTTGAATTAGTTAAACATAAAATAACAAATTTGAATTATATTCTTTCATAAAACATTCATTTCTTGTAGCGTTAAATGGTTTTTGAAATTTTTATGAGAGTAACTTCCCAAGAAAATCAAATGATTATGCATGCTCCCTATATTTTTAAGAATCAATATTTGGCGTTATTGTTGTTTGGCATAATTGGTGGCGTTACTTATCCCACTCGATCAATAATAACATCAGATCGAGGTGATCTGTCCACGAAATTTATCATAGCAAAGGAGGGGAAGATTTCGTCTATCTTCTAACTGCAGCTTATAAGCACCAAGCAAATGACAGTACAGTTTGGCTCCCTACCACCCTACTTTTGAGGTAAAACATTCGAGGGGTTCTTGGGACCTCTCTCCCCTCTCACACTGTCATCAAACTATCAAGAGGACTTTAGGTTTGCCGAATATTTGATGCCTGGATCCAGTAGCGCACACGGAAATTTTTCAAGGGGGGTGGAGAGAGTCCAGGGTCGAAAGTCTACCATTCTTGTATCATGCTCTTTTTGATTTTGTCGATTTTTCAGGCCCAAAAAACAGTAAAAAACTAATTACTGAATAAGTAATTAGCATTCATTAATAAAATTAATCATTAATAAGAAATATTTAATTAAATTTTACATCCTGTATGCTTAGAATTATAATCAATCGGAAAAAAATCAAGAACTTTGGGAAGGGGTCCGGACCCTAGGATCCCCCCTTGTGTGCACTACTGCCTGGCACTATACGTGCCTTCTCTAGGATTCGAACCCAGGCCCTTCAGAACAAAAGTCAGCGTCACTATCCACTATTCCGTTCGGGCGGCAATCTAAAACAGTAACCACGATAACTGAAAAACTTAAAAAAGAAACTGCAGGAAAGCTTTTTTCTAGCAAACAGCGAAATCTATCGATTCTATGAACGGCATAAAAACATAATTCTACGCTCCTGTTTGCAAAAACATTTCCACTTAAAAGGTATTCATGTACACAGAGGTGTCATTTCTTTTTCAAAAAATCATTATTCATAACAATTTTTTATCACGTGTATTTCACAATTTACGGTTCACGATATTCATCCGTCCTCTCCGCCTCGCGTTTTCAGGAAATCCCAACACAAAAGACTCCTCTCCTTTCATTGTGTTTCCGAAGTAACCATAAATCGCGACCGGATGAGGGAGCAAGTCAAGCAATGAGTCTCTGTCTCAATAAATAAAAGTGAACTTTCCCCGGTGGAAAACAAAGGAAGTCTTTGTGAACATGATACAGACATTCAAGGCCCTTTTTTAAGGTGGGGGGAAGGCACCACTCGTAAAAGAAAAGGGAAGGGGCCAAATTTAGGGATCGACATGCGTGACCGACCTCGCTAAACGGCCTTATTAGCTCCGGGATTTGTTTCAAAAATTCACCCTCCCGTCATATAAATCATAAGGGCTACACGTCATAATTGAAATGAAGATAATCTTCTCTAAAAAAACCTTTCTTTTTTCCCAGCGGCTTTAGTTCAGTTTTAGGAGGCCTTGACAAGGTTGCGAGCGTAAATTTTTACTTTATCTGATGCCAGTGACGCCACAAATTCGTCTTTTTAGGAGGTACCCCGAGCCATAAATATACTTGAAAGGGGCATGAATTCTTTTGGGCTTATAAAAGAAGGTAATTACATCATTTTAAATGAATTTTTTTCTATCTGATGCAATGTTCTGGCACTTTTTGGAGAGATAAACCGAATGCGCCGGAACGATTTTGTTCTAAAGTTCTTATTAATTAGGCTGGTTTTATATAAATAATTATTTCCACCCGTTTTCTGTCAGGAATATTTCATGTTCTTGGTGAAAAAAACATTGTATGATCTAGCAGGTTGCATCCAATTTTCCCTCAAGAGGGATTTCAGGGTCGACAAAGGCACTAAAGTTGTTTTCAGCACCGGTAAGTTTCATACAAATAAGCGAGACTAAGATACAAATTTTAAAAAAATTAAGTTGTGTTTTGTATCAAAATGTTTATATTCCTTTTAGGAATCTTTACGCGTCCTATCACTAATCCTCTTGGGGAATCTTTGGTCTAGCATTCACGATTCACAGCCATCCCTCTCAAGAAGGAACCCTGATATGCAGATTAGTTCGACTATATAAAGTCAGAGTTTTGTAAATATAGGAGAAGGAGGTATAGAAGCTGCTACATTCGCTACGCAGGTGAGATTGAATAAAGTTAACTTTCGCATGTAAAGATTAAAAGTGGGGTTTGGCCACTGTGTTGAATTAGTATATTTAAGTTAGGAATCCACGTTAGATTAAGTTGAGTTAAATAAGTTACTTGCGCACGTTTACTTAATTGTAAAGTTGAGTAAATAAATAATTGTTACTATGGAAGTCATGGCTCTGCTTTCGTTCCTCCCCCACCCTTAGGTAGGCAAGACGGTGAAGGAGAAACTTCAGGAGTAAGTCGCTCACAATATTTTTATCCAGATTTCTTTTTCAGCTCTACATTTCAGTTTCATTTAATGGCTGCAATAGCTCTGCGGTCATGGTCACTATTCATGATGAGCGGGGCATGAATTCGAGCTTCAGTGCCACTGAAGACCCAACGTGTAAAAGGGCTTGGGCACGTTAAATCTGTCATAGCTCATGTGATTGTTTATTTAGGTCGCACTATAAAGCAACACGAGAGCTAATGGTGATGGACATACGTTTGAACCATGGGTCAAGGGACGAGGACTACACTCGGCTTGCAACCTCTCTCCAACCTCCCACATATATTGGATGTCTTTTAGATTTAATGCGCCTCAGCTCCTCTATACGGTCATTTTTCAGTGGTAATAGGGCTCGAACTCATAACTCGTCGGCCTCAAGATCGCATGACCATAACCACTAGGTTACTGCGGCCACATTCTAAGCCGTAGTAAAGTTAAGAGGGCGACACCTGAGGATGCACCCCATTCTCCAATGTTCCACAGCAGTTCAACTCTAGGACATTGAGCCTTGACAGATTTAACTTGCATAAGCCCCTGTACAATGCGAGTCTTCTATGGCATCAGGAGTCAAACCCGTGATGCCAGCACGAGTTCATAATCATGAACCCTGGTCATACTGTGATTAAAATCTATCTATAAAATCCATAACAGCTAACGCGTTGCATCAATTATCATTTACGTTACCATGTGAACTTTGCGAGCGTCACCGAACCGGTATAGTGGTTAGTGACGCTGACTGCGGTGCCGTAGGGACTGGGATCGAATCCCGGAGAAGACATGGATGTTTGCAAATATATAGTGTCTTTGCGGCATGGAGGTATTCTAAATAGGCATCGAGCCGCAAGTCCTCTCGTGGGATTGGTGGAAGAGGAAGAGAGGTGGGAGGCCCCTGGCCACCCTCAGGGTTTTTTCCCCCTAAATTGGAGAGGAACCGAGCAAAATCGTACTGTCACCTGCATGGTGCTCAAAGCTAAGGATAATGACAGGCGTAAAAATTCTAGCCCTTAGCCGCGATGAACTTCACGGGCATCGATCTGACTTCGTCAGGCAGGTGGCATTAGTCACAACAACAACACTTTGCGAGCTCGAAAATCATTCAACATATTTGCTGACGAAACACACAAACCCCTTAGTTAAAGTCATTCACCAAGTATGACAAAGCATAAAATAAGGTTGTTAACCCAAGAAAAATTCCTCTAACCATTAAAACACAAAACAAAAGTGTCATTCGAAACCTGTAACAAGCTTCACTCTATTCCTCCGGAGCACTCAATTTATAAGAAAACAGGAAATAAACGACTAAACCCTAGCTTATCATACTTTTACGATCCACCTCATATCATCCTCAACTCAAAAACACTTTTTTTAAACAAATGTTTTGTCCAAAACGGAGATGCCGAGCATATTATTCGATGTTCTGTTGTTTTCCACAGCGGTTCTGAATCACCTTTCCGAAAAAGGCTCCTTTGTCTAAGTTCCACGGTTATTATTATGAGAGGGAAAAACGCATTTCACAAAAGCAAGCCCCAAAAAAGACTTTTCTAATTTTTTTTTTTTTTAAGATTAAGATTAAATATAATGACCGTGAAAGTTGTGAAAGAAAAAACCCAAGATATGTGAAGAAACTGTCACCCATTGTTAAGTCTCTGATTATAGTTTTATTATTATTACAGTGTCTGTGCGCGCTATTCAACTCGGAGGGGTGATGCTTTGTCACGTAATGGCGACATAGAGGAAACGGGTCGTAACTAATAACGTCTCGCTACGGTACATCCTGATTGGTTTTCATTCAACGTGTGGATTTAAGATTAAGTGGGGTGGGGCTGGAGGAGCTGGGAGAAATAAAACAGGATATTTAATTGGTAAATCATCCGACGGAATGAGAAATATAAATTGCGAAATTTCAGCTCTATTACTTTAATTAAGCCTAATGAAGATTGAAGACAGCTACTAACGCTATATTGGCTCTTTCAATCTATTGCTAGATTGAATATTTCACAAACAGAATATCGTATTGCTTTGACGAAAGTGTTTAGATAACGTATTTTTGCAGCAGTGCTTCTCAAACTTTCAATACTTGCAAACCAATATCCTATCAGAATTTCCATCGCACCCGCCTTCCATACGATAACAATGTTTTGAATTCAATACTATATTTTGACGCTAAATCTATAATACCATTTTAACCTCTTAAGTGTCACTGGCGTATGTATACGTCTCGCTTAGCCAGAACGTTTATTGTCCTGAGCGTATATATACGTCGTTTCGAATTGCGACCTTTTCTGTGCATTGCTATCCATAAAATTATTCCGAACGCTTTGGAATGCAAGAAAAGGACTTTGACAGTTTTGTGAAGGATTTACTTATTTCAGAGAGGATTTGCTTATTTATTCCTTTTCTTTCCCCTACCCCCAGCCTTCCAGTACATTACATGCACCACCTAGTGCGTCTTCGTGGAAAAAGGTGTCATCGAGGAGTGAACTGCGTAACTTTTAATCAGCTGTTAAAGAGATTAATTATAAACAGTACAAATTATTAAGATAATTGCTAATTTTTGAATATAATTTTATATATGACAAAAGCCCGTGTAGTCACTGACAATTATTAAACTTCTTATTAACTTAGTATTGTTAAATTAATTTTAAAATACGTTGTGCAGTACTGATATATTTATAAGCGTATTATATCAGTGTACATGTGTATTTTATTTTTTATTATGTCAGACTGGCTTTTTTTTTGTTTACTTTCAGTAAATTAATTATTTTTTAAATAATCTTTTGTTTTCGACTTTTCTATATGCCCTGGTAGAGTTATCACGCCTCCCTAGGGGGGCGCCCCACAGTTTGAGAAACGCTGTTTTACAGACCATAACAGAGAGACTTATTTGAAATTGAATTAATTACTATTGAAATTTGAAAAATATTTTGTCATCCCCACTATTTGTTTTTGTCAGAAATATAAACAATACGTTATTCTTACTGAAAACAGAAATTAACCCTATCTTGTTTGAGTGAGTGTTTATTAACGTAGCGCTCTAAAGCAAAACTTTGGCTATTGATGAAGGACCACGTAATTTTTGAACCCCTATTAAGATAAGAGGTCGACACCTGAGCTTGGGCACACCCCCTCACTTCAAACTAAAACATAATGTTAAGTGAGGGAGTGAATATTAACGTCTCACTGTTCAACTATATTCGAGTGCTTTTGGTGACGGACCTCGTAATTCTGAACTATGGTCAAGTGACGAGGACGACACCTGACCTGTCACCTCCCTCTCCTAACTACCACACTACATCAACGGGAGGATGTTTGAACTCTCAAACAGATTTAACGTGCATCGCTACCCTACACAGCGGGTCTTCAGCGTTATTTGGTTCTAACTCATGACACGCCGGCCACCAGTCCGTTACCTTGACCACTAGGCTACCGCGGCCACCACATAATGCCAAAGGGAAGATTTGGAGCCTCGATAAATTTAACGTTCATCAGGACCTCTACACGACGGGTCTTCAGTAACACCAGGACTAGAACCCGCGAACACACTGGCCTCGAGTTCGAGACCATAATCACAAGGCTACCGCGGCTACCTCTTGGCAGAGAGAATTTAAAAAAAGAAGTCGTATTTTGAAGCTACATAAGGGCTATTGGCGATGGAGCTCGTAATTTTGAACTTTATTCGTTACCAGGGCTACAGCTGATATGGCCCTTCACTTTCTAAGCTTCCATGCCTCTCCAAAGTTGAGCTTTTGAACCTTGGCAGTTTTTACTAGTATCAGAGCCCTTCTACATATTGGGTCTTCAATGACATCAGAACTAAAATCCGCGATTCGAAAATGCTAACCACGTATCGTTCTGAAACGCTTTCACGAAAATTGTTTCATATTTTGATATCACATAAAGCAAAATAATAGAATCAATACTACGTCAGTAGCTCATAGTCCAAAGCCTTGTGTCATATCATGTAAGGATTTTGATACCCTTTAAAATTTTAGGCGCAGCACCCCTCTTTACTACCCTCAGCGATTTGGTAAAATTGAATCTCGCCCCCTCCACTTTCCTGCCAACTAAAAACACATAATTTATCAGCCTAATAACGGTAGCATCAAGAAGTATATCAAGGGGAAATTTTAGAGCCCAAAAAGATTTGGTGTGGATAATATTTGTAAATAAACAGTTTTTCAAAGTGGGTGATCATTAAGAGTTTCTATAAGTTCTACAAATACTAAAATTTGTGTGTCACAAAGTCAGCATACTTATTTTTAGAGATTTAAATATATTACACTTTTCTAATTCATAATGAAGTTTTACTATTTTTAATGCAGAGGGGCTACAATGGGTTCAAGTCATGACGGTCAACTGAGAAAGGCAAACACCTCTGTTCATCGAATTCAAAACAGACATTAATATAATGTACTTATTGATCTATTTGTAAGACTTGGGTAAAATTTCAAATTTTATAATAGGGTAAAAATGTTCAAATGCTATAAAAAATAAATTTCTTCAAAAGATTTAAAAATTATAAAAAAAATCTTGTTTTATGATTGCACTTTTAAATAAAATGCATTTTTGTCTACCTATGTGCATTATTGTTGTTGACAAATTTGTATTTTTTTAAGAAAATGTTTCTGAAAAGATCCAAAGTTGGCAACAACGAAGTGCATGAACTGATTAGCTGGAAACACATGATTGTTTTTATCGTATGACTATGACGTCACATGAGATTTTTAATTGATTGGCTAAAAACACGGGATTATCATCATCATGTGACTATGACGTCACATGAATTGAGATCATTGAAATTGTATTATATTCACATAAAAGGTAACATCTCCACCATGAATGCCGTACAATTACACGTAACACGAAATAAATTTGAATTTTAATGTCTTGTGGAAAAATGATTATTAAGGAATAAAAATATTACAATATAGAAGAATTTTACAGTGATTAAAGATTACAACATTTAGCATTTGAAACTTTAATAAGACGTATTTTTTCCGTTCAATTTTCGATAGATAACGAAATTAATAAAGGTTTGTAAATGTAAAAAAAGACAAAGATAGTAAAGTATAACAATTTTCAACAAGTAATATAAAAAAAAAATTTTTTTAAGTCAATTCCTATTTAGATCAACAAAGAAAAATTTTATTTTAGCTACTTTTCATTCAATAGTTACAATTAATATAAATATGCATATACATATGATAGAATCACAACATTAAGTGGTCATTAATTTTTATTAATTATCATTTAAGTATCGCATTGTCATCCAAAACACAATCGGGTATATAAAATTTCAATTCAACTGAATGCTTTAAAGCGTGAGAAAAAAAAACCTTTTCAAGTTTTGTCACAAGTCGCCATAAATGATGCCAACGTGGCTGTATTTGTAATTCTTTAAATAATTAGTTTTAATCAATTAATTTTTTATTAATTACAATTAAATTACTGTATTGTCATTCAAAATAATCCTGTATATAAAATTTCAGCTCAATGGAGCGCTTTAAAATGTATTTTATTAACGATTGAAAATTCCACCAAGATAAATAAATATATAGAGAGTGTGAGCTAATAGTAGGAATTGAACAAAAGTCAGCAGTGATGGGATCGTTTTTATTCTTTCTAGAAATTTTAGTCGGTAGGGCTATTTTAGACCAATTTTATATTTCGTCATTGTTCTTAAAGATGCATGTACAACAGAAGAACACTTATGTTAGAAAAACATCGAATGAGAATTGGAGAGGATAAAGAGAAAAAAATAACCAGTTTCGCTTCAAATATGAACTTTTTTTAATATAGTGAAAAGAAAATTACTAAGTCCAAGGTTAGACTTTTCAGAAACCTGATCAGATGGCTTATCATAGACGGCTTTCGTTTTTCATTTGCAATTTCAAAGTGTCGGCCGGTCATTTCACGGTCATCATACAACGAAAAAGAAAAAAAAAGATATAAAATATATATTTCTTTTGGAAATTAATTCTAACTTTCGTTTATCTTTTTTTTTAATATTTGTTCGTAAACAACTTCAGTGGCAATTTTATCTGTGCTTGCTAGATATAACTCTATTAAACTCTAAATAATTCTATTGCTAATAACCATTTTATCGATTGTTGTATTATTTTCTCCAAAGAATGTTTAGTTTATACGAAATATTATATTATATTCTATAAACATTTCAAGCTATTGCCATTAATTCTTTACAGTACCTTTTAAAGAAATTCTTATGCTATTTAAAATTGTATTTACTTGGAATATCACCCTCGAGTCAGTTATTTTTTTTAACCTGTTTAAAATATAATAGTTATCAAAAGTATTTTTACTCGTTCATTTTTCATAACTTTCTTAGAAGTTATGGAATTCTTTTACCCATGAACTTTCACGTAAAAAGAACTTCACAGAAAATTTTACTTTTTAAAAAGATTTATTAGATTTTTTTATAAATATAGTGGAATATGTTTAACGCGAAAAAGCTTATAAAACGAAATATAGGCTTACATGAAATAATACGATAGTCCCGACAAACTATGTATTTTCATGCTTTTTCTTGTAACCCGAAACAAAGGTCGCTTAACACGAAAAGATTTCTCTTCTAGGAATGAACAAAATACGGAAAACACCAGCCGGAGTGGAGACTGCCTCGCGGTATCATCAGATGAATTCCCTTGCAGTTGATGACGATAATGTGTGTACAGCCCAATTATATATATATGGCAAACAAATACATTTCGGAGTTAGTTCAAAGCTCAGAAAATATCATTCATACAGATTACGACGACGAAAATGAAATGAATAATGCAGCTCTCCTGTTACCACGTCATCTGAAATGAGGATCATGAAAAGTATGCGCAGTTATTTAAACACACATTCCAGTGATGAAAAGAATAACAAAATGGACGACATCGAGCAATTTGTTGACAATTTGATGCTAAAAGAGACAATGTAAAGGAAACTTTCAGATTATTTTTCAAAATCTCAATAAACGTTTTGTTTTTTAAAAAAAAAAACTTTAAAATTCTATATTAAATTTCTTCAAGTTCTTGTAAATGTTTTTCTTTCATTGATTTTTATTAAATACATGCATATATTTATTTCTATGTAAATAAAATGTACTCTAATAAATCTAATTTTGGTGAATACATGTTTTTTTTTTGTAATATCCTTTAACACGAAAAAAATTTCAGACCCTTCAGTTTCGTGTTAAGCGATTTTCATTTTAATACTAAAAATGTATTGAATAATGATAAAAATTTTAAGTCATTAATTATAATGTTTTGTTTCGCTTAAATGATCCTGAAATTTGAGCATGAAGGAGCTCACATCACTGCTTCTCATTCAAAATCTTTGTATACAACATGTTGTTGTTTTTTTTGCATGTTTCCTATTTGCTTGTTATTTTTCTCCCATACCTAATCTTTAATGATTGTTCGCAATTCTTTGATACGAGATATTCTTATGATCTGTTGCGCTATTAATCCTATCGCATCTAGTACCGGAAGCTATAATTCAGCAGCATAATGCTGTCCTACGACGTGTATTTGCGGATTTAAGGCTGCACCCGTTTTTATCTATGCGCATGAAAAAAACGGGGTGTGCCCCTGGCTCAGCAAAACGTAGTTGAGCTAAGACGGCAGATCAGCATCTTAAAATAAAGAATAGTGGCTGTAAATAATCATCGAAAGATACGAAACTCGATCCTAAGTGGTTTTAAAAATCACGGAGAAAAAGAAAAACCAGTTCGACCCATAATTCATAAAAATCCTTTTAAATATCAAATAAGGAGTTGCGGTTGATTGATTTTTCTAATAATGTCACGCTTAGATTTAGAGTGACGAGGAAGGCACCTCAATTGTCGCGTCATTCTCCTAGCTCCTACACCGCGTCCACATGACTGCGTTTTGAGCTCAAAGGACTGCGTTTATTCAAAACTTCAAATGCCATTTCACTTCCAATTCGATGAACGGAAGAAAGAAATAGAGAAAATAAAACTTAACCCAGTCATAAAGTCCTTCATTGATGGGCGAGTAAATTAATGTTCATTAACGTCAAAGCAAGACTGGCTATTGGTGACGGAACTAGCATTTTCGTGCCATGATCAAGTGAAGATAACGACTTCTGAGCCGGCACCCCACTCTCCTATCTTTCACACCACGTCAACTGGAGAACATATAGCCACGACTGAGTTTACGTGCCTCAACCCCTTTACACTGCGGGTCTTCAGTGGCGAGCGAGGGAGTGAGTGAATATTAACATCACATTAATGAGCTACTCGAGGGCTTTTGGCGACGGACTTCGTCATTTTGAACATGGTCAAGTGACGAGGACGCCACCTGAGCTGACACCCCCTCTCCTAACTTCCCCACCACATCAACGGGAGGATGTTCGAGCCTCGACAGATGTAAGGTGCAACGACCCCTTACACAGTGAGTCTTCAGTGGTACTAGGCTCAAACTCATGACACACCGGCCAATGGACAATTTATTAAAATAAACATGCATAAAACAAGCATTGATATATTTGGTTTAGTTTCAGCGGAGTTTTAAGAAACATTGAGTTTCGTCGCAGACGTATGGGAGAATTTATTTTTTAAATTCCAATCCTAAAGTTGTTAGTTCTATTCAGTAACCGTTCTTCTATTATTTAAGCAAGTCCCTATCCTATGAAAGACTAATTAGAAAAAATGGATGCCAATTTTCGTACTAAACTCAACTAAAGAATCTCATAAGTCGTAGCAAGGAAGTTAAGGAAGTGAGTTAACATATATAATTCTGGTTTCCCTCTCATATAAGTACGTGACCAAGTTCAAAATGGCGCGGCTCGATATCAATAAGTCACAGGAAAACTATGCTCAAATAAATCTATAATTCACATTAAATATGCCTGAAATTCTATGTAATGTTGCAATCATCTTCTAATTTCCTGAATATCAAGCTATTTTCCAACGACATCACAAACTTCGTACAGTAGGTAATGAAGTTATAAAATAGTCCATCCAAGTCCTAAAATAACTTATTATTTTGTCATGCCTTCTAGCAGATATTAATACACAACACGACTCAACTTAACTGCTCCCAACTCCAATTCAGTATATATGTGAATAGTTAAAAAGTAACGCATACAGTGTACTTTATATAATAGTTGCATTTAATTCAGTAGAGTGAGTGAGTGAATATTAAAGTTGCACTGTTCAGCTACACGAGGGCTTTTGGTGACGGACCACGTAATTTTGAACCATGGTCAAGTGACGTGGACGACACCTGAGCTGGCACCCCCTCTCCTAACTACCACACCAACGGGAGGACGTTTCAGCTCTCGACAGATTTAACGTGCATCGCTGCCCTACACGGCGGGTCTTTAGTGGTACTGGGCTCGAACTCATGACATGCCTGCCATGATCCGATACCTTGACCATTGAGCTACCGCAGACCCCTTAATTTAGTAGAAATTAATTGCTTCAGAATTTTAAAAAGCTTAGTATAACATTCAATGTTTTGTAAAGGAGCAAAACATTAAAATAATCAGTATGGTACAGCAACTTCTTACAATGAAATTTTTTCTACGAATTCAAATAAAATAAATAATTGACACAGTGGAAAAAAAAAAAAAAAATTAGAACAAAATGTACTATTTTTTTTAATGAAAAACTGAATAGTTAATTTTTAGTTGTATCTCCTTTGGCTTTCATAATGTGGAACTATAGCCTACTATGCACTACTTTTTTCCAGTCATCTTTACTGATAGATGAACAAATGGGTTTCACTCTTCCCATTTTATCCTTGATAAAACCTTATGCTGTTTCTTCATTTAAATCCATATACTCTCTAGGGAGATTTAATTAACTGAATGAATTGACTAAGCAGAGTATGATTTTATGCTTATCTGATATGACTTTAAACTGCAAGATGCAGAGTCTTGTCGGTAGATAAAGTCACCTTAAAAAAATATGGGATTTTTAAAAGCTGTAAGTATACTTTTCGGAGTTTACCATTCCTATCAGAATATGTACATTTTTTTAATCCTCAATACTCATGCACCTCAAAATCATGATAAATGCGTTAAACTTAACCAAACATTTCCTGCAATCTGTAGTAAATTTTTTCGCGTTACATTGTTTCAGTCCAGAAAACCTCATTACAATCTGTTTTTGTATTACCACCCCCTTCGACTTTTCCCCTCGTACTTAAGTCTATCGACACAGCCTTTCATTCCTTCAGTGGTTCGATAAATGAGTATCAAGCTTGCTTGGGGGTTAAGAAATGGGGATTTCGATTCAGACTGACCACCTGATCGGGACATCAGCTCATGCACCTCAGCGCCCAATGGTCTCGTATACTGAGATGGGCGCAGTAGGCTTTGGCCCTCATGGGCTGTTGCGATATTGAGTTCCTTAAGTCTAAACTTGATGTAAGTGAGTATTTATTTACGTCACACTATAAAACACGAGGGCTATTGGTGACGCACCTCGTAATTTCGAACCTCGGTCAAGTGATGAGAACGAAACCTGAGCTGGCATTCCACTCACCGAACGTGAGGACTTAGAGCCTCGACAGATTTAACGTGCATGATCCTCGCTCCTCGACGGATTTTTAGTGGCACCAAGAATCTGATATCCACGAATGACAGAAGCAATACCGACACGAATTTGAAGTCATTACCCAAACGTTGAGGCCTGTTGACCCTGTTGAGGCTGCCTCCCGCGAACCGACAGGCAGAAGTCCAACCTCTCGATACTCGGTAAACTCCACCTTCAATGAATTGTGCAATATCGAAAGCTGTTGAACTTTCTAAAGAATCCAGAGCTTGTCCACAATCATCTAACCTCACGACGCCAATGCAGTTGCCAGCCGAAGACTAATCAACAATAATTTTAAATATTCTATCTCAGCTCTTAATAGTAACTGTACAATAGCATCGATAATAACTAGACTTAGAACAAAGCACGTAAAAGGAATAAAAATCTCAACTGACGGACAATGAAGTTACACAAACCATTGCCCAAAACTGCTCTAATGTACCACTATAACCACAACATATCCTCAACTGCCCAGCAATTCAAGCCGAAGACAGCTTCGAAGCGGTCTAAAAATTCTTTTTTTTATCAATCTGCACATCATGGACACGCCAACAACAACCCACACGGCTACCTTAACCATTTGAGAGTTAGTAAATTTGAGACTGCATAGAGCTTGAACATTAAATGTAGCATATAATGATTTAAAAATTCAACAGATTTTGGGCATTATCTCTACTTGGCATAAATAACCAGTCAAAGTTCATTTCCTGCAATAATAGTTCGATAAAATCTAGACAGCTAACTAACTCTCTTCACGGAATAGTAGAGGGGCAGAAATATAGTTCCTGTTGTTAGCAACTGGCAATTTAATATAATTTATGCATTGTGTGTGGATGTCATAAATTTTACCATTTAATGAAAGTACAATCCCTTTCTCCGAAGGGCCAAAAGAGCGTGCATACACATCTTCCAAAAAATACACATTACTACCTCCAAAATACAATGTATTACTTGCAATTATTGTTATGCCGTTTTAGCAGTAATAACGGTTCACCTTTGAGGTCGGGACATTGTCATTGTTGCTCAAGAAAGAATGAAAAAGAATATTAATTAATAGTGCTCAGTGTAACAACCGTGCAAACAAAAGCACTGCATACCATCGGGTATATCTTCAAGGACAGCTTTTTTTATGACACTGCCTTTTCTTAACTGCTCCGAGTTGTTATTCAGGAGATATTTTGGCAGTCAGGGGCAATAAATTATTTACTGTTATGCAACTAACCGTTACCACACTGCAATAGGTCGAAGACGAGTCCCAGAAACGGTACATTTACAAAGGGGAGATTAGTTTTTATCTCAAGATGCTGGCTTCTCCGAGACTCATTAGCGGTAACGTACGATAAGAAGAAAAAAGGGAATATAATTTTTTTATTATCCTAATCTCTAGTCACGATTTGAATGGAGTAACTGGGAAAACGTGTCTGGAGCTTTCAGTAGCCTAGCTGTGGTATTTTACTGTTATCCTCGTAGCCTTTTTATTACGCGTGCAGAAATTAATTGTGTGACCGAAAGAAATCTCAGCTATTTGATTATGTCACCTTGGAACCGTTCCCACCGGTTACAGTGACAATGTCCGCCATTGTTTAATGGAACGGTAGATTCATTGAAGAACGTTAGAGATGAATCGTCACCATAAAACTCGCCTTCTATGCGTTATTATTTGAATCTATTGATCGTTTTACTGAAGCTTTTATTAACATGAATATTACATGATGATATTATCTGTATATTTTAAATAAGATATACTTTTAGTTTTAAAAAATTATTAGTACTAACCCTATTTCATAGAACAGTGTTTCCCCAATCTTTTTATCACCGTGGACTTTTTAACGTTTTATAATTTTACCTCGGCCTGCTGAGGGTGGAACGTTGACCGTTTATATCTAAGATTGTTTTGATTTAATAATTTTAATTTAATTGGGTCTATAAATATGCCATTAGAATAAAATAAAATTACACCAAAAAATGAATATAAAGTGATTTAACATGGAATATATAAGTGATTTCCATGTGGAAAGATACACAAACCCGAAAGAGATACACCACAGTAAATAAAATGAAAATGTTTTAATGTTCCTTGGGTGGCCCGGTATCATTTCATCCATGGACCGAGGGTTGGAAATCACTGCATAGAAGATCTTTCGCGAATTATAGATTGAGAAATATAGTCATAAGGTCAATCAGAGGTTCAAAATGAAAGAGGTTGCTGTATTTTGTAAAAAAGCAGGTGATAAACAGCTGGCTTGGAATGAATAAGCAAATACCAAATAGTTTTTATCATGACAGAAAAAGAGCTTGAATTACATTGTGACGTCTCTCGCGTCTTTCTGATTAACATGACTCCTATGTTCTTTGACGGCCACGATTGATGGCAAAACTTTTCCAACCCAATACCAAGAAGAGAAACGGATCGAATATGTAAATGAGATATACTATAAAAGGATATCGTGATAAGCTTAGATATAACGTGGCAAACCTAAAGATAACATAAGATAGCATAGCGTAGCAGGCTCAGAGGTTGTAGTGTGGAATCATTCTGATCAATAGCGTGACAAAGCTTAGTGTGAAATCTTGCGGACCAAGAATAAGCAGTCAAGAATTAGCTGCATTGCGGATCAAGAATCTTCATAGATAAAGTTATAGATTATATTCTCTAGGTCAAGGGACCAGAACAGGAAAAGGTAATATTAGATATAAGTAATTAGATAACAGGATTATTTAGGATAATTGAGATAGAGGATCTAATTGCGTGATCTGACTTAAATACGTGATTTACTTTGGGCTTGACTCTCACTCTAATTAATAATTGTCAAATTAGAATTTAAGTATTATAAGTTACTCTTAATAAAAGTTGTATTAAGAATTATGTCTCATCATTTTGATAATCCCACACCTCTAGCTTACGCGGAACCGGCAAGACATGGTCATCACAGGATGGCTATGTCACAATGGCGCCCGAACGTTTTTAATTCTGGGTTAGGTAATGTAGGTGGAAATACAATTCTACCTGAAATGTACTTTTCAGGGTCGGAGAATGTTGCTGAGTTTATCGAGTGCATCGATAACAATATTCAGTTACTTGAAATCCCAAGTAATCTGTCATGTGCTTACTTAAAAAGTCATCTCAGGGGAAGGGCTCAAGATTGGTATTCGATATTTGGTTCGTTGTTGGTGCAAAATACAGCCACGGATTTTGCGCAGCTCAAAGCTGAATTAGCGAAGGCTTTTCCCGCGATCAAAAATAAGAAAGAACTACAGTCGGAGTTTTATGCATCACAGCAGGGAAGAAATCAGGAGGCGACTGATTTTGTATATAAATTACTAAAAATAGAGAGAAGTTTAGAATTAGGAATGTCCCAAGCAGACTTAGTGGATCATATTTTAGTTCGACTCGAACCACAGGTACAGGACTACGTGGAAGTCCGAAATCCACAAAATACGATACAACTTTTAGAAGTACTGGCTAAATTCGAAGAGAGATATTCTTGCAAATCACAAAGGGGTTATCAGAACCATAATATAGAAAGACAAGGTCAAAATGCGCATAGGATGCCTAATTTTGAAGCTAATGGTAGAAACTGGAGGAATTCGGAAATAAGGAGTAGACCAAATAACAGAAATGAGTTTTACGAGAATAGCCGTCAAAATAATAGAGGGTTCGAGAGGAATAGATTTAATAATAATGATCAAAGATTCAACAACAGGGGTTACTCATTTCGAAATGAGCGAAATGATAATTTTAATAGAGGGGACCGTAGAAATAAGGGTTCGAGTGATAATTTCAATCGAGGCGATAGGACGCAAAGGGGACGATTAAATATTGTAAAGGTTAATGATCAAC
>BMAV01004996.1:249771-266713 GCA_019973955.1 Trichonephila inaurata madagascariensis
TGCAATTTTTAATTTTTTTGACACATTTGCCGTATAACGCGCACCCCCCTTTTTACGAAGAAACTTGGAATGGACGTATACTTTGGAGTCATTTATTCGAGGCTTATTCGAGGGGCAGGCTTTTGAAAAAATAGTTTACTTCTAGAAATGAAACCTCTTACCTTCATAAGAAATGTCATTTCTTTTAAACAAACAGTATTCCAATATATGTAGAAGTTTAATTTCTTTTATGCTGATCTCTATTATTATTTTCAAAGCTCTCATTTTTTTACAGCCAGCGTATAACGCGCACCCGTCAATTTCGATATTATTTTTTGTGTTAAAAAAGTGCGCGTTATACGCCGGATTTTAAGGTAGTTATTTTGTTAAGGGGTATCTCGTGAGGGGCAAACAAGGAGGCAATATTATTTAAAGCTTTTCTTGAAAAGTTTAATTGCCACCTCCATACAGTGGAAATGGATAATTCAGATTAGTTTTAAGATATAAATGTTAATGAGAGAAAGAGAGGAGGGTGAAAATGGAAAGCTGTTAGCCGAAATGTTAATGATTAGCACTGCGGAGATTTTCACTTTGAGAATTGGATTTTTCAACTAATTAGTACTGCGTTGCCTAAGCCCAGGTACTTATTGGTTTGGATAGTGAAGTTCATTTTAGAATGTTCTCGAATAAGAAGTCGCAATCCAGACCTCATTTTAAATAAAGAGAGCTTCTGTTATTTTGCTGGAGCTTCAGTTTTGGATGTCTTCATGTAGCATTTTGCTGCAATTTTTTTCGTATAGATCTGTGATCCCCGACCCCCGGTCCGTGGATCAGATGGTACCGGGTTGCCTAAAGAACATTAAACTATTTCCATTTTATTCAAAGAGATATATTTCTCTCGGATTTGCCTCGACTTTCTACGGAAATCCCTTTATATTCCACTTTAAATCATTTATATTCATTTTCGATGTAATTGTGTTTTATTCTGAAGGTATATTTATAAATGTAACAAAACTCAATCTAAAATACAAACAATCAACATCCCACTCTCAGTGGGCCGTGGTACAATTATCAAGGTTGATAATTTACCGCATTATAAAGTTTGGGGAGCACTGGTATAGATGATAGGATATCTTCTACATTACTTAAAGACGTGGATAATTGAGCTGTTTGATTTGTCGATTGTGTATTAAAATTGCACTTTGAAGTAACACGAGAGCTATTGGCGACGGACTTAGTATAATTTTGGGTCACGGTCAAATAATGAAGACGATACTCCACTCTACAAACGTCCACATCACTCCGACATAAGGACTTGCAGCTTCAACAGGTTCAGCGAGCATCAGCCTCTCTCTATCAAAGAAACTTTACTGTCATCACAACTAGAATTATGACTCGACAGAAATAACATCAGTCAAAAATAAGTAACAATGATCAATCGATAGAAACGGTCACTCTCAAATTCCACACCACAGAAGGTTTTTGATCCTCGACAGAGAGAGAGGGAGAGAGAGAGAGAGATTTTACGTGTATCATCCACACTATTTGACAGGAATTTAACGCAATCAGTACTTGAACACGCGGATCGACCAATCGTAGCCATGACCACTCAGCTATCATAGCTGCAACAATCAGGCACGCCTTCAGACATTTTATGGACATGAGCCCCTACTCAAAAGTAGGTCTTGGACCCCCTACACAAATGTAGCCCCCACCTGATCCTTTAAAGTAAGCAGTACATAGCATACGTTGTCAATACTCGTACAAACAATAACCGGAAACAAATAAATGTTCATGACTTACTGTCACCTTTTGACAATGAGTAACAAGGGTTTATGGTGGTTGGCCTAGGCCTGCAGATGGACGACAATCATCACATGTAACCAGTTGACATATCGTCCGATATTCCCAGTTTTTTTTGGAGAATACAACCGGGAATAATATATGATCGTTGATATTATTCGAATTATGATCTTATTAAGGGTCCAGTGGTCGAGTGGTAGTGTATTGTGCTTCCACACCACAGGTCCGGGTTCTATTCCCAGGCTGGGCAAGGTCTACTCAGCTTTTCCTCCCTACTGCAGTAACTCGATAAATGAGTACCAAGCTTGCTTGGAGACTTAAACACTAGGGGTCTCGTTTCAGACTGACCACCTGATCGGGACATCTGCTCATGCACCTCAGCACCCAATGGTCCCGTATACTGGGATGGACACAGTACGTCCTGGCCCTCATGAGCTGTTGCGCCTCTCAGTTTGAGTTTTATGACCTTAAGGTTGAGACGAAAACGAAACGAAGTCCCCATTGCGGCTGAGGTTCTGGGCCCAGTTGGCTCCTGCCTTAAGACGTCTTTGTCAATAATTGAACTGGACAAATGTAACGCTAATATTGTTAAAAACGTTTCATCATAAATATTTCTATAGTGTAAGATTTTTCAAAAATATTTTTTTTTAAATTAGAGTTTTAAATTGTCTTTATATTTTTAAACGAAGAGAGAAAGGAAAGCAATTCATTTCTAAACATAATTTTTAACCCTATGATATTATATAATCACACAGATAATACAAAACAATTTGGTACAACTCAAACATCAAACAAATTTTGACATTAATGTGTATTTTCATGCTATTCAGTTACTACAATCTTTCATTTGAGATAAAAAAATAAAAAATAAACTATAAATTATTCTATTTTGGGAAAAGTACGTATCCTTTTTTTTTCGAATTTTAAAAACATAATCGAAAAAACTCATGTTTTAAACTTTTCCCTTTTTCGGCTACATCAATTACGCGACATCCGTTTAAGTGCTATTCTGGTTCGTCGAACACGCTATCTCCACTAATCGACTCTTCCTGCGAGGTGATTTTGCACTCAAGTATTCGATGAATTCAAGTAGTTTTGTAGGCGGCTTTGCATAATCGCAATGGATGATATGATATGCGGGCACAAACATATCATGAATCTTACGAAAATACTTTGATGGATTTATTTAAATAAAACTTCACTTATCCACTGACTAAGATGTACTTGTACTTGATGCTTCAATGAAGGGGAAATCATAACATAATAAAATGGAAATGGGACCGGGGATAAATTATAGTGTATGTTCCGACTTTCGCTACTTATGCAAATATTTAAAATGCGACACTGGTGTGTATTTTTTTTAAGGGATTCATCCATGTATTCCTCGGTATCTGCTTTTTTTTCGAATGCTTGTCGTTGGAAATTGGAGGATGTTTATGTGCATAAATAATTTCGAAGGATTTGAACATTCATCAATGTGACATTCGTTTAGACAAGAGCAATAAATATCGGGAGTTTGTATGTCCGGTATTTATTACAGCTACATTTTATGTTAAAAATAGTTAGAAAATGTTCTTAACTACAGAGGAAACCCTTTTAAGAAATCTAGCTTACCGCAAAATACACCGACTTAGAAAGGAATGTAAAACACTATTCCATATCAAGTGAGTGAATATTAACTTCGCACTGTACAGCTACATGAGAGTTAATTTTACATAATTTTGAACCATGGTCAAGTGACATGGACGACACCTGAGCAGGCATCCCCTCTCCTAACTACCACACCACACCAGTACGTTTCAGATCACGACAGATTTAACATGCATCGCTCCCCTACACGGAGGGTCTTTAGTGATACTGGGCTCGAACTCATGACACGGCAGCCACGATCCGATGCCTTGACCATTCGGCTACCACTGCCGCAAGAGAACTTAAAGCCAAAAAAAATTTAACGTGCAGCATCCCTCTACACGACAGGTCTTCTGTGGCACCAGGGCTCAAACACATGAAACACCAGCCACGAGTTCATGGCCTTAACCACTAGGTTACTACAACCATAAGCTAAATTAATAGCAAGACACGCTCAATTCAAAACAAAGATCAAATTTTCAGGCCTTGAAGAATTAAAAAATGAAGCAAGACAAATAAATAAAATGTGATTACAACACTAAGTATTAAGAAAACGACGAATAAATGCACAAATACTTATAAGTTAAAGCTGAGAGCAAATCTTTTAGAGGACAAGAAAGAAAAAGAATTACAAAGAATTAAAAAAATTACTGAATAAATTATTTTAAAACATTAAAAAAAAAAACGATAGAAGCTGTAAAAAAATAAAAATAAAATGATCTGCTCGAACCAGACTACTTTGATACAAACTTTGACGGCAGAGATAATTTCTTTTGAAATTATTAATTTTAAAATAATTCTACAGACTAGACAAATAAAATTTTTCTTAACTAGTTTTGAATTGTTTTTATATTCTTTTTGAATGACTTCAAAAAACTTAAGTAAGAGATGGTCAGAAATTTAATGAATAGCATCGCACCGCTGTTGCCAAAATCAAATTTCAAAAGAAAATTTAACAATAATTTTTTCCCAGATTAGTGGGCAAGTTTACACCGCAGAAGAGTCTGGCTAACCGGAAAAGTTAGTTTAAAAATAATATATCTCACGTTTCCTTTCAAGTAATAAATTCTTGGAAAGAATTTTCATGAATAATCTATCGTATCATCTATGAAGCAAATCCATTGAATACAGATTATTAAAATGCTACATGAATAAGTATGAATTACTTAACTGTCATCATCCGTCAAAGTTTTTTTTTTAATCCAATCAATAAGGCATTCATAAAACTTATGAATTCTTGCTATATCATTATGCTGACTTTTTAAAATGGAAAATGTTTAATATTCAGTAAAGTTTCCGCATTCTTAGGAACGTAATTTTCTTACTAATATTTCAGAATGTAATTTATTTAATTTCATATTTAATTAGTTTTTTTTAAACCTTGCTTTTCTATCTTCATCTGACGAGAATACAATGTACTGGAATTCAACTTAACCTTATGAATGCAATGTGTTAGTGGAATTCTGTATACGTGTGATTGAACGCATCTCAGCTGAATAGTAAAAAAATGAAAGGTTTTTCCATACATTAGCACACAATTGACTATGAAAACTATTTCAGGATTTGGTCTAGAAATTCTCACTCAAAAAAATATTCTTACTCATATAGAAATAAATAAAAATAAATTTCCGCGGCACTTTCTAATATAAATGCAATAATTTTTAATTTAATTGATTAGATGTTTTTGATTAATATTACAATATTACGCTCAGTGAACTACTAATCAAAATACCTTAGAAAAACAAACAAAAGAAAAGTTCATACAAATATTTCT
The DNA here is from genome assembly GCA_019973955.1 of Trichonephila inaurata madagascariensis. Lineage (NCBI taxonomy): Eukaryota > Metazoa > Arthropoda > Arachnida > Araneae > Nephilidae > Trichonephila > Trichonephila inaurata. The sequence goes on from BMAV01004996.1 coordinate 254,957, forward strand.
TTACAAATTTCTCTGCATTATGATTATGCAGCACATATTTAGTGTAAATGTCTCATATTTGTTTGAATTTTTCAATGAAATTGAAATTCAACATCCATTAATTTCAATTAAATTGGATTGCTTAAAAATAAGTAGTTTTTTTAACTGAGATGAAATAACCCAAATTTTTTAAGAGATTCAAACAACCATAAAAATTCATGACTCAGAATACAATTTTTTAAAAAAATTTCCATATATTACTCTTGAATCATGCATGGTATGAATATATAAGAGACAGTTTAATAATAATTTTAGTATGAGGTCAAACCCTCATATACTCTTTTAGAGGAGACCTTGATAGCGATTATGTGCCGGTAAAATTTTTAAAAAATTAGAAATTTATTCCCCGAAAATATTTTACATATCGTATTTGAGAATTCTATTATAATTTAATGCAAATTGTTACTAGCAGTGTAATAAAGAGGGGATGTAATGGATTAAGAAATAAAATTTTCTTCCTTTATAGATTATTTAGTTTTCAGTGTTCATGCATCGAACAGTGATGCAAAATCAATAATTTAAAGGCTTGAAAAATTAGTATTAATAGAATGCTCTTTAGCGATCATTTTGTTTAAAAAAATCTAAAAATGTAAAAAAATCTTTCGTTTGTCTTTGTAAAAGATCTTTTTTTTTTCAAATTTAAAAAAAACAGAAATTTTAAAATTTTCTAAGGATTTGAAGAGAAGGTATTTCAATGCAATTATTACTTTTCAATGATCTATAACTGTATAGATACCTTTGGTTTTTACTTTATAAGACCATAAATCCAACTTTAAATTTGCCATCATTGACATTTTCAACTAATACATTTTCTTCTTCATAAGCTCAACAGCCTTTTGCAAGCAAAAGCTGACTCGTTGATCTTCCTTCAGTTGACCCTATCAATCAGGATGGCCTTCTATCGGTTGATTTCCATAAATTTGAGATCCTCTTTTCAACATCGTCTAACCATCATGTAGGTCACTGATTCCCAAAGTGGTCTATATAGACCCCCAGGGGTCTATGACGACGTCAGTGAAAAAATAATCTGTGGATCCATAATATGTAAATGGGGGTCTATGATGGTGGCTCTCATTAAACCAAATCATGATTTTCATTTTGAAAGAAAATGTAGTCAAGTGGAAACCAGATTTTATATATTTAATAGATTTATTTACTAATTTTAATGAGGTTAATTTGCGGTTACAAGGTGACAGTATAAAATTTATTAAAACAAGGACAATATCCGCAATTTTAGCTTTAAAAAGACATACCTATTATTTATCTCGAATTTTGGAATATCGTGAGAAAATTTTTAATTACTTTTCCTAGTGAGAAGGAGTTTCATCGTGGTTGCCAATCTCCGAAAGAAAAAAAAAGAAAGGGGGGAAATAAGGTCTGGACACTACTAATCGAGGAGATTTAGGGTTAAACCTGACACGATTGATTCCAAATGTTGAAAAATTGTTATTGAAGCACCAGATTTATTCCTCCCTTTCAAAGCATTTGTTTGTTTTGCTCAGTTATTTTATTCATTAAGCAAATTTTAATTCAATTAACCTGATTTTCTTAAGTTTTAAACACCATACTTCACTTCAATTAGAATTTTAAATCGTTTAAAGTAAGAAGCTCTATACCAGCAGTCAAAAAGACATTTAAATTGGTAAATTTGCAAAAATTCAATATTAGGTAAGCAGGAGTCTACCCCAAACCGATAAACATGGCACAAGGGGTCTTTGAAACAATAAAGTTTGGGAACCTCTGTTGTACGTGGTCGTCCTCTACGTCTGGTCTCTTAAATTTTCTAAAAAGTTACTTTTTGGTATGAAAAGCATCGGCATATCTGTATAGATGGTCCAGCTTCCTAATAAGTGATGCTTTTATAGTTCTTACAATGTCAATTCCGTTATATTTCCTGTAAATTTGATGACTGTAAAGAATCAACTAATACATGCACAACCAATTTCCGCTTTTCAGTATTACTGCTCATAAAGTATATTATTTAAGCTTTTTAATCATTACCCTTAGAAAGAAAGGCATCTTTCGCTATTACTTAGTGCTGTACCTGCACACCACCACTCAAATCAACATACCTATAATCACAACACGTGCAAAAACCAATTATCTACGTCTTAATAACTACTTTAAAGTGCTTATTTGCTGCGTAAGTACAGAACATACCCAACACGCTCTATCGCACGTGTAAGATCTGCTCAAAGTCTCCAATCACCACCAACAACAAAACCTTACTTAACCATTCCAAGAAAGCTGTCAAGTTGACAAGTCCATCGTGGCCTGTTTCGTACTTTCTCCAGCAAGTCCGAGGCACTTCCCCCCAATCAAATCCATCACCGATTAAAAACCTGCTGTGAGCTTCTTCCTCTTTTTCTATCTCTCTCGTGTCCATTTAAAAACTTCCTCCAGGAAAACATGAAAAAAAGGGGGGGAGGGAAAACTTTACCGTCACGGAATGTCAGAATTTCATTTATAACATCATAGGCTTGTTGTGGGGTGTTGCATAACTTTCTTTTTTTGGGTACACAACCATCCTCAAGGGTCGGCAGCGTTAGCGGAGGGAGGAAGAAAGGAAAGGGTTAAGGGCACTCGAGAGGTGAGGTCGCCCGACAGAACAGGTTTGACCTTTTTCTCGTGGCCTGCCAACCTCTTCGGTGACGAGGAATTAGTCAAGATGATCCCCCGAGCCATCGAGACTGTTTGCATTCAAGAGGATGCCCAGGTGAGAACCCATTTACGTGAACCTTTTAGGCTCAGAAAAAAAGAGAAATCTCTTTTTTTTTAACTATTAGCAAAAACATCTGGTAATTTGCATCGGGTAACATTAGAGCTCAGTTTCAAAAACTAATGGCCTCGCAATAATATGTGTTTGTCTGTCAATTAGCCATGTTTAGTTCTGCTTTGAAATATTTGGGTGGGTTCGCGTTCTATATTTAGATGATCGTTCGTTGATCTGTATTGAAACATTTCAGGGTTAATGAGCTTTATAAATATAGCTTGAACAACTCATTAGCAAAGATTATTTGCTTGGAACATATTGAATAATAGAGATTTAAATTTAAATTTTAAATTATTCATGTTAAGAGTTCATCTGCGTATATGTTTATTTAACACAATGGCTTGTTCACTGAGCATTAAATTTCAAATATCATGCAATGGGCTTGTAATATTTTAACGACTAATTTTATGTGATATTATTATTAGCACAGATCATCTTAGATGGACGCGAGTAGTTACATTACATTTAAAAATATTTAAGATTTCATGAATAAAACCATTATTGTTCAGATGTTGACCAGACTGTTTTCTCCATAAAATTTTGCTCACATTTCCTATCCTGACAGACTTTAAATGTCCGTTTAATATGAAAAAATATTAATTTAATACTGGAGTAATTGAGCTATTGCCTTAAAATAATACCGCCTTAATGGCTAAGAGTACCATAATCTTAAATCACAAAGAAGTAAATTAAGTCGACACACATTGTATGGCCTTCAGAGCTTCAAACTTCTAAGCCATATCGTTGTGAAAAATTTCTTAAAATTATTAAGTAATATCTACACCAGGGGGGTCAAACTCTCTTAAAGACCAATTTGGGCCAAACAAACAAGGTTTAACGTAAGGCCGTAAAAGAAATCAATATTCATAGAGACGTAGGTTCATTTCGAATACATTATAATAAACATTTATAAAAGAACAAGAAAAATTTCATGTTTACATCCTGACATTTGGCATCTCTTTTCTGCAACAATAGTTTTTATTTCGAGAGTAATTTTTTAATTTTATTATATATTATTGTGTGCCGATATATTGGTTGGGCCCCAAAAATGTTCGTTGGAGCACCGCAAGTTTGACATCCCTGCTCTAAAAGGAAGTATCTTACGAAATAAAATCTTGAATCCTCAACTTTCCTTTTATCAAACACCATTTTTCTGTTAGCAAGGCAATAAGCAAATTTTACAATCTGGCATGCAGTCATAAAAAAATTTACTTGATTAGTAAATGATAAAATGAAAGCAATACATATGTGGCTTTTTAGAACAGAATTGTATTAGATGGATAATGGATATCTAACTTAGGTTGACTAAGACTGCGTGTTAGTTCTAAATATTTCGGACCTATTAGGCCTAACAGGAAGTTTTGAACCAATGAAACAGCAAAAAAAAAATGCACTCGAAATTATTGTTGAATAAAAAATTTGGAATTTACATTACAGATAAAATGGACAAAATTATAATTTTTTTTTAATTAACAGAAACAAAGTAGTGCGAAGATTGTTTTCTCTCTTTCGTTTATTTGTTTTTGTCTCTATTACAAGCTCTATTGGAATATTTTGGCATGTTTAACAAATCGATTTGTATGTTATATATTTTTGTAATCAGCTTTGTTTTTACTATAAATCGTTGTAGATAAATCATATCGTATACAGCGATTAAATAATAATTTTCATCTCGTATGTGATTCCTCAAGCCAGTTTCCTATGAGGCAACTTTGATCCAGACCAACTTGTTTCTTGAAACTATTCTTCCAGTTTGAAGAGTGGCCGCGGTAGCCGAGTGTTATAGGTATTGGACCGTGGCTTGCCTTGTCACGAGTTCGAGCCCAGTACCACTAAAGACCCGCCGTGTAGGGCAGTGATGCACGTTAAATCTGTCGAGAGCTGAAACGTCCTCCCGTTGGTGTGGTGTGGAAGTTAGGAGAGGTGGTGCCAGCTCAGGTGTCGTCCACGTCACTTGACCATGGTTCAAAATTACGTGGACCGTCGCCAAAAGCCCTCGTGTAGCTAAAACAGTGCGGTGTTAATATTCAATCAATTAATCAATCAATCCAGTTTGAATAGAAGAGAGAACTCCTTTCACACGTGGACACAAAATTGACAAAAAAAAGGGAGCGCCGTAGTGTGAACCACAATCTCATTAAAATTATTGAGTCCGAAGTAAAAAGCTTTCTCCTTTTTCATTACACAAGTAGTCGCGTGTGAAGAGCGTAGCTTCTACAGTATTCTTTTAGTCGTGAACGTGGTTTTCGAGGGCTTCACAGTAAAGGAATGCGAGTTGATCATGTGTGAAGAAACTCAGGCGATTTCTATTTAAAACTAGCTCCCGACTGTCTGCTTTTATTTTGAACGGCACGATATAACTCGTGTGAAAGGGTAGAATTAGTAGTTATTGGATCAGTTGCTCTCTTTTTCAAAACAGATTCTTTAAGATAAACATGTCGTACCAAAACTTAAATGTAACAAAAATAAAATGAAAAACTATTTTAAAAAGAAATTTAAAAAAAAAAGACATTTTCGTTCTAAATTCACTCGATGGGAAAAAAATTGAGAATATGAAAATTTTTTGATTGAGTTTGTTGGGAAATTCACGTCAGATTGACCAACTGACCAGAACATCTGCTCATGAACCTCAGCGCCCAAGATCACATATTGATTGATTGATTGAATATTAAGGTCGCACTGTTCAGCAACACGATGGCTTTTGGCGACGGACCACGTAATTTTGAACTATGGTCAAATGACGTAGACGGCACCTGAGCTGGCACCCTCCTCTCCTAACTACCACACCACACCAACGGGAGGACGTTTCAGCTCTGGACAGATTTAACGTGCATCGCTGCCCTACACGGCGGGTCTTTAGTGGTATTGGGCTCGAACTTGTGACAAGGCAAGCCACGATCCGATACCTATACCACTCGGCTACCGCGGCCACCCAAGATCACGTATACTGAGATGGGAACAGTAGGCCTTGGCCCTCATGGGCTGTTTTGCTCCGCTTAGTTCAGTTGGGAAATTCCGTATTTACTCGAATCTAAGCCGCACTTTTTTTTCCCTATATGAATGCTACTAAAAATCGGGTGCAGCTTAGAATCGGAAAAATATCCGTTCGATGGGGCAATTGGAGCAATTACAGGTTCATATGTGTATTTAAAAGCTTATAATATTGGTAAAATAACTCTCATTATTTGTATCTTATTTTAATTTCGTAAAACTGAATATCGATAAACCCTCTTACATTATTTTTTCCCTTTTCAAAAAAATTTGTTGAGAATTTGGGGAGTGGCTTAGAATCGATGGCGTCTTAGATTCGAATAAATACGGTAGTTTGCATTTTAGTTTTATAAAAAAAAATAACAAAGATTGCGATACATTTAAATCTCTCAAATGTATGTAAATTTTCTGAAAAACTTAAAAGTATACGGAGAAACAATTTCATCGGTACAAGAAATTGAACAAGATAACATCCTCTTTGCACCAAGGCGCCATCTTTATCTTGACAGAATCGAAACGACTTCCTGAACAAGCTGAGCTCCATATTTTTCTAACCGTGAGACCAGAGTTAGAACAAGATACCATGTCAGATATACAATGCCCCCTGCCACATCATAGCAGCCATGTCTTCACGGAATCACAACATTCAATTTCCATCAGTAAGCAGAAAGAACGGTGGAAAGAATACGAAGAAATAGAAATCTTCGGAAAATAAAAAAAAAGGAGTAAAAAAAAAGAAACTCCTTTCTCATTTTGGGATTTCACGCTTAAGAAATTCTGATGAGCCGCTCCCATAGATACAAAAGGTCAACCATTTAACACTTTGGTCGCTCTTTCTTTCTTCCCTGTAAATTTTCTCTTTTATTTCTATTTTTTCGTTAAAATAAAAACATTATCATTTAATTTTCCAAATCGTTATTGCGCTTTTTTTAAAAATTTCTTTTAAAATATTCAATTATATGGGATGTATTTTTTGAACAAACTTGAGGAAAGTTATTCAGTTCCTACTATTTTAGTTCACTCTCTCCCTATATTATATATATATAAGAAAAATTAAAAATCAACTCAATGTAGATAAAGTATTGAAAAAATAATCATATGTTGTAACATCGTTTATTACAGCGATAGTTATAAGCATTTTGTTTGTAAATAACATGCAAACGTACAGTATTGTTACGAATTTTGTGTAAATAGTGTAAATAATTTGTATTTGAGTGTTTAATGCATTTATATTACTCTATGTTATGCTTATTTCATGTTAAAATTGTACCATTCACACAAGCAATGCCGCCCCTTACGTTATAATGGCGATCCAATGAGAGCTTGGCGAAATCTTGGCGGTAGAGCCAAGTTGGCATCATTTTTGGCGACCAATTTGGCGACTTTGGTGACCATGTTGGCGTTCGGAACCCTCGGGAATCTTCTAGAAAGTAGTAGATCTCTCCACTAGTGTCACGTTCAATGACACGAGCTGTTATATTTCTAGAAGTTTCTGTCACGCCTATAAAAAGATGCTCGCCGGTACGGCGCGGGGTCTGGATTAAACCAGCGAGTAGTGAGGATTGTTTTGACTAGCGATTAGCTCGGCTGTGCTTGTGAGAATAATCTTTACTTGCGTGTATTTTTAAACACTGGTTATTGTGTTTGATTGCTGTTGAAGGTGTGAAGACCTTCGGATATTTACTCTGTGAATATTGCTGCTGAATCCTGTATTGAAAGGATTGTTGATAATAAATTCGCATCGCTCTTAAAGAACTGTTTATTTTCTTTGCGATTGTTTTGCATAAAATCCACGAACCCTCGGATCTACGTAACAGTATTTCATTACTCTAACATTAATTGGCGCAATATATATCTTGTCCAAATTTTCAATCGTTAATAAAATACTTTCTATTACTAAGTTACTAAGTTCAAATACAAATTAAAAAATGAATAAATAATAAACAAAAATAATAGTCCAACAGCATATATGGAAAGGAAAATCGTTCGTTGCGTCCATGTAGCGCAATCTAATCCAAAGGTCGTGGGCTCGAATCCCACCTGTGATGGCCTGGTTTCTGATAATGTATGATTTCTTTTCTACGATACTATTTTATTACAATAGTTAAATTTAATGAATAAATAGTAACAAACAAAAATAGTCCAACACCCTATATAGAAAGGAAAATGGAAAATCGCTTTCTATTTTGTCACTTAATAGTGTGATTCTGTCATATGTATATTTATATTAAGTGTAACTATTTGACAAAAAAGTAACTTAAAATTTTTCTTTGTTGACCTAAATAGGAATTGACTTAATTTTTTTTATATTACTTGTTTTATATGAGTAATTATTATTCGTAATTTATTATTGATCCAAATAACTAAGTAATTTTTTTAACGATAATAAATATAATTAAATCAAACATATTTTTCATTTTAAAGTTATTTCCATTCGTGTGATATTAGTACTTTTCAAAACTGTTTAATAGAGAGCACATGTATTAATAAAATCTGTCTTATAAGATTAAATTTATCTCAAACACACACATTAGCTTTTTTTAGATAACTATTCGGAACCGTTAAATTTATATTTCTGTTGCTATGTGAAGATTCTTTTTATTAACAGATAAAAAAATCACAAATAAATAGCAAAGTAATCACATAGTCTTTTTAATCCTAGATAATCTTGTTTGTTTTTAAATAAGTTCGGAAACTTAAATTACATTTTTGTCTTTCGACATTAAGTTTTTTGTAATTCTTTTATTAAAGTTACACGCGATTCATTTCTGTTTCAATTCAGATAGCTCATAAATTTTCCAATAAAAACTTGTTTTCACAAACAGACACCAATTTCAGCTTTGAAAAAATTTCACTCTACAAAATGTTCTGAAGTGGAACTTTTAAAAATTTTAAACGATGTTTTTAAAAATCTAAATGGGGAAAAAATATGCTCGCGCGCGTGAACTTTTTTCCACGAAAGTTAAAAGATTGACCTCGAATTCGCAATTTGGAAAAATTCATATTCTGTTTCATAATTTGGTTTTTAAAAAAAACGGCGAAAAAAAAAAGAATTAAAATATCTTATTTTTCCCAATAAAGAAAAAAAAATTTCTATGTTTTCGAACGGCAACATATACGTTCATCTATTTCATTATATTTTGAACTAAATAAGTCGCTAAGTTAAGCAATGTTCTAATATTTGTACAGTACATTGACATTTATAATTTTTAAACTAAACATTTTTGACAGATGCCCAATTTTTTAATTTTCACCTTTTTCAAACATGTATTTATTACCTTAAATAGAACTATCAAATCTATTTCAATAAAAATGCATAGTAAATTTTAGGGTAATTAGCAACCAGTCAAGAATCTATGTAATCGATATATATTAAATTTCATTTTGGTATAAACATAAATACATTATCAAAAAGATTTGAGGGTACATAACTTAAACATATACGTATACGGAAGTAGCTGCTAAATTTTGGATGATGTATCATTTTAAAACATTGCAAATATATTCGAAAAATTCGTAAATATATCTATTACCTAAAATACATCTGCCTTATAATCATTTTTCCCCTTTATCCAATAAAAACTAATGTCAATCGATTGTTTTAAATTTCTGATAGAAATGATAAATTTAAAATGGTATTATGAGATATAATTTTTCAAAGAATTTGTAAGATTTCTATTGATAAATCTCAAATCAAAACTATGAAATTTGATTATAATAATATGGAAGAGAAAAGTGAAGGCACATATTTTGAAAACATTCATGTTCACGCAGAATATGTTTGTTATTTTTACAAAATGGGGAAAAAAATTACACACATGTATTATTTCTTTAGATAAGTTATGTAAAGTAAAAATGTTTATTTCAACTCTCGTCTTTGTTTACAGGTAGTAAATCGTTTCCAATTTCCTATTTTTGAAGAAATGTTCGTTGAAAATAAAATTGATATAAAAACTATATACTATGCTTACACGATTATTTTGATCATCTGTATCTGAATACTAAAAAAAATATATATTTCGATACACAAAATAACGAAATGCTTATAAATATTCGAGAGAAAAAGGAATGCTGGTAAAAGTACTCGGAAAACAATTTTCATATCTCATCCAATAAATTCGACATTCTGCCAGAGACTATTTTGTGTACATTTTATAAAAAAAAATTAAAATGTAATTAGGAATGATAGTAAACTTGTTTAATTGTAAAACAGTAGAACGTCGTTTATCCGAACGTTTATTATCCGGACCAGTTTTTTCAGAGACCTTGCAGCGAAAAAACGAAGATGTACAATGGTGCAGCTAAAAATAATTGATTATTTTTCACAATGAATGTAAAATTTCGACATTTTGCTCCTATTTTGCGTTTTTTTCCAGCACGTTTCCCGCCTGTGATGATTTTCAATATTCATATAATATCCGGTATCATATACTGCATGGATCGTATTCGGTTTTCTGTTATCCGAACAATCGCGTATCCGAATGGTGTCCGGTCCCAATAGATTCGGATAAACGACGTTCTACTGCATACTGAAAGAACTTCAAATAAATATCTGTTAAATAAACTGAAACGAAATTAGACTGATTTGAATATTTTATATCTCTTATTTTATATGCTTTGGTTATATTTCAGAATTTATAAGCAAGAACGAAGTATTGTTTTTTTTACCCGTAATTAAAATTCTAAAAAAAAACTCTCTTCGAAAGTTATAAAACTGGTTCCAAATATCGGGGGAAGAAATGAGTGAGTGGACATTTATGACGCACGCTATAAAGAAACATGAGGGCTATTTGCAATGGACCTCGTAATTTTAAACCTCGGTCAAGTAGCGAGGGCGACGACTGAGATGGCACCCCTTCTAAGAAAGGAGTGGGGGGGGGGGGCTCAGGGATGTGTTAAGGCATGGGTCAACTAGACCTGGACCCAGGGTCTTGCCTTCTGGGGGGAGTCTCCCTCTTTTCGTTCTCGCCTCTAATAAGATCATGATCCTGATAATTTTAGCGGTCAGTTTTTATTCCCGTACATCTCCGAAAAACAGAGAATATCAAACAGCATGCCAACTGGCTAGGTATTAAGACTATTATTATGTGATGACCACTGTCCATGTCTTGGTATAGGTCTAATACCATAAACAATCATTCATCGCATTTAGTCGAAATGTCGGGTGAGCCAGTTCGTGAGATTGTGAGTCGCGCACATTTATTTGTTTCAAATTACCGTTTGAACGAGTATTTGACAATGCATGTTATATACTGTCTACTTTTAAAGATCTCGGGTAGGGCCTACTTTTGCAAAGTGGCCCAGGGCCTCAAAGAGTCGTAAGACGTCCCTGGTGGAGAGAATAAGATAAAGAGAAAAAAATATTTTCTTTAATGTTCTTTTATTTTAATCAAATAACTGAGATGTTCCAAATTTTATATATATAAACTGGGTAGGCATGTGTTTGAAATGACATAACGAGAATCTAAAGAACGCACCCACTCAATCGTCATTTTGATGCTCCAGGCATTCTTACAACAAAATAAAAAATTCAAAAGTTCAATCATTTGTCTTTCTGCCTAACTTTTAACAGTCCATTCAATTCCACTCACTTTGCTATGCATCATTTTTTATCAGCCATTCATATTTCGGATCTTAACTAACCTCAAGTAGGCTTGGTTTATCTCGTATTAATATCACGTCAGAGGAGCAGTCAACGTAGTTGAATTTAAAATGAATTCCACCGAGATCGTATAAGATACTATTTGAGCCACATCGGTCATCATCAAATTGAATTACAGAAGGCTTTTTAGAAATAAAATTTAATTTACTAACGGTGAATCCTTTGATAAAAAAAATACGTTGCTTATTTGTACAAATCTGATTACACTAGCTGTTCGTGAAAAAAATGATAATTTGGCACTTAAATTCTTTTAATTCCACGACTAAGAAATTTCATCAAGGGTTCATGAAGT
>BMAV01004996.1:271713-284438 GCA_019973955.1 Trichonephila inaurata madagascariensis
TCCCTTCTTTTTTAAAAAAAGGGGGAGGTCGTGTAATCTTACAGTTCATTTCTCCCACGCTTGACAAGCTCAATTTGGATCTGATCGCTTTAACGGGTCGCATCTCAAAAAACCACGAATCCCGGCGTTTATATTGAATCCCGTGCAATCATCGGTTCAACTTAAGCCCGTAATTTCCCTCAAATATGTACCACTTATGCTTTTTAACACGCTCGGCTCGGGTTGCGTTAATAACAGGCATTTTAAGGTGAAATCTTTTAAAAGTGTAAAGGGTTACGAACTTTGTTATATTTTTTTCTTACTCTACAACAAGGGAAAATATCCTACTTGTCACGCGCGAGTATTTATTAGCGTCGCACTATAAAGTAACATTTGGCGCGACGACTATTGGCGATGTACCCTCGCAGTTTTAAATTATAATCAAATAATAAAATTGACACTTGACAACCCTTGAGCTGGCAACACCCTCTTCGAGCTTCCATACAACGCCAACAGAACTTTCAACTCGATAGATTTAACATGCTTTAACCCCTCTACACTGCAAATCTCCAGTGGCACTAGGCTCGAACTCATGAGATGTCGGTGACGAGTTCCTGACCATGACCCAGCGTTTCTCAAACTGTGGGGCGTGCCCCCTGGGGGGGGTGATAACTCTGCGAGGGGGCAAGAGCATATTGAAAAGCCAAAACGAATAATTTTAAAAAAAATTATTAATTTACTGAAAATAAACAGACAAAATGCATTCTAATACAATAAAAAATAAAATTTCCATTTACAGTGAAATAATACTCTATATATGTATCAGCACTGCATAATGTATTTTATAATTAATTTAACTGTACTAAGTTAAAAACAAATTTAATAATTACTACTGACCCCATGGGCTTGTCATATATAAAATTATATACAAAAATTAACACTTATTTTGATAATTTGTACGGTTTATAAATAATCCCTTAACTGCCGATTAAAAGTTAAGCGATTCGCTTCCTAACGGCACCGTTTTCCAGGTAGGCGCGCGTATATGATGTGTTTGGGGGGGGGGGAGAAAAGGAATAAGTGAGACGCTTTCTGAAATAAGTAAATCCTTCGCAAACATTGTCAAAGTCATTTTATTGCATTCCAAAGCCTTCGGAATAATTTTACGGATAGCAATGCACAGAAAAGATCGTACTTCGATCTTTACATTCGGGCATTTAACGCACTAGTTGAGCGAGACATACATACGCCGGTGGCACTTAAGAGGTTAAAGTCGTATTGTACCTTTAGAGTCAAAATATGGAATTATTGAATTCAATGCATTGTTATTTGTATGGAGTATGTTTGAGGGGGGGGGCTCAAAGAAAACTATGATTGATAGTCAACATTTGAGAAGCACTGCCTTGACCACATAAAATTTTCAAGAAATGGAATTATGTTCTTATCAATTTATTGCATTATCTATAATATTAATCTAAATTTAAAACACATCATTGAAAATAATATCGAAGGAAACTATTTTTAAGGCCAATATGAAATCACCATTTCTTTTTGTCACTTTTTATACATACATATACACACACATAAATATGCATACATAGAACACTCATTTTACTCATTGATTTCAGTGCAACAAGAAAATTAATCTTTTGGTACTGCATCATTAAAAAATTCTTATGTAAAAATTGTTATGTATCTCAAATATTGAAATCTCGGTGTAATTGAAGTATTAGATCGTAATAGTTTTAAATTTTCTTTCATTTTCCCTTTTCGCAAATTTAATTTTTATTTTTCTCTCTCTAAACTAGCAATTTTATATTTTTTTTATATGTGCATTTATAAACTTTTGCTCATAGATTTGGTTACATGGCGTTATGAGCTTTTTTTTAAATGGAAATTCGGTATTACCTAAAGCACGATGAAATATTTAATAAATGTACTGCAATATTAACAGCAGAATCAAAGTAAGAAAAACCTGAGAAATTCTAAAATTAAAGATTTTGTAAAAATACATATCATTATATACGGAACCTCATACTCCGAATTTGAAATTGAATAAATTTACAAGCTTCAAAAAATTCAAAACATTTGTAGATTATCCGCTTCTACATTTTAGATTATTAGAATTAATAGGAAATAATTTTAAAAAGTATTCATGAATGCAACGACTTTAAAAATTTTAAATTTTCTACTGATGTAAAAATGTATTTTCGATGTAAAAATGTGCGAATAATTCCGTCGATTTTATATCAAAGGAATTCCATTAACTGGCTCCGTTATGTTGCAGAGAAAAAAAGACGAAAATGATACATAAACCTAGCTTTGTACTTCGGTATCATAAGCACTAGAAGTAGAGACTCAAAATAACAAAATGCACGTACGAAAACAGTAAATATTTTTACGAAAGAAATAATAGATGTATGTTATTCAAAATGCGAATGCAAACAGAATGTTTTATTTTTTGGCATGTTAAAGGTAATGCTTTACTGACTCCATATTTGATGAAGAAAATAGGGAGTAGTTCTGAGTTCTAAAACTCAGTCTCATTTTTTTATAGTTATATTATATAAAAAACCTAGTGAAAAGGCATAGGAAATGTAACAAAATCATTATTTTACAAAGGGATTCTTTACGGAGAGATATGAAAACATAAAAAGTTCGAACTGTTTGCATTACAGAATCAGAACGTGAATTTAAAATACACGAGAGAGTATTCGTGGTATTTATGAAATGTATTCCAATTATTTATTTTTTACTTGATTAAAAAAAAAAAAAAATCACGTGACTATTTAAAAGCTATATAATTTTCAAGGATGAACTTCGCTATTTTAAATCCTGATTAAAATAAAACAAGTAATATAAATAAAAAAATGTAAGTTAATTCCTACTTAGGTCAACAAAGAACAATTTTATTTTAGCTACTTTTTATTAAATAGTTACAATTAATATATAAATATGTATATACATATGACAGAATCACAACATTTAGAGGTAATTAATTTTTATTAATTATCATTAAAGTATCGTATTGTCATCCAAAACAATCGTGTATATAAAATTTCAGTTCAACTGAATGCTTTAAAACGTGAGATAAATCTTTTCAAGTTTTGACACAAGTCGCTAAAAGGATCGCCAAAATGATGCCAATGTGGCTGTATTTGTATTTCTTTAAATAAGTTTTAATTAATTAATTTTTATTAATTATAATTAAATTATATTGTATGGTCATCCAAAATAATCATGTATATAAAATTTCAGCTCATTTGAGCGCTTTAAAATGTAATTTATTAACGATTGAAAATTCCACCAAGATAAATAAATAAATATAGAGAGAGTGAGTTAATAGTGGGAATTAAAAAAATATACATATTTGAGCCGGTGTAGAGTTTTTCAGAAATTTTGCACAATGTCCCACGCGAGGATGCTAAAATCTTTTTAGATACAAGTTTTTTTAAAAAAAGATACCCCTTAACAGCATCTGTAGATTGAATCTAGTGTCCTGTTCCCTATTCTACGAATAGATTTTCGTTACATAGAAGAAATACTAAATAGAAATATATGGCTATTTGAAATCCTAACTTAGACGGGATCCATACCTACGTTGGCACCCCCCTCCTAACTTATACGGGGCCACGGGGTGTTTGAGCCTCGACAAATTTAACGTGC
The DNA here is from genome assembly GCA_019973955.1 of Trichonephila inaurata madagascariensis. Lineage (NCBI taxonomy): Eukaryota > Metazoa > Arthropoda > Arachnida > Araneae > Nephilidae > Trichonephila > Trichonephila inaurata. The sequence goes on from BMAV01004996.1 coordinate 275,359, forward strand.
ATCGCCTTCCTGCACGGTGGGTCTTCAGCGGTAGTAGTCTCAAACTCAGAACATGTCGACCACGAGTTGACCACTAGGCTACCGCGGCCACAGGAGAGGGGGGAGCTTGCGAGAATGTTATAGATAAAAATTCCCGTTTTTGAATTATTAAATTTACAGACTTTAAATTTGGCAAGCATGTTTCTTTTGATGAGTAAGGATCTGATGTGAATGGTTTTGAGGAAATTGATCTTCAAGGATGTTACGGGGTTGTCCTTTATTAAAATTCACGTGTTTCAACAATCAGATCAATAAATTTCAAAATTGGCAAGCACGTTTCTTTTGTTGAGTAGAGGTCGGCTAAGAACAGGGTTTTGTCGGAATTGACTCCCAAAGGGATTGCGATGGCTTAAGGCTGCGTTACAGATAAATAAATTCCCATTTTTTTTAACTGTTAGACCTACAGATTTGAAATTTGACAGGCATGTTGCTTTCATGGAGTAGAAATCCGTAAACCGGTTTTGCGAAAATCGAGCTCCTAGGAGGTTACGGAAGTATTATAGATAAATATATAGTCCCTTTTTGAAATTCGTCTCGTCTTTTTTTTAATCGGGAGGAGAAGGATAGAAAAATGTTTTTAAAGGCAATCGAAAGTATGATTTAAATATCAACAACGTAAAAATAAATGCAGTCTTGCAACGTCATGAAATACCCAGCAAATTGAGAGTGTAGCGGCAACTTAATAATATAATGAAGGGAATATTTAAAACGATATTCACACCCAGGTAATGTAAATATACATTTCTCCCCATATTACTAAATATTTATATTACTCCACATGACAATCCCTGATGGAATGACCATTGAAGACTCTAACGCTCCTTAAAGCCCACTATTTTGATTTCATTAAAAACTTAATATCTCAACCATTGAAGGGAGCAAAGGAAAGTTCTGCTAAAAGTAAGATATTTTTGTAAATCGTTCATTACGCACATTAAATCTATTTCAAAAGAAAACTGTATTCGAAAGCTATACGATTTCGCGGCGTTGACAAACGACACGACAGCACGCATAGTGGCAACTTGAGTGAGATAGCATCGCATCCGCCAAAAATTAATAAATGAAAAAAGAGACAACCTAAATGGTGCAGCGAACCTGACAAAGAATAATATAATGTCACTCCGTTCCTCCCCCTTCCCAGAAAATTCCACTTTCACACGACATAGCAGGCGAGATTTCGCCACGGCGAACAATTCTTATTTCCTCTCATCGAGGTTGGTGACCACCGGTTAACAAGACAGATCTGCAAGACAGATAATTTTGGAATCAACTCTCCTTTTCAGAACCTTGTATCATGTTTTGATCTATTTCTATTCAGCTTCGACTCGAGAAGGAATAGATACCTTCCCTCCACCCAACCCCCTTTTCTTAAACATCAATCTGTCTTCTAACGACGAACGTTGAGTTTTTAATGAAAGAGTAATCTCAAAACCAGATAATAGAAGTTCGAAAAATTGCAGCGGATACAGTTACCGTGTGTGAAAAGAATTTGTTCTTTATTTTTTCTCTCTCTCTCTTCTTCAAATGAAAGAATATTAAATTTAAGAATAGAGAACGTCTGTTTTGTGGCGATAAAATAACTCTGAAAATGGCATCGTGAACAAAAGACCGTCGTAGAAAATGCCAATAATTTTCTCTTGGAATAATTACTACTTTAATTGTATTACGAAGCCAGTGAAATTCGAAACGAGCAAACGATATTTTTCTCGGTTTTGTTTCTTCGAGAAAGATAAAAAAAAATGAATAGAATTCCATTGAAAAGGCTTCGTGTTAAATTAAAATTCTTCATACATTTTAAAAGATTCTTTTTCGTTTTTCTTTAATTTTAACACCACGAAAAATAATTAAATGTTACTTGTTTTGAAATAAACTTCAAAATGTATTAGCTAAACAATTCTACTTGGGGGAATTCAAAGGAGTTATTTTATTCTAAATGAAGACAGTCATTCTATTTACACCAAGTAATTACACAGATGAATTAAAAATTTCATTAGCCGAAAGAAAACAGATAAATAAAAATAACATTTGTTTTACAAAAGCACGCGTTCGTTAATTTTAATAACTAATTACCGTCAACTAGAGAACTTCAAAAGTAATTATTGAGTGTTTTCTGTTTTACAAAAGGTTTTTAATTACATTGAATAAAGCTTTTAACCATTCTATTGGAATTTCCTTTGAAACACGTACATATTTCAACCTAAATTTTGATTGTTAAGTAGATTTGTTTGAAAATAATTAAGGATTAATTATTCTTTTAATATATTCAAAAAACATTATGGGGAAAAAATGCTTTTTTAAAAAAAAAGTTCAAACAATAACTTAATTTCATATCACAAATTTTTCTTTATATCAATCCGTTGTGAAAACATACATATACAGTTCTGTATAAAATTTACACAACTAAATACTTACCACTTCCCTCATTGAAAAACGTCCAAAATTTGACTTTTCGAAGCTTTAAATGTAAATTTTTGATTTTTGTTCCACGCATCGTTTCACATGATATCGTACATCAGATATCTCAGTCGTTACTAACTATATCAGTCAAAGGAGGATTGTTAGAGCCGTGATCGATTGTTAAGCTTTTTACAAAACATAAAAACGAAATTACAAAATAGTTATAGATTAACATAAGATTTAAAAAACGATACATTTTATTTAAAGAAACAATAAGAAATAGACTGCATAATATTATCTGAAAGAATGTTATGAAACAAGAAATTATAAAATATCTTTCGAACAAAAAACGAAACACCATGACTTTTTTAAACACGTGAAAAACCCCAAAGTTTAAGGACCTATTAGTAGCAAGAAATTGTAAATTGAATGTTTAAATCCGCAGTTGGTGCAATTCTCTTTCCTGGTGGCGATGATTGTTTATAAGCATATGTCGCAGGAAAATGATGAAATTAGGACTTTCATAAAATCCCTAAGGGAGATGATCAATTCACGCAAGATGTTAAAAAAACGTCTCATTTAGGTCATTTCCCTTATGCAAGTAAGTAATTTGATCAAATCCTTGAACTCTGTTTTAGAGAAATGATCAAATCAACAAGTCAGCCATTTTTTTTTAAAGATATGGGGTTGATATTTAGGGGATCAATAGTACTACCTGTACGGTAAGGAAGTACAAGGACTCGACCCCCCCTGGGGGTAAGGGATTTGATCAAATCCTCGAACTGTTTTAGTGAAATAATGAAATGAACTAGTCAGGATTTGCATTAGCAAAATGCTGTCCAGGGGGAAGGGGTCGAGTCCTTGTACTTCCTAACCGTACAGGTAGTACTATCGATCCCCTAAATATCAACCCCATATCTTTAAAAAAAATGGCTGACTTTTTCATTTCATCATTTCACTAAAACAGTTCGAGGATTTGATCAAATCACTTACTTACATAAGGGAAATGACCTCAAAGAGACGTTATTTTAACATCTTGCGTGAATTGATCATTTTCCTTAGGGATTCGATAAAAATGCCTAATTTCATCATTTTCCTGCGACATATATACTTAGAAAAATCAATGCAGGTTTTATGCGATATAATGTGGCCATGGTAACACTGGCGTAGTTAGTTCTGAGTGAGCCCTGTATCAGAATTACTTCGGGGCCCTTTTTTATATACGAGTGTTTTATTAGTGGAACTGTTGTTCCACATGTTGGGGCTCCTGTAGTTTGGGGGCCACGTATCATTGATACGGCTGATACGACGGTAGCTACGTCCATGCGTGGTAGCCTGGTGCTTATGGTCCTAAACTCAAGGCTGGCGTGTCATGAGTTCGCGCCATAGTGCTTCCGAAGACTCACTGTGTCCAACGGCTGATGCACATTAAATCTTTCGAGGTTTAAAGTTCTTCCATTGGCGTAGTGTGGTAGTTTGGAAAGAGAGGTGCCAATTCAGATGTTATCCTTGTTACTTGACCATAAGGTCCGTCTCTAAAATTCCTCGTGTTGCTTCAGAGAGTGCGACTTTATATATATATATAATAAAAACACATTCACTCAAGAAGTCATATTCCAATATATTTTCCTTCCTTCAAAGCAAATTATAACGAGATTTTTGCACCACTGTTCCCAATCAAAGAACGCCATTAAAGTTGTGATTTTTTAGAAGAAAAGTAGGGGGAAAAAACTTCTCAAGAGAAATTTCAAAAAACCTTTTGTGTGCTCCAATATGGAACTTCACGACATCATTTCACAAACACGGCAAAGTATTTTACTTGCAAGGAAACCTAACAATAGATCGCCATCAGGCATGAAAAAAAAATGTCAGGAACAGAAAAATGCTTCATTTACCTTTTAGCATGAGGATGCAATTAAGCAAGGAGAATCAAGTTTTCGAAAAATAAAAAGTAATAACAATAAGGCTCTGAAATATATGCAGTAATAACTCGCATCATAGTCTTTTGCGCATCGAAAGCCACCAAACAGACCACCAAAGAGAAAATGAACGGGTTTTGCGAAAAACCACGATTTCTTCGAAAGCAAAGACACCCGAGAAAAAATAAAAATGAAAAATTTCCAAGGAAATTTAGTAATTTTGAATGCGTTTTTGGCATCCGGATACGAGAGAATTCGCATTATGGCACTGGAAAGTTTTTTTTAAGATGATTTAAAAAAATTTTTTTCTTCGCCAATTAAGTTTCAAGCAAGTGTTTTTTTCCCCCTTTTGTCTGCACGCTCGACGAAATATACGCTAAAATAGAAAATGTTCCATTTTAGAATAGATAATTACTAGATTTTTCAGATGTTTGAATCTTTTAAATAAAAACATAAATTTTCGGTTTTAATTTATTTTTTTATTTGTATTTTTGAAAATAAATTTCAGTTCGTTGTTTCTGTAGTGGTTAACAAATATAGAAGATCAATTATATAACTACTATAAACTCTACCTCCAGAATCCTAAAGTCATCTAGGATCCGAACATTATTCTACTTTATTGGTAGTTTATCAATATCATACTTTCAGGATACACGATGATTATTGTGTGTGTGGTGACGGACCTATTAATTTTGAAACTGATAAAATGGTGAGGACATGTGAACTGCCAACTTGCCAACTCAATTTTTGAATTTCCACACCAAACTAAAGTTCTGTTTTGACAGATTTTCGGCAACCAGCTGTTAAGCTCAGGAATAGTGTTTATTTGAACCCCAAACCTACCGGTCCACAATCACGCCATGCATGCGTTAGACGACTGGGACGAAAAGGCATTCCTAGGAAAAGGGCTAGTCGCTTTGCACTTCTATTCCCATCCTTTGTTGCTTGCGACTTGCGGAAGGGATCATAGCAGAAATAACGCATATCAGACTCTTTACATATGGTCTTTAGTAATATGATTCAAACCCACAACTCGACGAAACGAACGCAAGCCACGAGTTCACGACCATGACCACTCGGTTACCGTAGCCCATCCTATATAAATAAAACGAAGAAACTTGCTTTAAGTGATCTATTGACTAACTTTTAATTAGCATCGCACAACGAAGCAATACGAAGGCTGTTGTTGACAAACCTCGTAATTCTGCACTATGATCAAGTTACGAAGATTATAACAGATCTGGCAATCCACTCTCCAGATTTCCACTCCACCAACGTTAAAGCATCAACATATTTCATGTACATCAGCCCCTCTACAAATAAGTAGTCTCTAAACTTTTTGATCGGGTACCCCTAAAACGAAAATAAAAAAAAATAAAAAAAATAAAAATTCAAGTACATCATATCACATATCATGTGCGTCTACTTTTTTGGCGTACCACAAGTGTTACTCTGTGCAACTTTTGGGTACGCGTACCCCACATTGGAGACTACTACTCTACACAACAAGTCTTTGATACTTATCGATTATAAGGGTCATATAGTCAAACACAAGGCAACACGTAAAAAACACGCCAAATTCTGTAACGTCATTGTAATTGTAGGGAATGTACCTTATCGGATAAATATCGTCAAACTTTGTCGTTGGAAAGACCTCAGAAAATCATTCGGCAACTCCTGATCCCCAAAATCGATATATACTAGGTCTTTAGAGGCACCAGAACTGTAACCACGACTTAACAAGTTCATAAACATGTCCTTTGGCTATCACGGCGGCCACTTTGTAGATTAGAAGTGCGATGTTCATAAGCAATCAAATCAAACCGAGTTAAATCAATAATCCACAGCACTGAACTGAGTTTCTAGTTTGATATTAATTAAATTAATAGGGATCTAACAGACGTTAGTAATCAGAAAAGCTTATTCTACTATTACTACAAAGGAACAAGTCTTTGTGTAGATCACACAATAGAGAGAAAAAGAGAGAACTTAATTAACCCATTAATCAATTCATATTAGATTAAAAGAAAAAGAGATTATCTTTAAGTGACTGTTACTCAAAGCTATGAGAAAATCAGACTCTTGGTGTTGAACTGTTCTTATAACAAGTAGCACGAACTTTATTTTCCACAAACGAGGCTAATTTAAATGCGGAAAAACTCCGCTACAAATGACATATCGTCCCAAAAAGATGAAGTCGTTGAAATTTCAAGCTGGGTAATTTTACTAATTGGGCATTCCACGCAAACGACATTCTCGAGAACCCAACAAAAGAGACGGAGCACCCCGTTGCACAAAAGAGCATCAAAAGCTGGAGATTAGTGACGCAATTAATTTCTCTTACATCGGAAGGAACCAGGATGTTTTGAGAAGGAGTATCGAGGAATTATGCGGGGGAAAGGAACTTTTTACTTCCTCGATATCTTCCCTACGTGAGCGGAATGAATTGGGGAGTACGTGACGGGATTTTCGCGAGTGGAGAGTGTGATTCATAGAATCATTAAAATAGAAACAAAAAAAAAAGGAGTCCAGAGTCGAATCACGACCGTTAATTTTGGTCAAGCGTCTCAATTGAAGTAAATGGATAGGCATTTCACTGTCCAGTGCAAATGCCTAGTGTTGACAGCGAATGTTTATCCAATTGAAGATTCTTCATGTACTAACGGGCCTTCTGACAGCTAATACCAGGAAATAAAGGTTGGTAAAATGTCGCTCTAATCTGATATAAACAGAAAATATGAATTTCTGTCATTTTCTTAAAATAAGATGCAAGGACAAACTACTTAGACTTAATCAAGAGTTCCCAGCCATTTTGTGTCACGAACTCGTGGCCGGAGTGTCAAGGGTTCGAGTCGTGATGCCACTGAAAATCCGTTGTGTAGAGGTTAGCCGATGTACGTTAAAACCGTTGAGGCTCAATGTCCTCCCGTTGGTGTGGTACGGTAGTTTGTAATGGAAGATGACAGTTAAGGTGTCGTCCTCGTCACTTGACCGACATTCAGAACTACATGGTCCGTCGCCAAGTTTCCTCACGTTGCTGAGAATTGATTGATAGATTTTAGTTTACGTCACACAGTGAAGCAACTCAAGAGCTATTGGTTGATTGAATATTAACGTCCCACTGTTCAGCTACTCGACGACTTCTGGCGACGGACCTCGTAATTTTGAATCATGGTCAAGTGACGAAGACAACACCTGAGCTGGCGCCCCCTCCCTTATTTACCACACAACACCAACGGGAGGACGTTTGAGCTCTCGACATATTTAACGTGTATCGCTGGCCTACACGGCGGGTCTTCAGCGGTACTAGGCTCAAACTCATGACATGCCGGCTACGAGTCAAAAGCTTTTGGAAACAGATTTTTAATACAAAATCTCACTCCAGTGTCAAGGGTTGCACCTTATTAGGCAACTCTTTCTCCAAATTTCCACACCACGTCAAATAGAGGATTTAGAGCCTTGATAGATTTACCCCATGACTCAGCCTATTCATAATCTGGGTCTTCAATGGCATTAGAACTCGAACTCTTCACTTATCAACTTAGATATCATTGCTTGTGTTGTCTGGGTGTACGAAGCTAATATACAATCAAACAATCAATTTAGAACCCTTAGAGTGCTAAATTTAGGTATATAGACACCTATATACGCATATATAATATTCCTAAATGAAATATTTATTAGCCAGCTAATAAAAAATTAAATTTAAATACGGTATAAAAAATATAAATTATAAGTTTTGATAATTGAAAATTGATAAAACAAAGATTTTTATTTATAGAAATGGTAAAAAAATTAAATATGCTTATTTCAAAAATTGAGAAAATAATCATTTCACATCCAAATAGAAACTGTAATTCAAATAAATTTTATTTAACGTGAAATATATATTTATTTCACTCCGGATTATGTACATCAACTTAAAATCAACTACCAGAATTCCTGCATGGCTCAAAGGGTAATCATGCTTTTACACCTCTCAGCTGGATACAAGATATAAAACCTGACGAAATCAATTAATACCGACAAACAAGACTATCCTACTTTATGTGGTCTTAAGCTTATTCATCCATCTTCATCCCCTTTGATAAGGAATTGACATCTAAATCCCCAAAACAACACACCCCATTTCTTGGTGAAAACCTATCGATTCCATAGCCTTAAGCACCCATTAATAAAAATTATTAATGGGTTAAAATTAATTTCCCTTATCAAAAATACCTCTGAGTGAAGCCCTTAATTGCAATCGTTGGTGCCCATAATATATTTCTTAAGTGACGACGCTGTTACGATACCATGCTGGCGTCTCCTACCTCTATGTCGAAACTTCAAAAGCAAGGCTGGCTGCACTGGACATGTCCTTTCTCTACGTGATGCCTTATCGTGGGATAGTTTATGGGGTAGCTGGAGGTTAGAATCGATCAAGAAGGATTCTCAAGGCTGAATTTTTCCCTCTTCAGGTAAATCGCTTTATTTTTGCGCCGAGTTTTATGTCTCCGTGTACCCGTTTGGGACAGGAAGATGGATGAGCATTTGATTGACGGACGTGGATGAGAGTTAAGTGAGGAGGAGAGTTGTGAGGGTGTTGAAACTGGACAGGAAGGGTGAAATCCGTGCAATAGCGGGAGGTCGTTGGGGTCTAAGGTGATAGGATGCGTGGAATGATCAGAGATTGGCGAGAGGGATACGTGAGAGATTTTAATCTTGTGAAAAATCCACAAAGAG
>BMAV01004996.1:322452-334379 GCA_019973955.1 Trichonephila inaurata madagascariensis
TTTATTTAACTCGTTTTTAGTTATGGAAGCTATAATAACAATCGCCTGACTAGTAAAAATAATTCGAGTCTTACCTACAGTAATTTTTTTTTTGCAGAAGTAATGATTCTAATTTAAAATATTATGGAGAATCTTCATAAGTGCGTTCGTCATTGTCGTGTTTGAGTCACGCTAGGAAAACATTTTTCAATATTAATCGTTTTTCTTCATATAATTAGATTGGGAAAAAATCGTCGACAACAACAAACTAAATTCATTACCTCCAAAATGCTAGAATACAAGTAAAATTTTAAAAAAATTCCATAATAATCTACAAAGAGTTCCCTTCATAATATGCATTATTTAAATTCCTTTAAAATCACAGGGAAAAATACAGACAGTACAAATTATTATTATAAAATCTTAAATTACACGAAAAAATATTAAGAAGTACAAATGTATAATTTTCCTACATTGCAAACTTCAATTTTTTTATAAGATTTCGTTCTTAATTATTGTTTTTTATGTTATGTTTTATTGTTATGTTTTGAATTTATTTTATTTTCAAAGTACACTTAAACTATATATTCTGCATGTTATCGAATTGTTGGTTTCATGACTTATTTTGAAGCAACAAATTGCATAGCAAACAATTTTGTCAAACATTCCATTACAAAAGTATGTACTCAACACTGTTTTTCTCAATTTACTTAACACAAAGGACATATTTTGTATTAATATAATTTTATAGACCGAAGTTTACAAGGAATCACGATTAGATCTGCATGCAGAACTAAATTTCGTTTACAATACAATAAAACCTATTTTTGTGTGGTAGATAGTGACCGCATAAAAAACCCGCACAAAAATATTTGGAACTTTCATTCATAATTTACATATAACAAACAACTTAGTCGAGATATTACGGAAAGATTTTTTTTTATGCTGCGCATGCGGTGAGGAACCGCATAAAAAAAGTCGCCCATTGAAAATACGTCAGTTGTTTATGAAATGCATGATAAAGTTTTTACAAACAATGTAAATTGTTAAATTACACATAGAAATTTTATTCAAAACATTTAATTTCTCATTGCATACATGGGGAAGTTTTCAAAATGCATATACATAATTCATTTCTATTTGTAGTAAACCAAAACGCGCATTTTCCTATGATGAATTAGTTCAAGATACTTGAAGATACAATTTCAATCGAATTATTTTTTGGCACAATTAAGTCAGCGATAGAAAATATCACAGTTGTGACAACGTGGTTCAACGTATATATCACATAAAAAAAATGTCGCACAAGACAAGTCACTCAAAAATAAAAAATCGCACAAAAATAAAAAAATAATCGAACAAAAATAAAAAATAATCGAACAAAAATAAAGTCGACTAAAATGGGACTGCGCAAAAATGGACTTTAATGAGCATTACTTTTTCAGATTAGGAAGCTACAGATTGTTTGATTGATTATTAATGTCGCACTCTAAAGCCACACGTGGGGGCTATTGTCTACAAAACGCGTAATTTTGAATCACACTCAAGTGTCGAGAAGGGCACATTAAATAGCATCCCACTCTCTAAAATTCCACACAAGGCCAGCGGGAGAACTTTAAACCTCGACTGATTTTATGTACATCATCCTCTCTTCTTGGCGGGTCTTTATTGAAACTAATTTCGCCAAACTAGAATTCAAACCAGCATTTCAGCAAAAACTACACCCGCCATTATTGTGTAACCATGTGCTATTCAGCTTCAGCAATCTCCTTACAAAACGACAAAAATAATTTTTAAAAAAAATTTGATATTTATTCAATTATGCTTTGTCTTCAAATTCTTGATCTTGCACGTACACACATTGTATCAAATAAGCTGTGCTTTCTTAATATATCACAATAGTTTCAACACACATTTTTTTTTTATTTAATCATGGGTTATTGCAAGTTTTTTTTTCATTCGATAATTTGTTATTTTGCCAACAGCTGTTGCCACTTTCATTGCAAAGACAAAAAAAAAATAAATAAAAAATCCGTGTCTTGAATAAGGTTATTTATCCTATTGAAAATGATTTAGGTCAACATTGCCAACACATTGAACCAAAAAAAAAGCTGTTTTAATCAAGCGAAAAAGATTTACATTGAAACAAAAAGTTAACTAATTTCTTAACTATTATTCAGTAGTGTGTTTTTTAGTCAGTGTCATAATTTATTTTCATGAGCAAGTCAAGTGAATGAAAAATAAGATTTTTTTTTACTTAAAAGAAGAGTTTATGTAACAAGATGACATTTTTTTAGGGGAAATCTGCGAAATTAATTACAGAAAAATAATTTCTAGTAATTAACAAAGTAGATTAGTATCTTTAATTGTTTTTATGCGAATCAGAACTACATTTTTTTCCTGCTTCTTTGGTCAGGTGTCTGGAGAAATGCTTATAAGATTTTCTTAAAAAAATATTTTTTCCAAAGCTAAAATCAGCACAAAAGAAAAAAAAAAAAAAAAAAAAAAAAAATGCATGTTAAAAAATCAATAGAATCTAATCCTTATTTTTTTAACATAAATCTCAATAAAAAATGTATAAATTCAGAAAAAATTATCAAGTTATCATTTTTTTTTCTTTAATTCATAATTTTTAAGTTAATAGAGAACAGTGGAATCAAAATTGCTTTGTGCGGGAAACTTCACAAGCATTAATTTGTTATAATTAATTATTTGGCGGGGAAAAATTGTAACCATATTTCTTTTTTGTTAAATCATTAAAAAATTCTCTTTTTGAAGTTTCGAGGGAGTTTTATTTTACTAATTAAGATTAAATTAAGCATATAGATTTGATGAAATGATGACAAAAATTAGAAGCGGCAAATATAAACTATAACAATTTTTGAAGTACTTTTTTAAAAAATAAAATAAAAATGCAGCTTGTAACTTATTTCATCATAATACCCTAATGACTTTGATAAAACTTTGAAAATTAACTATAGCACAAAAAATATCAAAAACTTGGGTCAAAACTTTAAAAGATTTTTTTTTCTCACGTTTTAAATCATTCAGTTGAACTGAAATTTTATATACACGATTGTTTTGGTTGATAATACAATACTTTAATGATAATTAATAAAAATTAATTACCACTTAATGTTGTGATTCTGTCCTATATATATACATATTTATATTAATTGTAACTATTTAATAAAAAATAGCTAAAATAAAATTTTTCTTTGTTGATTTAAGTAAGAATTGTGACTTAAAAGTTTTTTTTTTATATTACTTGTTATATTATAAAAGACCGTAAACAGGAATAATAAATATCAAATATAAATATTTGTGAAACAAAAAGCATAGTGCATTCCTTTTATAGTGTGCTTTCCTCTCTCATCTTCTTTATAAAAGCATTCTAAACTCTTTTAACAATTAAAAAAAAAATATTTAATAAAAAACAGGCCAATGATGCAAAAGTTGATTTTAAATAAAGTTACATTTATAAAGTGTAACATGAAATGATCTAACTTCCTCACATTTTGACAGATTTCTTACACAAGATTTGGATACTCGCAAAACATGACACTTCAAACAGAGAAAAGACAAATTATAATACATTTTATTGCTCATTTTTCACTGCATCTATTTTGAAATAAAGTACTGTACATAATATTCTCCTAATGCAGAAATGACAAAAAATTAATTAACGTTTATTTCTAAGTACAATACCAGCTATACAGTAATTTATTGCAGCCTCCCCCCCAAATGAACAAATAGCACGCGTTAAATAATAACCATTAAAGATTTTACGATATGGTATCTTATTTCATTGAAAACTAAAATGTACCTAGTGGCTGCATTTTCAACCTACCATTCGCCAAAAAATGGTTGAAGTTCGCTAAAAATTGCTATTGGCACAGAATTAATATGCAAGCATCATTTTATACGTAATGGAATAAATCTCAAACTATATAAAATTTCCAGATGATATACATTATACGCAATGTACAATTTCTTTCACTATATTTTCTACAGTCACGCAACCTATAATACAATGTAACGATTTAAATTTAAGTTTAACGTTAATTCTTTTTTAAGCATTTTAAGTATCAGTAGATGGAAAATTAAATAAAAATTCAAAGCTTTGTGAACTTACTTATTTTTACACAAATATGTGCTTTTCTTAAATAAACTACTTTAATGTACAAGAATTATAGCAATATAAATTTTTTGTACAGTTAAAAGGAAAACATCGATGCTTAAAATAACAAATTTACTCACCGTCCCTCTTCCCGAATTTCCAGCAATTAGATATAACTTTTCCAACTCATTTCCGAACTTCTCCACACTTTTCTTTCGAGTATTTATTCTTTACGATCGTCATTAGTTATAACCCTGATCGCGGTGCTTATCTTGAAGAAACCAGATTCTTAAATTATTGCTGTAATTTGCAATAGCATCCCACAGTTCCAAGAAGTAAGAGATGATTGCAGCTGGATGAAAATGAGCTGCTGCAGTGGAGTAATCGAGAAAAGGATGAAAATATTCTTTATCTGAATTCCGAAATGAATGTAAATCTATATTTGTTGTTTTTAATGTGCACATAAATTTTGGGAACTGTATATTTTCTTATTTGTATCTATGTTAGTGATAATATAAAGCTACTGAAGTTGTTGATATTTGATCACATTAATATAATTAAAATAAGAGAAATATGTAACTTTTTTTTGTAATATCGTCGGCCTAATTATCAGAATGCGTAACTCCACAAGGGAACTAAATTTGATACAGGAGTGCTACGAGCCAAACGCTGTTTGGCATGATTCCTTAATCGTGCCAAGAAGCGGTTGTTGTCGAATTACGTGGAATTCAAGATGGTGACATAACGGTAACAAATCGTCAGGAAAATAATTGTAAAGAACTCTTTTTTTGAAATATATTTCAAATGAAGAATATAGGAAAAGATTCAAAATAACCAGTATTAATCAAAAATGAATATCAATATATTACAATATATATATATATATATAATAATAATAATAATATTGTACAATATATTATCATATATAATTTTATAGTAATTACAATATATGATAATTTTCATACAATTTTTATATAGTAATTATTATATATATTAATATGCATATAATATAATTATTACATATGATAATGCTCATATAATATAATATTAATTATACAGAACATAATAATTATTTAACTCTAATATGCATTTCCCCATGGCAACCACATTAACACAGGATAAAAATGTTAAGATAACCATATTGTAATATTAACGCCTGTCATGGTGAACATAAACAACTTGGTGCGTAGCACTCCTATATCAAATTAGCATCCCAGAAGGAGCTACGCATTCTGATAACTAGGCAGACGATACACTATTTCATACATTCAAGTGCAATTTTCTGAAACTGAAGTAGAATATGGAATAGTTTAGGGGAAAATAAGGTATAGTAAAGAGAAGGATGATTACTAGTATAGATTATAATCAAAGTGGTACGATTGTTTATTGATTGCAGCTTTTTTCGAAGCAATGCAAGGTTTTTGGCGCCAAGGTTTACTTCTAAACTACGATCAAGCAAAGATTTATTTTACTCAGATCATGGCCTACATATAATAACATAAAAGCTATTTTTATATTTTATATACATAAGGCATAACTTTGTATTTCCTAAAAGGAATAAAAGGAGAGAGGGGGAGTGGAATTTACAGTTGGTGTTATCAAAAGAGATTATTTGTATGATCTAAAAAATTTGCAAATATATATAACTAAATATTTTTAAATTCAAACTAATAAACTTGCAAAAATAAATAGAATTTATCAAACGCATCAAAATGAAGGTCAGAAATGACACAGCACGGTGCTTAAAACATCAAAATAAAATGTAACCAATAATTTTTGTCGAATCCATTGCTTCTGATAACAGTTTTGTTATTATTTGGTATGGAACTCACCAATTTTTCCACTGTTTGAGAAAAAATACTATCCCATTCTCTAAGGGGAGAAGCCTTTTCAAATGGTCTACCTTCAATACATCGTATTACCCTTAATGAATATACTATAACTGAATTTAACATTGCTATTCTTACGAACTCTGTACATTCAATGTTTGCTTCAAAATTTGGCTACTTGTTGACAAAGAAGGCGACATTGATAGCCAAGAGACTGGTGAAAGAACTACTCGACTTTTGAAACTGTAAATTTTTAATTGAGTATTTTTTTAATTTTGACTTTTTTATTAAATTTCTTAATTTTATAATATACCGCATTTTAAAACCTTGTCAAGCTTCAACACAGGTACCATATTCCACCATTATTCATTCTAAATATGCTTCCAGCCAGAGTATCGAGCACAGCATTGCGAATCTTAAGCGAAACACAACCAATCAGAGATCTCTAACAGCACAATGAACTCAAACATTTTAGCTCTAAGAATTCCATTTGCAGTCCCGAGATGTCACCGAAATGAATTATTCTCTATAACAACGTCTCAGATCACTTATGCTAGTTTTACTCAACCCACAGGACATTCTAATACTAATTTTTCTTTCTTGGGGCTCATCCAACAGAAACTATTTTAATGCTATTTGTTTTCTCTCTCAGGTAGTTAAAAATTCCTCTAACGCAGGATTTCTTAAAACTATGTAAGATGTTCTCGCGACTCAGAAGCCCTGTGAACGAGAGAGAAAAAATAAACGTCGCACTGTTCAGCTACTCGAGGGATTTTGATGACGAACCTCGTACTTTTGAACCATGGTCAAGTGACCAGGACGACACCTGAGTTGGCACCTCCTCACCAAACTTCCACACCATACCTACGGGAGGAAGTTTGAGTCCTCGACAGATTTAACGTGCATTGGGTCTTCAGTGGTATTAAGCCCGAACTCATAACATGCCTGTCACGAGTTCGTTAACTTGGCCACTAGGCTACCGCGATCGAAGCCCGGTTGAAGTATTGTTCCAAAGTTAGTTGAATTTTGACAATAAAGTAAGTTGGTAACCAAAGAAGATTAGTAGATGTATTGAGATTAGTAGGAAATCTTTGTTCTGATTTTTGTATTTGACCATTAATTTCAGATACTGTACTTTTTTTGGAGACAAAATTGGTTTTGCTTTATCGAGGGAAAGTATATTTGCACATAACTGTAACTAAATATGGACTTGTATACCGTTATTGTTAAAATACATTCCTACCACGTTGGAATCTGAGTAATATATTTTAACTTTTTTGCACTTTTTTCAGATATGATTTTTCTCTATGCAACATATTTAAATAAAAATGAGCCAGATTCTTTTATCATATATATATATATATATATATATATATATATATATAATCGGTTATTTTAAATGTTACTTTAATTAGAACATTTCTAACTTGTTATATTAAACCTTAACCGATCGATTGTTTATCAACGTTGCAATTTAAAGAAACGCACATCACAAGCGTTAGCTGACGAACCTATTAATTTTGAGTATCAGTTACGAGACGAAGAAAAACCGTTGAAATAATTCCTAAATACACCATTTAGCTCATTTATATGCAAATATTAATCTCTTTTCGAAACTGTTATTTTCGAATAACTATTTTAAATTTTTATTGAGAAAAAAAAATCTATGCTATTTACCAAATAAAATGTCTATATATTGTAGTTTCTAAGTTATGATAACTCGGTTTCGAGCACTCTAATAAAACAAGTAATATAAAAAAAATAAGTCAATTTCAACTTAGGTTAACAAAGGAAAATTAGTTTAGTTACTTTTTATCAAATAATTACAATTAATATAAATATGTACACACATATGACAGAATCACATTAAGTGGCAATTAATTTTTATTAATTATCATTAGTGTCGTATTGTCATCGAAAAAAATAATGTTTCTAAAATTTCCGTTCAAATGAATGGTTTAAAACGTGAGAAAAAAATATTTTCAAGTTTTGACCCAAGTCGCTAAAAATGAAACCAACGTTACTGTATCTATAAATCTTCAAATAATTAGTTTATGTCAATTAATTTTAATTTATTATAACTAAATCATCATATTGTCACCCGAAACAATCGTGTATAGAAAATTTCAGCTCAAATGAGCGCATTAAAATGTGAGAAAAACCTTTTAAAGTTTTGACACAAGTCGCCAAAATGGTCGTTAAGTCACAAAAAATTATATCAGTGTGGTTGTATCTGTAATTCTTTGAACAATTAGTTTCAATCAATTAATTTTTATTAATTATAAATTACCTTATTATCATCCAAAATAATCGTGTATATAAAATTTCAGTTCAACTGAACACTTTAAAATGTATTTTATTAACGACTGAAAATTTGAACATGAAATAGAGATATATGAACTAATAGAAAGAATTGAATTAAGTATGAATCGTTAAAAGATTTTTAAAACATATATTTGCATTTTTGGTGTCAGTAGCCTTGACCATAACCTTCCATTTGATACACTTTGCAAACTTGTTTTTATTTAAAACCAGTATGAAATTCAGAGAAGCTTCAACCTAATGATGCGAATGCAAATCTTGTCTGTCGGCCATGATGCGTGCAGGTGTTACATAAAACTTTTTTCCGACATTAAAGAACAGAATGCAAATTTCGGTTCAAGTTTTTCTGAGAGCGTAACTATTAAGTTATCGTTCTTTAAAAACTGGCGTTAGGTATAAATCACTTAGAAGATTTATATAACATATAATACGGATATAAATTTATTTCAATTCAATTGTATGTATGTGAGAAGATACTCTTATCTAAAAATTCTTCCACAGCGATTTTAGTGCAGTTACTGCATAAGCGAATGCAAATAATGAAAAAGATATATTTCGCACTCATGAAAATATATGTTTAACACAGCATTTCTCAAACTGTGGGGCGCACCCTCTAGGGGGGAGTGCTAACTCTACAAGGGGGGGGGCACAAGCATATTGAAGAGTCAAAAACAAAATATTATTTTTAAAAAAATATTGATTTACTGAAATTAAACAAACAAAATGCATTCAGACATAATAAAAAATAAAATACACATCTACACTGATATAATACACTTATAAATATATCAGTACTACGCAATGTATAGTATAATTGATTTAACAATACTAAGTTAAGAACAAGTTAAATAATTACCAGTGACCCCATGGGCTTGTTACTTATAAAATATATACACAAAAATTAACATTTATCTCGACAATTTGTGTGGTTTATAAATAATCCCTAACTTCCAATTAAAAGTTAAGTGATTCACTGCCCAGTGCCATTGTTTAACGCGTAGGCGAGCGTATGTGGTGTATTGGGAAGGGGGTGGGGGTAGAAAAGTAATAAATAAGCAAATCCTTTGGAATAAGTAAATCCTTCGCAAACACTGTCAAGGTTCTTTTATTGTATTCCAAAGCTTTCGGAATAATTTTATGGATAGCAGTGCACAGAAAAGTTCGTACTTCAGAAAGACGTATATATACATCCGGGAATTTAACGCACCTGTTGAGCTAGACGTATATATACGCAGGTGGCACTTAAGAGGTTAAAGTTGTATTGTATCTTTAGCGTCGAAGTATAGTATTATTGAATTTCTGCATTGTTATTTGTATGGAAGGGGGGCGCGATGAAAATTACGATTGAATATTGGGCAGCAAATATTTAATGTTTGAGAAGCACTGGTTTAACACAAGAATAATTAATCATAAGCAACTCAAACATAGTATAAAGATAAAATAGCTATGCACTACGATTGAAAATAATTGTAAAATTGTATTTGCTTGAATGCTCATTAACTAACTATTATCACATTCGCTGCCAGTAAAATTGATACATCCATCCTTACAAGACGAATTACAAAATAGTATTTTAATGATTAAAAACATCCTTTATATTTTAGTAGTATACCAGAAAAACCTATTATTTTCATGTTCAGTTTATTTTCTAGTAATTCTAATATTTCGGCTTCAGTCAAGTTTTTATTTACTTTCCTTAGGCTGTGAAGGCTCTGAAATACTTATAATACCCACCATTTTTAAAAACTGACATAAAAAAATTTAAACACAAAATTTTAAAACCAAGGGCATAAATTATAAAAATAATACTTCACTAGCATGCTTCAAAAACCACTTCGTTAAACCTCCAAAGCCTTACTAAAAATACAGCATAAAACTTATCATAGTCAATCGTCGTCCCAGAGTGGCGCCAGCATATGAGATAGCGCCATGCTGACGCGCCAGAGAGTCAGTGGCAGCAAACGAGCTAAACTTGAACTTTTAGTCGAATAGCAACAAAAGTGCTATTGGCGATGAAAAGACGAGGACGGCACCTGAGCTGGGACTTCCCTCTCCTAACTACCATTCCCCACTAACGGTAGGGCTTCGAGTTTCGACGAATCTAATGTGCACAAGCGCCTCTATCTCGTGGTCTTCAGTGGTGCTGGGGCTTGAACTTATGACACGCCAGCTATGAGTTCATGACCTTAACCACTATGCTACCCAAGCCTCATTCTATAGTAGGACACAGGACTGAATTATTTTTATTTTCGCTTTTTAAAATGACAAGAAAAGCCTTAGGAGATTATTTTACTGTACTTGTTGAAAGAAAATAATTAGTTGTGGCAAGAAAAATGTTTTTTCCTCCTTAAGAGAATTTTTATAGTAGCTAAAATTTAATAAACGTTGATACACAAAGGCTAACTTTATCATCCAAGCTTTGCTAATCTCTTTAAAAAATTAGCCTTTAAATTATCTTTAGTAATTAACTGAATGGATACACAATTTAATATTCACAGAAGAGACATTTTTTTCTGGTTAAAATAATATTGTCTCCGTTGTATAATATCTCCGTTGCTATTAAAGGCAACCATGTTTCTTTTTATAAGAATGGGGGGAGGGGTGTATTTTTTTTTTCCTTTTTAGTCATGTGCCCCCAAGTAGGTGGATTTTCATGATGAAAAAAAAAAAAAATCGACAGCGGTCATGTCGTATGATTATATAGCATGTAGAAGATCCCTAGAATGTCTGGCTTGGGTGCTCTCAGCAAAAATTAAATCCTAGTACAGGTTCTTATCGTCAGAGCTCAGGTGCCTCCCTCTAGGGAGGAAACTGAGTTTCAAAATTACCTGCGGGGATTGGTATCCGCCTATATGGTGCCGTACTAAAAAAAAGATATACCAGCTCTCGGGGAATGTACTAGGTCTGCAATGGTTAAACACCAATCCACAGCCCATTAGAAATAATAAAAATCCTGTGCAAGGTAACTTATATGACTGCTAGTAATAATTACAACTTCAACAACCAATACGAATTACGACTATTCGAATTACCGTAAAACGCACTTTTAACACAAAAAATAAGACCGAAATTTACGGGTGCGTGTACGAGAGCTTTAAAAATAAATAAATATGACCATAGAAAAAAATTAGACTTCTACATATACAGAAATACTATTTGTTTAAAAGAAATGACATGTTTTATGAACTTAGAGTTGCAGCCTTAGAACTACACTTTTTTCAAAAGCCTGGTTTAATACCTCGAATAAATAACTTTAAAGCATAAAAGTATATGTACATTTCTCGATTTCTTCGTTAATAAAAAGGGGGTGCGCGTTATACTACGAATAAACCTAAAAATTAAAAGAAGGCAGCTTGAAAGTATAGGTGCGTGTTATTCGCCGGATTTTACGGTAATTATAAAGGAAACATAGGGAAAATTAGTATTTCACAATGAATAAAAATGCACTTGTGAATAACATAACAAATATCTGTATAGTTTTTCTATTCATTCCCCAAGTCATGAAATAATAAGATACCGTCACTATTTTCGGATAGCCTTGAAATTCCGATACGACTTCCCCCCACCCCTTCCTCCTTTTCCAGTCCACAATCGCAACACCTCACTTACCTTTCGACATTCAACCAACCCATATTGTATTCCGCAATTGTGCAACCCATTTCTCACCATCTCGTATC
>BMAV01004996.1:334779-355249 GCA_019973955.1 Trichonephila inaurata madagascariensis
AAAAAGAAATCCATTATTTTTTCGGTAGATGGCTGCTCGTTGTCAAGGTGATATTTCACACTAAAAAAATTATTTTGCTTTTTTTGTTTGGTCTATTTAGTTGTGAGTTACAGGGTGTTAAAAATGGAAGTCAACAAAGAGAAAATTAGGTGCATTATACATTTTTTCTTTGTTAAAGGCAAAAATGCAAGCCAGGTGGCTGAAATTATGAATTGTGTTTATGGTGCCAATACTGTAACAGCTAATTACTTGCAATTGTGGTTTTGTCGATTCCGCACAGGCATTTTTGATGTTAAAGATGCACCACGCACAGGCAGGCCCGTCGTCGATATAATTACAGAAATAATCAACGTTGACCGGCATATTAGTAGTCGTAGCATCGCCCAGAAGCTAAAGATCGTCCATAAAATAGTTATTAACCTTTTCCGGAAAGTTGGATTCAAAAAGAAGCTCGATGCTTGGGTGCAACACCAATTAACTCCAAAAAACATGATGGTTCAAATTTCCATCTGCGAAGCCTTGGCCAAATGGAATGAAATAGACCCACTTCTTAAGCAGATGGCGACTGGGGATGAGAAATGGATCCCACACGACAATATTGTGCGAAAACGATCATGGTCAAAGCGCTGTGAAGCAGCTCAAACGGTGGCCAAGCCAGGACTAACGGCCAAGAAGGTTCTACTATGTATTTGGTGGGACTGGAAAGGAATAATTTATTATGAGTTACTTCCGTATAGCCAAACACTAAATTCAGATCTCTACTGTCAACAACTGGACAGTTTGAAGCTAGCGATTGACCAGAAACGGCCAGAATTGGTGAACAGAAGAAGTGATGTGTTCCATCAGGACAACGCCAGGCAACACACGTCAGTAGTGACTCGTCAGAAACTCTGGGAGCTTGGTTGTAATATTTTAATGCATCCACCCTATAGTCCAGACCTAGCACCAAGTGATTACCACCTTTTTCTCGCATTGCAAAACTTCCTGAGTGATAAGAAATTGGGATCAAAAGAAGATTGTGAAAATCGATTACTAGAGTTTTTCACCAATAAGGACCATAATGAGAGAGGCATTATGAAGCTGCTTTAAAATGGTAAAATATACAACAAAAAGGTGCATATTTGACCCAAATCGAACAATCCGAAACATGTTAAGTAAAGTCTTGAATTTCATGCAAAATAATGGATTTCTTTTTCCCCAACCTAATATAGAAAAAAATGCGACTCACTCATTATGAGATTTACAGAACAATTAGACCTACATATTTGAAGTTTGGCCAGCTTGTTGCGAGGCCGTATAGGTTTAACTGCGCGAAAAATAAATTGTGCTTTTATGTTCTAACGTAGGGGTGGTCAATCCAAATGAGCTAGTGGGACACTTCAGAAAAACATTATAATCCCGCTGGCTGAATATAAAAATATATATTTTATATTAGATCAGAGGAGAAAAAATTTAAATCAGACTGACGTATTATTATTGTTTTTATTGTTTTTCATGTGTACAAACAATATAATAATAATGCAATGATCAAATAATTTTTAATTTATTTAATTAGTGAGGTATTTGTTTCTCAGTTCTTTCACTCAGCTTTTGTATATCTATTTCAATGCGTGTATTTACGAATCGTAATTGATGTTGCAGGTTTTCCGATAAATTTCATTTTCGTAAAGAAAAAAAAAAAGAATGATTCGCAGTAACAGAAACCACGTGATAAAATAAATACAGCGTGGAATTTTTTTAAAAAAAAAAAAACCCTCCAAAAATTTTTTAAAAAAAAATGTTGCATAAAATTGTCGTATTTTGTAAAGTTTTCTTAATCTCTTGGGGCGCAAAATTATTTAAGGAGGGCCACATGCAATCTACGGCCGGCCATGGCTTGTGTGTGTGTCCACCTTTGTTCTAAAGTATCCATAAGTGTGTGTGTGACGTATTCGTTTGGAGAGTGAAGTACCAATTCAAACGACAGTTGCTTTGCTCGTCATCAACAGCTCTCTATTTCTGTAGAACAGCGGTCACCAAACTTTAAGAGCTACATGAACCGCTAAATGCATAATTTTAAATTTGGCGTACTACTTTGGCATCGTCAGAGCTCAGGTGCCTCCCTCTAGGGAGGCAACTGGGCGTCAAAATTACATTGTGACTGTTGATATCCACTGGTAATTTTAGGGCGCCACACTAAAAAGTTATATCAGTTCCCGGGGAGTGTACTAGACTTGCAAAGATTATTACTTATCCGCAGCCTCACTACTATATGATGGATTACTATAACTATACTGTCACTTATTTACGTCTCCTTATCTCTGAAAAGCAAGAACAAACCTGCAACGCGAAGCAATATCAATAAACTGAAGCGTTGTATCTCAAACTTACTATGAATGTCAACTCTCACATTCAAATGTCTGTAAAATCACCTGCAAAAGTAGACAAGAAGTCGCAAAATTCAAAGGAATATCTCTAAAAGTAATAATTTTTTTTAAAAAAGTATAATCCATGTTTAATAATACGTTTTGTTAACCATCATTTGTGAAACTGAATCTTCCAAAAATATATAAATAATGTCTCAATTTGTCTGCGGATCATCCAAAATTTTTTCACAGCCAACCGTTGTGCTTTAGAGCAACCTTAACTGCTTGAAAACTCCCATGGGCAAAATAATAGTGTCAAATTCTTAAAAACATGTATGATTAAATATTTCAGACATTCCTTCAAAAATTAGACAAAAAAATCAATGTAAACAATAAAAAAATACGTATTCATTGTTCTAAAAATTTACCAAGTTTTAAAGACAATGTTATTTTTCCAAAAAAAACTTCAAAGTACACATGCAACGTTGTAACACAAATAACCGTCTCAAACTTCATTAATTAAATTTTGAAAAGAATATATGTTCCACGTTAAATGTAACGAATAACCAGAAAATTATTTACCATGCAATCAAACAGGGACTGCATAACATTCAGTGCACTGTCTCTACTACCTTAACTATAAACCAGCTTTAATTTCATACAAGGGTATTTTAGTAAAAATCTCTATAGGCGGTAGAACATAATTCCCATAACTATTCATCGAACATTTATAATACGAAATAAACGCTATCTATCAATATTACCGTCAATACGAGACAGAAGTTGTGCTTGGAGAGATAGCAATAGCTCCACAATAAATATAAATTTTTAATGCTCTAAGTTTGCTGCGGGAAGTTTGTTCGGTCAAGTTTTCCATCCATCATCAAGCCTCCGGGCGCTGAAATCTGTCCCAACTGAATGGTTCTATTGGATTTAAACAAATTATGTTTATAAAAGTTAAGCGGAGCTCGATAATTTGGTGAATTTCTGGAGTCGCACAGACACGTAATTGCTTTTCATAAATATTTAAATTCGAATGGCGTACGTTCAATCTAAAGCCACTTTGTTCGATTGTCAACTATTGTGAAACTACTATTATTTAGAATAATTGCTTGGAAGCAGAGGGCGCAAATTTTATAGGGAGAGATTTCGTCCAAATTCTTGCCCCTCCCAGTAACAGAAGTCAATGTACGTTTCTAGTTTTGTGCACCGAATTTACAAGACTCTTTGACTATGTAAAATGAATGACTCCCCTAATTTTTCTGAATTCTTCAAAGGTCGAAACTAACTGATTGCGTAATGGTGCTATTTTAGATATGAATAAATAGTTTGACTGTTGAATAAAGTATAGTAATATAAGTTTAGTGTTGTTATGTGTTGGATTTGAATAGTAGACTGGACAGCCTTGCGTTTAAGATAATATATTATCCCATAATCACATTTCTGTGTTGAGCAGTTTGGCCGCAATTCAAACTGTTCAAGCCCTCCTTTTAAATTATCTGTTGCGTTATTAAATACGACTGTTTTCAAATTAAAAATACGTACATCGGGTAAAACCGAAACATTTTAAATGAAAAGAATAATGTGGATAATGTGATTTAAAATATATTTCGTGATTAGTTATTTCAAAACACATTTGAGAAATTCTCGGAACTAGCGTATTGTAAAGATGACTAACTTCGTCAAATCAAACGATGATGCCGAATGTCGTGATATGCAGTCAATACTTGAAACCATTCCCGCGCATGTGTGAAGAAAATAATAACAATGACAGCATTTGACGACAGAATGGAATACCCTTGCTTACAATATCCACAAATACTAACATTATTTAGCAATTCTCAAGCCGTCACACGCACGAATGACGCAACTGCTTACATGCTCGCTACGGATATGGTATCGTTTGTTCGCCTATTCGCCGAAAAACTGGCAGGGGAGTATGTGGCGGTGTGATATCTATATGAACTAGTACCAACATCACGCGGAGACGATCGTTTTAGCGTGATTGTTTAAGTACTCGCGTTCGGAAAGAAAGGTACCCAGAACGAACCTTCCCTCCTTCAAGGCATTAACTCTATTGCAGGGATTTGAGTTCATCGAATTCCAGTCAGAGAGTGAATATTAACGTCCCACTACTCAGATACTCGAATGTTTTTGGCAATGGACCTCATAATTTTGAACCATGGTTAAATGACGACACCTGATCAGTCAACCCTACCCACCACACCAACAGGAGGACGATTGAGCCTCAATAGATTTAACGTATATAGCCCCCTACACGGTGGGTCTTCAGCCGTACTATGCTCGAATTTATGAAAAGTCGGCCACCAGTTCGTTACCTTAACCACTAGGATACCACGGCCACACACACACACTCGCCGAGCCCCAGAGATTAATCTTTAAATACTTTAAAAGTTATGGAGACCAATTTGATTCATTTTTTAACCTATAACTCACCAAATTTATATGGTTAATACGAAAATTGCATTTTTGTTTCGTTAATACAACAGAAAGGACGATTTTGCTGATAATGCATTTTTGAAGAGTTTCTATTTTTATTTATTTGTTTGTTTGTTTTTGTTGATAATGACAAAATTGGGAGTTAGGGCAGCGTTTCCTAAACTGTTGGGCATGCCCTTGGGGTGGGGGCGTACTAACTCTACAAGGGGGTTCGAGCATATTGAAAAGTCGAAAACAGAATATTTTAAAAAATTAATTTACTGAAAGCCAACAAACAAAATACATTCTGACATTATAAAAAGTAAAATATTCATTTACCCTGATACAATACACTTATAAATGTATCAGTATTGCACAATGTATTTCAAAATTTATTTAATAATACTAAGTTAAGAACAAGTTTAATAATTACAAGTGATCCCATGGGCTTGTCATACATAAAATTATATATATATAAAAAAATAAACACATATATTGATAACTTGTACAGTTTATAGTTAATCTCTTAACTGCCGATTAAAATTAACGTGATTCGCTCCCCAATACCATCGGTTTCCACATAAGGACGCGTTTTTGATGTATTGGGGAAAGGGAGAAAAGAAATAAATAAGCAATTTCTCCGAAATGAGTAAATCCTTCAGAAACACTCCGTCAAGTTACTTTTATTGCATTCGAAAGCCTTCTGAATAATTTCATGAACAGTGCACAGAAAGAATCATACTTTTGAAAGACGTATATATACGTTCGGAGAAATCAACGCTTTAGCTGAGCGAGAGGATGAGAGGTTACAGTCGTATTGTAGTTTTAGCGTCTTAAGTACAGTATTATTGAATTCCATACATTGTTATTGTTTAAAGGGGGCGATGAAATTGTGAATGAATATTGGTTCGCAAATACTGAAAGTTTGAGAAGCATTGGGTAAGGGGTAATATAGCTCAAATTGTTAAACCAGAAGAAAATGAATGAGAACGATATAGGAACAAAAACTTCTCTCTTACACGACGACTTGGTAGTCTAACTGAACTCAACGCGGGGGATTCTCCTCATCATTATTCAACGTTGTGGTCCCTTGTGAAATCGCTACTCCAGCCCATTATTTGATTCGAACCTAATTGACCACGAAACTCGTGACCTTGCCCAATGGGCTACCCCGGTTCTCATTCGGAACATTGAATGTGGCGTTATAACATTGTACTCGTTTCCAGAATGTTAGAAATGCGTAATTGTGTTTGGCAACAGTGGTCGTAGTAACCGACTGATAACCACTGTGCTCTGAACTCAATACATTAAAGGTTGTATAGTTGAAATACGAATTAGTGAATCGGAAATATGACCTACTTGTCGCATGGCGATTGAAAGTTGCTAAATCTTTCTAAACGAAGCTCGTGACTTTGATCAGGTGAGAGAGAATGTATGATACCACATCTGTGATAAATATATTCAAAACAAATATATATTACATCGACGACATAACGCTATTTGTTAAAAATAAACTTAACATCGATACTTCTTTAGAAGTTTGTTCTAAACTTCGTTCAAAGGGTGAGGGTTTGCATCTCTCATAAAAATTATTGGTTTAATTTTCATTTAAAAAACCCGAACATTCCACACAGCAAGTACACTTTGAAAGTTGAAATGCATCAAGTGTACGGTTTTGTTAAAAATGTGTCAGGATTTTTTCATTTCCTACTATTAGTTCACAACCTTTCCTATATATATATATATCTTGTTCAAATTTCCAATCGGTAATAAAATACATTTTAAAGCTCTCAATTGAGCTGAAATTTTATATAGGTACACGATTATTTTGGATGACAATACGGAAATTCAACCACAAGTAATAAAAACTTAATTGATTAAAACTAATTATTCAAAGAATTACAGAAACAGCCACGTTGGCATCAATTTTGACGACTTAGCGAACTTTTTGGCGACTTGTTTCAAAACTTTAAAAGGTTTTTTTTTCTCACATTTTAAATCGCGCATTTGGGCTGAAATTTTCTATACACGATTGTTTTGGGTGACAATACGATGGTTTAATTACGATTCATTAAAATTAATTGACTGAAAATAATTTTTTAAAGAATTACAGATACAGTCACGTTGGCTCCATTTTTAGCGACTTGGGTCAAAACAAGATTTTTGTTCTCACGTTTTAAAGCATTCAGTTGAATTGAAATTTTATATACTCGATTGTTTAGGATGACAATACGATATTTAAATCATAAATAATAAAAACTAATGGTCACTTAATATTGTGATACATATTTGTATTAGTTGTAATTATTTGGTAAAAAGTAACTAAAATAAAAATTTTCTTTGTTGACCTAAGTAGGTATTGACATAATTTTTTTTAAATTTCACTTTAAAATTGAATTGAAGTATTTTTTAAATTCAGTACCAGTATATTAAACGGCAATGAATGTTAAGTCATTATTTTTTCACAATAAATATGAACTAAAGATGTCTTTAAAATACAGCAAAATAACTTTTCAATAATATCCAGCAGGAATATATATTATTCCTAAAGGAATGCACATTAAATTGTTCGAATTATAATTAAAATTTATTTGAAAAATTAGTTTTAAATCAGTTTTTAGTATTATGAGAAAACTACTATTTACTTCAAAAAAATTTTAAATTAAATAATTTTTCCAGCATCATATTTACATCATTCCATTTCAATGTCAAATATGTTTTAAGTAAATATAAGTATATATAACTTTAAATTGTCAACTATGCTATTCCGCAAAAAGTACGCTTTACGAAAAAGACAACGATATTTGTCCATCTTCAATTGAAAATCCTCTCTAAAAGGGATTGAAGTGACATATCAAGTAAGATTATTTAAGACACAAAATGTTCCCCTTAATATGAATCCACTGAGAAAAGACGCAATCCTACAGTAAAAACCAAAAAATAAAAATATTGTCAATATTATTTTTTAAATAGTTTTTTCAAAGGCAAGAGATGATAAAGCAGTTTATGGAAGTTGAAAAAGAATAGTTGCACGCGATTATACTTTGTAAGATCAGAAGTACAAATTATAAATGGCCTTTATCAGAACGAGATGCGGAAAAACCGTGTTTTGTGGTTTATTTAACAATGGAATACTTGAAGCAATAACTGACCGCAATTCAAAGAATTTAAACTTAGTTTATATAATAAACTAAATGTTGCACAGACACCCGGATCTTCATAAATTTCAGTTTAAAAGCGAAAATAACTGATGTGACGATGATGCTATTTCAGGCTAAAGGGTTAATTCCATGCTATCTCCACGCACTTCGTGTTGCCATTCATATTAAAAAAAAAACAATAGTTCCGAGTCATTTTTATCACAAAGAAAAATAATATATGGACTGAACTGGCGGAGTAAAATTGTGCGTTTGCGCGTGACGCTTCTTCTTAGTTTATGTACATTGTAAAAAAAATGCAGACCGAATTTCTAAAAGCATGCGTGCATCAAGGAATGTTTGTATATCATTTATGTTACTATTCAAAACATTTAATTTCTTTTAATAATATAAACAGGAAAAAATTAGCACAAATTCTTACTAAATAGTTAAAATGAACACTTTTTTTAAAAAAAAAATATCAGGATTGGTCTGAATATAAATATGTATAAAAAATTGTTTCCATGGCAAGTTACTCCACAGATTAAAATTAGTAAACAAAAAAAATTAAATATGAATGTATTCTTTTAGACAGAATTTTTGTTATTACTTCTAGTGCTTCAACAAAAAATTGTACTTAAAATCAAGATTAAATTCCGATTCAAAAACAATTATTATAATGATTAACCATTAAATCATTTTTATTTCAGCTTTATTTTAGAAGGATTAGACTCCTAATTGTTTACACATTACAGAATTATATGTAATGATACACAATTAAAGATAATAATTAATGTAATCTTTAATTAAAATTCTAAAAGGATGTTAGAGTATGCTTTATAGAGTCGAGGATGATTATTTTTTTAATTAATTCGAATGTGCACTTTCCTTTTAAATCAAAAAAATGCATTTCAACTTAATTCAGAATATATTAATATATATATATATAGCCCAAGAAATTATTTTAAATGTAAGAAACTAACTATTGAGTTAATTAATAATTCAATTATTCTTAGTTTTAGTATTCAATCGAAAATTAATTCCACTTCGACACTCATCTTAAATATACGATTTCTATAAGCTCTTCAAAATACCAAATTCTTAATATTTTAATAATCACTTCAATGTGCTTTAGTTCCAACGAATTATATATTGTTAAGGCTCAGAAATAACAAAAAAGATTCCCACTTAGAGAGTTTTTGTTCCTCCTTCGTAATTTAATATTCCGCATCTCGTTTGAAGATTCTCTCCCATTTTTCTAAATACGTTGATCTTTAAAAATTATCGAACACGTTAAATAAAAATAACGTGTTGATTTAATTAATTATTATTCTTAAAATTAAGATAAAAGTGAAAATATAAGCTTATAAGTCAAATTCAATTTTGAAGCTATTCGAACAGCTATGAAATACAGCAGAACCTGTTTTTGTGTGGTCTTTTTTTTTGTGATTTCTTGTGCGATCTATTTTTATACGGTATATGAATTTCAACGACTTTCGCACCACTGTATTGTTTTTCATCAATGTGCTAGTGGTGAACGGAGAATGTTAGCCCCCTCCCCCTGCAAAGTCAGGTTTTGCCTTAAATATTTTATAAATTTGGTAAATGCGTACTTGGCGTTAGTGAGACCTTGGGATCCCCAGCAAGGATGGGATTGTGGGGGTGTATGTAACGCCACTTCAATGTACGTATATACACTTCAAGACGCTCTCTGTTCATTTGTTCTAAGCAGTATCCCGACAATGCACGTTCAATCGCTTTCTCTCAACGCACTAACAGTACGCGCTTGATTGAAAGCGAAACTTTCAATGTTTGTGAATTTATCAATAATTTAATAGATTATGAAGCCGGACAAGGACCGGATTCTTTGAGAGTGGATACAATATATGCTGGATCTAGCTTTCCAACAATTCGGAAAAGCATTTTCTTAAAATAGATACCAGTTCCGAAAGGAGTATGAAATTTCAAAAAGAGCTCACGATAATAAATGTCAAATAAAATAAATGTCACTATAACCAGATATGCATGATCGAAGCTCTTATTACATGCATATCTGGTTATCGTGACATTTATAAGCAAGTGACCATCGTCACAAAAAAATTATTTCTTACTTAATGGCTCCAAAAAAACAAATCAATTGAATCTTCAAGTGACAAAAGCTATTTTGAAATTATTCATCACAGGAAGATGAACGCTTTGGATTAAGACGAGTAGCAGTGAATTATGTATGTGCATTTTGTGTGTGAAAATTTTTCCATGTATACCAGTGCTTCTCAAACTTTCAATGTTCGCCACCCAATATTCACAATCATCATTTTCATCCGGCCCTCCTCCATACAATAGCAATGTATTGTGAATTCAATAATGTTATACTTTGACACTAAAGCTATAATACGACTTTAAACTTTTATGTGCCACCGACGTATATAAACGTCTCGCTCAGCCAAAGCATTAATTTTCTGGACGTATATATAGGTCTTTCCGAAGTATGATCTTTTTTGTGCACTGCTATCCATACAATTATTCTGAAGTCTTTGGAATGCAATAAAATGACCGTGACAGTGTTTGCGAAGGATTTACTTATTTTAGAGGATTTGCTTATTTATTCCCTTTTTTTCTCCTCCACCCAAATCCCCCCCATGAAATTATGCGCTACTACGTGGTAAGATGTGGCATTGGGGAGCAAATAGCGTCACTTTTAATCGGCAGTTAAGGAATTAATTACAAAACCGTACAAATTATCAATACAAGCCCATGGGGTCACTGGTAATTATCAAACTTGTTATTAACTTAATATTGTTAAATTAAAAATAAAATACATTGTACAGTACTGATACATTTATAAGTGTATTATATTCGTGTAAATGTGTATTTTATATTCTATTATATCAGAAAGCATATTGTTTGTTTACTTTCAGTAAATTAATAATTTTTTAAATAACCTTTTGTTTTCGACTTTTCAATATACTCGCGCCCCCCACGTAAATTTATCAAGTCCCCAAGGGGGAACGCCCCACAGTTAGAGATACGCAGATGTTAACAATGAGAAACAAAATGTTTTTGAAATGTTACCATGTGCAATTTAATTATTTTGTTATGAAAGCGTTTTCGTAAATAATTGGTGTATTTTTTTAAGGGCGACTTTTTTCTGCGGAGTCTCTCCACCGCATAAAAAAAATTCTGTAGTATTTCGACAAAGTTGTTTGTTATATGTTAGAATTTATGAAATTTTTTGAATATTTTTATTTTTTAGTGCCGTTTATTTTAATGCGGTCCCTATCTACCGCACAAGAACAAGTTTAACTGTAATATTTTGGAGTAATTCCTGTTCAATCCATTTTCAGCGTGTTAGGGAGAAAAAATTGGTTTTATTTATACGAGATTAAAAATGATTGATCTAAAGCTAACCTTGAATAAAACTTTTACAGAATATTCAAACACAGAAAGAAAGAAAAAAAAAAACAGATATTTGTTTAAAATTAATTTTTTCGTTATACATTAACATTATATTTCTTTTAAGGATATTGAAAGTAAGTACGATAAGTTCAATGGAAAGTTAATTTCCCCAGAAAAACGAAATACAGTAAAATGTTTGAGCAGTTGTTTTCAAATTGTTTTAGTTATACGAAAGGAATATTTTTCATAATTTCATCAAAACTCAAAAAGATGTAGAATTGTATTTTTTTTTTTAAAAAAAAAAACTTTTTCCTACAAAAAATTTATTGTTTTCAAAATACGTATGTAGATGAGGAAAATCAAGATTTATGGAAAAAACAAAATAAATATCAGAAACATACGAATAGATTTTAAAACAAATAAATATGGAAAATCGTATTGCACAATAAAACATCAAAAAACACTGAAGAGCGAGTGACAGTTTTATTAGCATCGTCCTACGAGGGCTATTGGCGACGAACCTCACTAATTTAAACCTCGATCAAGTGACGAGGTCGACACCTGAGCTAACGTCCCTTCTTCTAAATATCACACCAACAGGAGATCGTTGAACCTCGACATATTTTACGTACATTTGCCCGTACAGGACGCATTTTCAGTTGCACCAGTACTCGAACCCGCGATACTCCGACCATGAGTTCATAACCATAACCACTAGGCTACCAAGGCCACTCAAAAGAAAGCACCGATTTTCACAGAGAATTTTTTAAGCTTATTAAATTTAATTTATAATAAATCTAATTTTCAGAATTTTCTAGTTGAATAAAGATGATTTTTTTTTTTAATTTGGACAATTTATACAAAAAAACTTGCTTGCATCCGAAACAGTAGTTGAGTATTGTTAGTATAAAACATGACATGTAATGAAAAAAAAATATACTTTATATATACATAAACTCCTCTTATGCAAATATTTTTAAAAATAATCCTTTTTCCCCCTCAAACCTGCTTCTAATGTATTGATACATGATCACAAACATTAAAAAAAAAAGGGTACTTCAATTTCTATATTCTATCTCAATTAAACTAACAACTCTGAATTGTCTACCGTAATTTCATTTAGTTGAGGGATTATAAAGAACAAATTACATCCCATCGACATTCAATACCTTACAAAAATTATATAATGCATATTATGATGAAAATATTCACCTTCCACATAAGTTAATCTTAATTCTTAGAAAATGATGCTAATTAATCATCAATATCTAACTCTTTTTTGTTCAAGAAATGTTCATTTTCTATGAAAACCTGCTGTTTCATGATTTAGTCCAGAAATAATAAAGATCTATAATTTTACAACCTAGGTCGCAAATGTACACTGAGTCATTAATAACAATCCCGTAGGAATTGTTAAAATTTAAATCTTGAGGAATCATACGGTCCTGATGAATGGTAAGGATTTTGGACTGCGCAGTACTGGTATACTTCTCGTTTTATAATATTTCGCATTCATAATAATATTTTTGGTTGAACTTTGCAATTTTTTCTTTAACGAAACGATTTTCAATCAAATTATAGGAATAAAAATGTTTGGTCCTAAATGAGGTTTATCGATATTTTTTTAAAACAAAAACTCTAACTAATAAATTTTAAATATGGATAATCAGTCCAAAATTTTCTTAAAAAATTAATATTAATAAAAACATAATTGGGTTATATTTTCTTATAATTTTAAAAAAAATTAATACATGAAATGAATCAATTATGGTTAAGAATTAAAAAAAAAAAAAAAAAAAAAACTGTTAAAGATAACGTTAGACAGTAAATGTTAGGAAGTACATATCGAACTCAAATCAAAGTAAATACTTCAGATTAAAAAATAAAAAAAAAAAAATTAAACGTTTTGTTTTTACAGAAATATAAAATCTATAAAGCTCACTATATTTATAAAAGATAAAAATTTGAAAGAAAAAAAGAATGGCACCAAGTTGTAAACTTTCCATAACCATAAACAAATTCTAGACGACTGCAATAACTAAAGTCCATACGTATTTCAAAATCATTTTTCTCATTACAACTGTAAAAAAAATGAATTTAAAATAAAATTTAGAAGTAATCAAGTCTTTTTTTTATTTAGTTCAGAATGATTTTCATATTTTTTCGCCTATATATCACTTTTAAATTAAAAACTTTCTAATTAGATCAATTCGTAATATTTACCCGATTGAGAAAAAAGGCAATTCTAAGTTTGAGTTTAAAAAAAGAAAAACTTCAAATTTGAGCTTAAAGCTTAGTGATTTTTTTTAAAAAAAATTAACAGCAATATATGATAAAATAATATTATCAATTAATAGCTAATATGCTATATTCCAGAACGTACATTTTTCATTAATATTGTTTTATTGTGAGTGGGAAAAAAACCCCTTCAACAATAAGTCATTCCAACGAATTTATATCAAAAAAGTATTTAAAAATTGAATATTACAATTCCACTGCACCAATTTTTCAAACATTTTCAAGCAAATAAAAGTGACGAATGCTGCTATATAACTAGTTAATACCCGCCATTTTTCATAATGATTACTAATTAATTGCTTCGAAAATACTGGCGGCACCATTGAGTAATCTTGTCTCGTCGGCTTCTTTGGCAAATTAAATTCGAATTACATAATTTTCCATTAATATATCTCATAATAAATAAATACTTAATAGTGGTTATTAAGCTTCTCTACGATCTTTAAAAAGTAGTGCATCAAGATAAATATTGTTTTCATTAGCCAAAGTTATAATTTACTAATTAAACTTATTAGGATATTTTAACTCAATCGCACTCTCCAAACTGCATGCATAGCTAGCTGCAAGAAAATACGAAGAGGAAATTCCATTAAAAAAATGTAGTCCACTTAGAATTTTATAGAGTTTAGTTTCAAACTACGTAGAAAATCATTAAATTTTCCTTAATGCAAAGTAAACTTAATTCAGTTTACATTACTGATTGGAATGGGGGAATTTATCAAAAATATAACGCAGTTGAAAATTTAGTTATCATAAAAATTCTCAAATATTATATGTATTTTTTATGAATAATTATTATAATTAATTGAATTTTTCCATCATTTCCACAATCCAAGAATAATATAAATTATTATAATCCAAATTCGAAAAATTTTTAAGAAAAAAAAAGCTTTAAAAGTTTTTATACAACATAATACATTTATTAATACATTATAATAAAGAATTTCAAAAAGAGAGAATGAAAAAAAAAAAGTATGTTTATATAAATATGCACACAATCTAAGGAACAAATAAATACCAAATGTTATAAATAATCTATTCGAACTTACCTGTAGTAGTCGACGTAGTCGAACACACCACAAGATGTAGCAGTGCATATAGAACAACACCTAATGATCCTAAAACGCGATGCATAATGTTATATACTTTCGAAGTTTCACTTTTCCCACACTGTTTTAAATGCGCACCAATGTAGTCCTTTTAAACATGACAAAAAAGTTTCCTAAATCATCTCCACGAAGAATTTTTTTTTTTCCTCTTCTTTCTTTTCTTTAAGTACTCACTAATTTTTTTTTCTCTCACACAACTTAATAGCTGCGAAGAAAAACACAAAGCGAAAAGTACTTTTCCGATTTACAATAATAATAATAATAAAAGTATATCCAGGAAGTTTCCCGCTACGATTACAAAAGAATCTGAACTTAATCGGATAAAACCCTTTTTTTCTTCTCCGATCCGAAAGTTATCCAGAGTCCGCCAGTTGATGGACCCCAAGAAGTGCAAAAGAAATACCAGTAGGTGAGAGACAGTGCTCCTACTGATCTTTGAGAAGCCGGTTGCCCCTTCTAACTGTGTTTCGATCTCGGCCTGAGCAGCGAGCCGCTCCACTGGCCCGGTGGCGCCCTCTCTGTGGGAGGGACCGAGAACATGGGGGTCACAGTTGTTCTAACACCTGGTAAGGTAAAATGTATGCAGGGGTTAGGGAGACGGTGGGGGTCTTTTTAGAAGTGGTTTCGTTTGAAAAATTGTCGGCTTGTTCTGTAGATAGTAGAGAGGTGTAATCGGCGTGGTATAAAGTATGTATTTATCGTGAATATATATATATATTAATAAAGTTAATGCTTCGTGTGAAGTCCGTTTTTAGCACAGCAAATTATTGTGATTATGTGTGTAATTTGTAGCATTACAACTAAGAAATGTGTGAATTAAAAAAACGATGAGTTTAAATTATAAGCGTAAAAAGTTCTGCAACTTTGTATAATATGTAATTCATAATTCAAAAGGAAGCTATTTTTAATACGTTTAAAAAAGATGCATTTATTTTTATTAAATTTCTTTTCTGGTATAATGCTTCGTATTGTAATGTGGAGAAACGGTAAACGAGGCAAACAAATACCGTAAAATCCGGCGTATAGCGCGCACCGGCGAATAACGCGCACCTATACTTTCGAGCTGAATTTTTTAATTTTAAGGTATATTCGCCACATAACGCGCACCCCTATTTTTAAGAAAAAACCTGAAATGTACGTGTGCAATGCGCTTACGTTTTGAAGTAATTTATTTGAGGTATTATCCCAAAATTTTGAGGAAATAGTATATACTTCTAGAATTACAACCCTTTAAATTCATAAAGAATGTCATTTCTTTTATATAAACATCATTTCGATACATGTAGAAGGCGAATTTTTTTTATGCTCATCTTTTTTTTTAAATTTTAAAAGCTGTCATTTTTGTACCCGGCGTATAACGCGCACCCGTAAATTTCCGGATATGCCGGATTTTACGGTACATATTTAATCAGGTATAATATTATATAAACTACTTGCAATTCAAATGCTAACATTTTTGGAAAAGCCCTTAAACAGTGCATGATGAGTGTGTATTAACGTGGCACGAGGGTTATTGGTGACGAAACTCATAATTTTAAACCATGCTCAAATGCAAAGGCCATCTGAGCAGGCATTCCCTCTCCCTCTGCAAACTACCACATACCAATGGGAAGACGTTTGAGCCCGACATTTTAACGTGAATCGGTCCTCCTCTACACGATGGGTCTTCATATACACTAGGCTTGAACTCATAAAATGCTAGCCGCGAGTCCGAGCGCTTGACTACTAGGCTACCATGACCACTTGATATGTTTGAAGTTGCATTTTTTTTCATAAATTTCATTTCCACAGTCATGTATCTTAACGTAGCGTGAAGAAGCGGCAAAAGAAGCAAATAATTACGTATTTTATCCAGCATCAGATTATATGAACTACTTTCATTTAAAATGTTGTTCAACATTTTTGAAAATAGTCCTTAAGCCTTGCTGGATGAGTGAGTGAGTGTATTGTAGCGTCGCACAAAGCAACACTACTGGCTAAAGGGCTACTGGCGATGGAACATCATAGTTTTTAATCAAAGTCAAGTAAGGAGGACGACACCCGAGCTGGAACCACCTACTCGAACTCCTGCGCCAACGGAAGGATATTGAGGCAAACAGATTTAATGTATATCAATGCCTCTACACGGTAGGGTTTAGTGCTTCCAAGCTTGAAGCTTGAACTCCTGATACTTCGTACACAGTGGCGCACACAAGGGAGGTGTCCTAGGGGTCCGGACTCCCCTCCCCAAAGCCGTTTTTTTTTTCAATTGATTATAATTCTTAGTATATAGTACGTAAAATTTAAATATTTGTTATTAATGATTAATTTTATTAATTAATGCTGATTATTTATTCAAAAATTAGTTTTTTACTGTTTTTTGTTCCCGAAAATCAACAAAATCAAAAGGAGTATGATACAAGAATGGTGGACTTTCGACCCTGGACCCCCCCCTCCTTTAAAAATTCCTGTTTGCGCTACTGTCTGTACATGATTATAATCACTAGGTTATCGTGAACGCAGAACTTGGTTGGAAATATCACGTTCGAAATGGATTTAGAAATAAATGTACTGTCTTAAGCGGCGGTCGCCAAAATTTTTGATCTCACGGACCAGTAAATTCATAATTTAAATCCCCCGGATCACTAATAGGACTTTTTAAGTGTTAAATATATTTATAAAAAACATTGATGTAAGATCACATAAAATGTACCTAGTTAATAAAGTGAAACTATTAATTGTAACCAAATTATGAAAGCTTTATTAATAAACCGTAGTAAAATAAGCAGAATAAACAAAAACTGTAAAAACAAAATTTAAAAAAATGATTTAAGTATATTAAATTTTTAGCACTATACATTCCGCGTGTGATGGATGTTTCTGCTTACTTGAAATAAAATTATGGATATTTGGATCCTATGTTGTTACTGCAATACGGAGAACTGCATTTATTTCAAGCTGAGATCGAATACATATTGAATATATCTTATATTGAACTCAATACGTCCGTACGCTCACCTTTAAATGCTTCAACTGATATACATATGTGACATGCAAGAGAGTGAAACATTAGAAGAGTACGAGACGAGGCAAAACATGTAGCTAAAACAATGAAGCTACAGCAGTATGGCTTATTTACCGAACTGTTGTTCTAAGAAGTAGCGTTTTTATAACTTTTCACTGAAATTATGTACGTAAGTATACTTTTCACGTATTGTTATAAACTTAATTATGTTTCAATGCATTTTAAAACATTAATTTAAAGTAATGAGTAACTATAATCCATATTTTTCTGGGGACCAGCGAAATTTTCTCGTGGACTACCACTTCGGCGACCTCTGGTCTTAAATATAAATAAAAAGGCTGGCTGGGTGACGTAATTGGTTTGTCGCTAGCCTTTTACAACCAATGTTGCAGAATCGACCCGGACCCAAGTCGGTGGATTTCCATGATGCAGAAAATTGACAGCGATCATGTCGCATGATTATGGGGAATGTAAAAAAATCCATTGAATTTCCATTTGGGGTGATCTCAGAAAAATTAAATTCCTAAGTACAATTTCGCAACGTCAGACCTCAGGTTCCTTCGTCTAGGGAGGAAACAGGTGTCAAAATTACTTTAGGCAATTGGTATCGCCTATATAGTGCCGTACTAAAAAGTAGTACCAGCTCCTGGGGAATGTACTAGTTCTGCTAAGGTAAAAATATCAATTCGCAGCCTCATTAGAAAAAAAAAATATATAAGTATATATATAAATGAAAGTAGATTATTCATGGGAAAGAAAATTATTGAAAAGGAATAACAGTTTAATTTTGCAGGGAAATGAAATAATTTTCTGCTGGTCTTGCTTATTACTAAGTTTATGAAATTTATATTTCTTAAAGAAATTAAAAGAAGATGAGATAGAAGTAAGCATGTCTATCCATTGAACTCGCAGCCCAAGAGAGAGTTTAAATAACGGGAACACGCATTATTTATTTATTTTGCTTTAAAACATATAAACAATTTCATATTCAAATTCACTCTCAAAAAAGAATGAAAAAAGAAAGTACGATCTACTGTATACAACTAAAAATTAAAATAAATCAAAATATAACTCACAAGTATTTCCATGGTCAGTCGCATACCACTTTTATCATACGTGGCGTTACACAAAATGAGACGTTTCCACAAATTGCTTCTAAGTTTTAAGAAAATGCGTGTATCGAAAAGATGTTTTTAAGTATTTTCTAGTTGGATGATTTCTTAAGCAGCATTCACACCAAGGCAGTCAGCGTCGAGCCAATCAGAGGCTTCATCTTGGGCGAGGTGAAGTCACTGATTGGCAAGACGCTCGACGCGGACTACCTTGGTGTGAATGCGGCTTTACTCTACTGAGTTAATTTCATTAGTAAGGCTCACAGCAGGGTAAAAATGGTGTGGATAACTTTTTTTTGATTATTATTTTTTGTAGCTGAGTATAGCAACCGTGCAGCGGGATCCTGTACACTTTATGTGTGCCGAGGATGACACCTGAGCTGGCACAACCCATCTCCTAACTTCCCCACCACACCAACGGGAGGACGTTTTAATTCTCGGCATACTTAATGTGTATAGGATCCCTCTGCACGGTGAGTTTTCAGCGGTACTAATCACTTGCAATCATGACTCACTGGTCACGAGTCCATTACCTTGACCAATAGCCTCCCTCGGCCACCGTGGTAGCTTGTAGTCTTGCCATGAGCTTGAGTCTATGTTTTGTTGTAATTGAGTATTAGAGTCTTGTCTGCCTATGATTGGTTGAAAAATCCTCTCGAGCAAGTGAATAAAGCAACAAAATAGCTATTAGTGAAAGGATTTCATTATACTGAGTCTCTGTCAAGCGAAGCGGACGACCTCGCTTTTCAAACTGCTATATCACGCTAGTGAGATGACTTGAAGCCTCGGCAGATTTAACGTGCATTTGTGCTTCTCAAACTTTCAATATTTGCGACCCAATATTCAATCATAATTTTCATCGCGCTCCTCCTCCATACAATAACAATGTATTGAATTCAATAATACTATACTTTGGCGCTAAAACTGCAATACGACTTTAAACGACTGACCACCTGATCGGGACATCTACTTATGCACCTCAGCACCTAATGGTCATGTATGCTGAAATAAGCACAGTAGGCCTTGGTCCTCATGGGCTGTTGCACCACTGAGTTTAGCTTAGAGAGACGAGAACAACTCCAGATGTTAAACTGTAACACCTCACTTTATCATTTAACTACGATTGCAAATAGCAACTACCACTACAAATACGTTGCATAAATATAACCTTAATTACTCCAAGATTATTCTAGATAATGCATCGTGGAATGTATGAGGTATAAGAGGAATGCTATCTTTAGGCTAAAAACTCGAACTATAGCCAAAACAAGAACCGATTGTTACACAACTGGATACTCTCCAATTCCCCTAACCACCACACTACAGTCGTTGCTTATGCTGGAATATTATTTGAATGTAGTTAATGGATTGTTAATTGAACTGAATTAACGGTAACATTAGAAGTGTCATGATTAGTGACAGAACTCTAAATTATGATTCTTGGTAAAATGACAAAGATGGTGCCCTCGTACATACTTTTGGATCCAATCCAATGAAAGGTTATATACCTTTTGTACAACTAATCTTCTGTTGAAATGTGGACTCTAATCCTTGGTTCAGTTTGAATATTGCTTACCTCGGGATCACATGGTCACTTAGATATGGCGGCAGTAGCGTAACGGAGAACATT
>BMAV01004996.1:355349-371066 GCA_019973955.1 Trichonephila inaurata madagascariensis
TCAAAGTCCGGTTTTTGGCCCCTAAGTTGGATTTTACAAAGAGTGGTCACTTGGTGACAGTCAAGCTAGAGGCCCCCTAGAACCCCCTGCGATGCGGGGGTGTAAGTTACGCCACTGTAAGGCGGCTACATTGGTTGACTTTGAAATTTGTTACTGTGGCTCAATGGGAAAAAATATTGCGTTTGATTCGAATTTAATTTAAGCAAAAACTTATCTTTATGCATCAGAGACTTGGCCATTGGCTTTACGTGATGAGGAAGCTTTGGGAATTTTCGAGAGAAAGATCTTATGCTGCATTCTTGGTGGTATGCAAGTGAATTGGATCATTGAGAAGATCTAAGAACTCTTCAAAATTTACAAACAACCTGATATTGTAAAATTTGTCAAATTACAGAGACTTAAATGGGCTGGTCATCTGGATAGAGTAAATTAAGAGTGTTGCTGCAAGAAAATCTTTCTGGCAAAGCCCATGGGAAATAAGCCTCGGGGCAGACTTCCGTTAAGATGGATTGACTGTGTCGAAAAAGACCTAAACATTTTAAAGGTCAAAAACTGGAAATCAGTTGTCAAAATTATAGAAATGCTTGGAGAAAACTTCTGGAGAAGGGCAGGGTCCACCTAAGGCTGTCGAGCCATTGAAGAAGAAACTTATCAAGACTTTTCAATAATGGACACTTGTGGGGAAGGTCACAAAGAAAAAAAATGGTGAGTCATTGTGATATTAGAAATATGTTATATTGTAGATTGGGTTAGTATGATCTCATTTTTTACATTATATTAGACAAAATATATCCAATGACTTCTCGGTTTGATTTTTATACAGCAAACACTTAAATATTTCTTATAAAATATACTATTCATTTTATAATTATGGGGATTATTTAGTAAAATTATAGCCAATAAAATTACAAAATTAAGTGTTTTTATTGGTTCTCTTTGGATTAGCATTTCATTGGTTAAGTTTCTCCTGAAATAGTGGTTTGAAGGCTGGTTACGTATTCTCGAAGTGGATTTTTTTTTTACTAATTAACTTTATAAGGAATATTCGTCTTCTAAAAAATAATCCACCGAAATATTTATGTTGAGAGCTATAATATAAATGATACATCTGTGATAATTTCTCATGAATATTTGATTTGCCGATTGTTATTATATTGTGTGTGTGTATGTGTGTGTAGGTTAATTTTTTAAATTTTGCCAAACAAATATTATTTTTCAAACATTTGATTTTGACAAGTCAAGGAAGAGGATAAGCACATAATATTCCGTAGAGAAATAAATTATGTCTGCAGAGTAAAATGTCCATAACTTTCTTGATTAGAGCTTTTATCTAAACCATTGGTTCCTTAAATTTTTAACTCATAGAGATCATTTTTATGATCAAAACTTACCCACTGACCCCCAAGTGAAAAAGCTATATAAATAAATAGTACAAAAATTGCAAATTTAAAAAAAAAACATTTTGTTGAATTATTTATTGAAATTATAACTTTTGCTTCAAATAAAATAAAAATAGTTAATGATTCGGATGAACACAGCTTATGTACAATAATCCATAATGCACGATATATAATTGGGATCTTTTTTTGTAACCAGAATGTTTGGTATCCTTGTTCAAACTTTAGTTTAAGACCATCATTTGTGAATATTTCAATAAGATGTTCCTGTATTAGTACGGATTCTTCTGTGTTTGGGATCCGAGTTTGTTCACCCACAAAAGGATTCAACACCCTGTCGAGGTTATCCAAATGAATTATTTATTTAAATTTCCATAAAAAATGGATCAATGTTTAAATGTTATATAACATCTTGCGTGGACCCCCTGGCATTATTCAGGAGCCCCAAAATTAATTTTAATTTTCCACGGACCCCTGGGGTCCGTAGGGACCACTGATCTAAACTATATAGAGACTAGATATCTTGAAAGGATAGTTGCTCACTGACTGTTTAAATCAAGGTTAAATTATTTAAAAAAAATACTTAAAAAAAAAGAAAAGAAAAAAGGAATGTATTGTGTGAACCCTAATTAAATGGTGCTTGCGTATTAAATTCATGCCTTTGGCGACCTATGGGTAGCAGAGGTAGCCTAGTGGTTATGGTCACAAACTCGTGGTCGGTGTGTCGAGGGTTCGAGTCC
This sequence comes from Trichonephila inaurata madagascariensis, assembly GCA_019973955.1. Classification (NCBI taxonomy): domain Eukaryota; kingdom Metazoa; phylum Arthropoda; class Arachnida; order Araneae; family Nephilidae; genus Trichonephila; species Trichonephila inaurata. The sequence continues at coordinate 357,487 of BMAV01004996.1, forward strand.
TGTTGCTACTGAAAACCCACCATGTAGATTGAGCTGATGCACGTTAAATCTACCGAACTCGAAATCCTCCCTTTAGCGTGGTGTGGTTATTAAGAAGGTGGGGCTAGCTTAGGTGTTGTTATCGTCACGAGGTCCGTTGCCAGTAGCCCTTGTGTTGCATTACAGTTGCTCTCACTCTTCCTCTCACTTGGTGGCCATTGATGAATTTCACTAAAATTTAACAATTGTCTTCATGATGGCATCAAATAGATTGCTAATAGAATATTTGGAGATAAGCCCTACTAATTACGCTTTTCTGAATTTGAACACTTTATGCTTTATTTCTTATGAAGAGTACATAAATATTTAAAAAGCAATTTGTGTGGAGCTTTCTCCCATTTAAAAATCTATGATTTCTTATTATAACAAGAAGTGTTAAAATTTAAGTATACCCACATTCATCAAAAAAGTAATTACTTTCCCTTTATGTATAAAATGATAAACATTAAGTGATTAAAAAGTAATTTCAAAGAGGATCTCTTATTCTTAACTTTTCTATGCATGTATAAAGTTTTAAAACATGCAGTTTTGATGGATTTTAAACGAAATTTTAAATTTCATCTCCTTTTATCTATTAAAATAAATTATGCGAAGGCGTTTTTTAGTATACATTGATATATCCAAATATATATATTCAGTGTGTTGTCCATTACTATCAATAAAAAAATTTAGGACCAAAACGTGGAATTATATCAATATTTAAGTTTTGTGGATCTTTTAATTTAAGTCTGCGAAATTTCCCAGACTTTTATTTCACTGAATTTATTTCATAAAGAAAAAAATTGCATGTAATCAATTCTGGATGAGATTTTCAATTTGATTTTGTGGTATTTTTTGCTGCAAAGACCTTAAATCTGTGTACGCTCAAAGTCTGGTTGGTGTCATGTAGAAGTTTGGCCTGCTAAAGTGTCATCCTCATAGGTTCAAAACTACGAAATTTGTCTTCTATAGCCATCCTGTTGCTTCTTAGTGCGACATAAATAAGCCCTGAAAAAAAAAAAAGAAGGAAATAAGTGCCATAAGGACCCAAGGAGTGCAAAATTGGATTTATTTTGCGTATACCTGAGCCTCTAGTGTAGAAATCGGGAGGTTATGGAGCTAACTTGGGTGTCATCCTCGGTAACTAACCATGGTTCAACATTACAAAAAAGGCTGTGATAGCCTAAAAGTAATAGTCACGGATTCATAGCCGGTTGTCATGGGTTCGAGCTTCAATGCGTGGCCACGGTAGCCGAGTGGTATCGGATCGTGGTTGGCTTTGTCACAAGTTCGAGCCCAGTACCACTAAAGACCCGCCGTGTAGTGTAGCGATGCACGCTAAATCTGTTGAGAGCTGAAACGTCCTCCCGTTGGTGTGGTGTGGTAGTTAGGAGAGGGGGTACCAACTCAGGTGTCGTCCACGTCCCTTGACCATTGTTCAAAATTACGTGGTCCGTCGCAAAAAGCCCTTGTGTAGCTGAACAGTGCGACGTTAATATTCACTCACTCACTCGAGCTTCAATGCCATTAAAGACCTGACGTTTGGGGGAGCTGATGCGCGTTAAATCTGTCGAGTAAGGACGTCTTAGGACATTAATCAACTGGGTTCAAGGCCTCAATCGCAATAGGGGCCTCGTCTCGTTCTCAACTCAGCGTTACTAAGATCCCAATTCGAATAATTTAAACTGTCAAATGCTATTTCCTGTTGTATTCTACGGAAAACTGGGAATTTCGGACCAAAGGTCAACTGGCTACATGTGATGACCAGCGTCCGCGTTCAGGCTTGGACCTACCACCATACACCATCATTAACTGAATCTGAAAAGGCGGCAGTCAGTTGAGCTGGTTTGTGAGATTGTAAGTCCTGCACACTCTTTTGGATTATTGTTTGCACTAGTATTTGACCACGTATGCTAGTGAACTATTTACTTTCAAGGATAATTGGTAGGGGCCCAGGGCCTCAAGAAGTCTTAAGACGTCCCTGCTACCGTGGCTTAAAATCCTCCCTTTGGCGTGGTGTGGATATTCGGAAAGGGAGGACCCACCTTAGGTGCGGTCCTCGTCACTTTACCGTTGTTTAATTTGTGAGGTCCATCGCCAATACCTCTCATGGTGTTTGCTATTTGGGCGATGTAAATAAATACTCATTGAACACTAAGTATGGCCGCGGTAACTAAGAGATCATGCTCGCCAACTTTCGGTTGGGCTTATTTCTGTTTGATCTAAGTTCGAGTCCTGGTTTCACTAAAAACACGTTGTGTGTAAAAATTACTACGCTTTAGATCTGTCGAGGCTCAAGAATCTCATGGCGTGATGTGGCAATTTAGAGTATCGGAAGTCGGCTTATATGTATGATCATCGTTATTTTACCGTTTTTCAGTATTACGAAATCCGTCGCCAAAAGCCTTCGTTTTACTTTAAAATGTGGTGCCAATAATCAATCGATAAATATAAACAGAATATTTTCGTACGAAAAATATTTAATCCCTGTACTCTAAAAAACAATACTGTACCATAAGTCAAAACGGTAAACCATGCTTTTTTCAAACTGCAGACCAAGACAAATGACCTTATACAAAGCGCAATAAAGTATCGAACCCAAATCATTTTTTACCCACCAAAATTTTATTTGTAACGCATTGATCCAATGGCTCTAGTGTCATCTGCCTGCGAAGATAAATACCGCACCATTCAGGCCAGCTGTTGCCGCAACATATTTTGTCATGCCACGAGCTTAAGAAGCCACTAACACGGGGTAGAAGACGTATATTTCTTGAACAACCTCCTCCCCCACTTTCCGCATCAATCTATCTGCATTGTGTTTTATGAGCCTTAAACAAACTCGGATCGCGGTTCGCTCAACTGGTATTGCTCGCTCCTAATTAAGTGCTTAACTGTGAAACTTTTTTTGCTAAATAAACTTGCCCGACTACTCACTAAATTGTCAGGAGCATTTGCACATTCGCAGGGCGCGATAAAGCGTTTCAGAGTACAGATTCTCCCGATTTGATGCTTAGAAAAGCGGACATACATTACATAAAGTAATTTTTACGCAGCGATAAAGTATTATGGGGAAGGTTACTTGTTTTTTTCCCTCTCTCTCTTGAAAGAACGACTGGTTTCTTATCTTCTATAAATTTCATATTTTAGGTTTATGTAGGTGTGATGTTCTTTTGGTTATGGGAACCAATCACGGTAGATCCTTTTACGCGAAGACCTCTAGAGATTATTTATATCGTATTTACAAGTACTCTGCTTTATAGTGTCGGTAAAAATTATGATCCAGGTTATAGATTTATAGAAATGTGATCATCCATGTAGCATGTAATGACCAAGTAAATCTGCACTACACTAAATATATTTTTATTGTTGACCATAAAGCAATTTTAAAGGCTAAGTCTAACTTATCTATAATTAGGAGTACATAATTTATAGTTTGATGTACATAAAAAGTGACTTAGATGTCTGTTATAAGTAATGAAAGGCAAAGTAAAAGTGCTTCAAACACATTTTTTTCCCACGAAATATTAGGGGAATAATTTAGGTTAATTTCAATAAAGTATTCGAAAATTTCACATTGCTGTTCTTCATTGGACAATGATAATTAAAGTAAATCTCCATATTATGCTTGAAAAATCATTTCTTACTAGGCCCATGGCCACGGCAGCCTAGTGGTCATGGTCACGGACACGGGGTGTGGCCCCGTAGTCTAGTTGTCACGATAACGGACCCTTGGGGGAGGGGCTGCGGTAGCCCAGTGGTCAAGGTATCGGATCATGGCAGGCATGTCACAAGTTCGAGCCCATTACCACTAAAGACCCGCCGTGTAGAGCAGCGATACACGTTAAATCTGTCGAAAGCTGAAACGTCCTCCCGTTGGTGTGGTGTGGAAGTTAGGAGAGAAGAGGGTTCCAGCTCAGGAGTCGTCACTTGACCATGGGTCAAAATTATGAGGTCCGTCACTAAAAGCTCTCGTGTAGCTGAACAATGCGACGTTTATATTCACTTACTCACTCACTCAATGGACTCGTGGCCAGCGTGTCAAGATTTCGAACTTACGACCGTTGAAGACTCGTCGTGTAGGATGTGGGGACGATGTACGTTAAATCTGTCGAGGCTCAAACATCTCCCCGTCGGTGTGGAAGTTAGGAGAAGGAGGCGCAAGCTTAAATATCCTCCTCTTCACTTGACTATGGTTCAAAATTACGAGGTCCGTCGACAAGTCATGGAGTAGATGAATAGTGCGATGTTAATATTCCATCACGCACTCGTAACGGGTGTTGTCAAGTCGCGGCTTAAACGTCCTCCCGTTATCGTAGTGTGGTAGTAAGGAAAGGGGGTGGAAGATGAGATGTCACCCTCGTCTTTTTAGAGTACTTCAGAATTACGAGAACTGTCGCCAATAACTAATGTGTAGCTTTATTGGGTGACGTTATAAACACTCACTCGATCGTAATATAGAGGGAGAATTTCATTCCTCTTTCACCATAAATTCGATTTTCAATATATCCGTCATTTAGAGGGAATGATGAATATTAAATCTATCAAATTTTTTTTCAAATTCCTCGTGGTGCGATGTGGAATTATGGAGAGTTGGGTACCTTCTTCGTCATGTGACCGTGGTATGAGATTCATGATCAATAGCCTTCAAGTTCCATATAAGTGTTATATTAATAACTGATCAATTATTGCATCAATATAAAAACAACTATCCCACAAATTATTAGCATCCAATTATCTTAACAAAGATATCCCAACAACAAAGGTCCTCTTTTGTTTGAGGCTTAATTTGAATTTCTCCTTATTATGAACATAAACACCTCAACAATTTTTTTGTTTACATATTTTTTTTTATTTCATTACTTTCCTCGTACATCTTTGGTATTCTTACAGGATATTCCTCTAAAATATTTCATTTCTCGTTGAAAAATTTAATTTATTGGTATACTTTTTTTTTTAACGGAATTATGATTTCAAGAGGAGGTCTCGGATAAATATCAATTTCAAGAGCTTCGTAATTATTTCTTCTTTCAGTTTCAGAAGAGAGACTTTACTGGAATAGTTTTCAAAATAAACTTTCGTTTAATCTGGATTAATAAGCCCTCTTCTAAATTTAGAGAGCTTTCCTCTTGTAGACTTATTTTCAGCATTTTAAGTAATCTGAAGGGTCTGAATAAAGATGTTTTTTATAAAATCATCTTTTTAGTTAGTTGAACATCATACACATTTCGTTCTGTTTTAAAGAAATCAATAAAAATATTATCGTAGGTGTGGAAGTAAATGCGTTTTTAATTAACACGCTTTTATAAACTTCACTTGTACGTAACGGAATATTTTGAACTAAATTTTTACCCACATTAAAAGGTCAGATAAATTCAAAATTTTGCAAACTTGACAAGGGTCGTGTGATGACAACACAACAATTTCATAATTTTACTCCATTGTCCTGATCAGGATTAACTATTTCCAGATTTGGTGACTAATTCCATACAACATATCCAAATTTGGCCACTAATTCTAGATTTGGCGACTAAAAGATTAAGTTACAACCCCAAAAGTGTTCTTTATGTGAAAAAGGGGAGGATGCGTCTGCAATTTCTTGCCATAATCTAAACAATTGTCTAGTTTTTCTGAAAATGGGGGGGGGGGGGGTATTTTTCATGTGCAAAATAATTTATGTTCTTACTACTAAATTTAGGCATAAAGTCTGTTTTTCTGAATTCTCTTGTCCGATCTGTGGAATGAAGCAGCATTCATTGCTTCATTTTACCAAAACAGCTGAGAATTGATTCAGAGGTCGCCACCTTAAATAATTTCTCACAAACCCTTCAATTCAGAGTGTAAAAAGTTAGTGAGATAGTGTAAAAATATAATACAAAGCACCCCACGATTTTACCACAATGACATTAACTTTCTTGACTATCATTTTATTCATGAATTAAGAATTGTTTTTTTTTTAACTTTTTAGTTCGATCAATAATAAAAGTGTGTTTTTTTTTAAGTTTTTTAAAACTATAATCCCTTTTAATGTCATCAGTAGATTTTCGTAAAGGCTTGTCAATATTTATAAAAATATCTCTAGTCCAAATCGTGCTCATTTTCAACAAGCGCTATTTATTTTTTTTAATTTTTTTTTTAAAAAAAACTTTAAACAAGAAAATTTACTCAAAACGTTCGTTGTTTTTCAAAAACTTTAATGCACTAATAAGAAAATATTAGTTTTCCTTTTCGTAAGAATGGGAATTAATCCGGAATTCATTAGTGAAAATCTGAAAAGTTTTTTGATAATCTATTACTGGAGAGAGAAATATTATCCAGAGTTATTGATATGTGCTTGATGTAATTTTTGAAATACTATTTTTTTTATCCTCAGAAAAGTAGCAGTTTCTTTTATTCGTATATATTTTAGAATAAAAGTAAGGTATTTTTTGTTTTTACTTTGAATTAATATTTGCCTCTCGGAGAGAAATGGGGTTTCCGTGGTAGCCTAGTGGTCAAGGTATTGGATCGTGGATGACTTATCATGAGTTCGGGCCAGCACCACTAAAGACCCACCGTGTAGGAGAAGGATGCACGTTAAATCTGTGTCTTCGGAGAGTAATGGGAATTTTTTTAGGTATGTATAATAAAATTATATAAAAATGTAATTTATAAAAAAAAATTACACGTACTTGAAAAAATAAACTAAAGAAGTAAGACTATAATATCCAGGTGTTTTAAAATGCCATAATGGTATTTAAGGTATCCGACTACTTGCGACAACTTTTTTTTTTGAAAAAATGGAGGTATGGGGATTTTTTTTGTGATTTTTATACTTCTTTAGTATATTTTAAGGAAAAAATTCTAAAATTGATAAAAAAAATCTATTATTATTAAAATGGGAAAAAACTAGAAAAAATGTACAAAAAAATTACATAAATGTGGCCCGCTCTGTACAAAGATTTTATGAACAAATTCTCAATTTTTTTTTTAAATTTTGATGTGTTACTTTGCTATTCCTGTTTGAAGTAACCTTCAGGATAAGAGATGTTTTAATTTTTACACACAAAAACTAGAACACTTTATCTCTTAATGATTGTATGAAATTGCTTAAAAAACATTGACTATATTCTCATGGAGGACTGCAAATTTTGAAATAAAACAGTGATTGATAAATCTGAAGATCAAAATACTTCTACTGTTATGCAGAACATAAGCAAAAAATTTCAGCAAATTATTTTCAAAACTTTTTGAGCAATCGCTGTCCCCGTTTGAGTTTTTCGGAAAAAAAAACACATTTCGAGTACAACGCATTTTAAAGTTTGACATTTTGTGTAAAGTTATGGCATCTGCTTTTACTAAAACGCTTGTAGTTTTTGTTCTAGTGGAGAGAAAATAAAAAACTTGGTATTGTTATTAAGCTAAAAAGATGGCCTATAAAATAAAGTCATAAAATTTGTGAATTTTTGAAAAAAAATCATGATTTTAGGGTAGTTGGATACCTTAAAATCGTGACGAATTATTCTTTATGTAGACCAGTGGTCTTCAAACAGTGTTCCACTGAACTTTGGGGTTCCATGAGGCATACTCAGGGGTTCCACGAGTCACAATAAAAAAAAATTGAAAAGAAACGTATAAATGAATATGCAAAAGGATTCGCCTTCTCTAAAATTCTGTATACCCACAAGAATTTAAAGCTCATCCCTGTCATTAAGAAACAGAAAATTTTATTCATAGATATTAAATTTATTTTGCAATATTCTTTAAACTTTTATTATATTGTAATAAAAAATATTAAAACGTTTTATCTTTATAAGTATATATAACTTACTACGGAGTGGATATTTTATAGTTTACTATCCTGAGTTTCACGAGATAATTTTATACTCATTAGTACAGTGTTTTTCAAAACTAAATAGTTTTCAAATGGAAAATGCACCTTTTTATATTTTTGGAAAAAAATATAAAAAGAAAAAAATAAAATAAATATATTTATTTTCTACATCATTTTAACAAATTCGATGTTAAAAATCTAAACTTAAGCAAGAGCAGATCCTAAATCTAATGTTGCAAATCCATACAAAATACACAGTATTTCTTACAGTCGTAAGCATTTTAATACCTTTCAGGACAATGTGTATAAGTGAAAAATATTTCTCAAAGTGAGTGGCTATAAAATCAAAGTATAAAAACAAATATATGTGTGGTGGTGCGATATCAATGTAAACCAGTAATAGCCTCCATGCTTGGAGGATCGTTTTGGCATGGTGGCTAAGATACTCGTTTTCGGGTCGAAATGTATCCAGTTATAATCTTCCTTCATATGTAATGCGATTGCAGCTATTCTCAATAGATCTCGACTTCAACAGTTTGTGTGAAAAAATTCTACATATCCCAGTTACTAAATATAATGTATGGGTAGGTGTTATATAGTGGCCTTTATATGATCTACTTTGCACATTATTTTAAGAAATATTTTTCTAAGGATGTGTGTGTAGAGAATAGGATACCACGAAAATACTTTCTAGTTCTAAAGATTCCACGAAAACACCTTCTAGTTCTAGGGGTTCCAAAAAAATTTGAAGACCACTAATGTAGACAATGCCACATAAATTTGCATAAGTTTGAATCTGTAATGTGCAGTTCCGCGAAATTTCTGATTGTTTTTCCCATTTTGCTAATCTTATGATCTTTCGGGTACTCACATATTAGACAGTTTTTTTCAAAATACTGCCCTGCGATTCCTACAGACTAGACATCAAATTTTAAATATTTTTCACTACAAAATAAGAGAAAAACATAATAAGTAACAAGCAATGTTTTGAACATGAGGCTTCAAAATTACTGTTTGAATATGCATGAACAATATTGTCTCAACATGTGGGGGAACGGATTTTCACTATTATCTGCATATCACACCATTTGGTGGTGCTTTATAATTTGACGGTATTGGTCGAGGGTAAAAAGTAATAATTTAATCAGGGTTTTAAAAAAGGTTTAAGAAAGGTTTTTATTCTATTGATAAGTATTAAATATTTTTACAAACGTAAAATGCAATTCAAAGTTAACTACACAAATAAATTTAAGTGAACTGTTATGTCTATTATATCACACATATCGTATTTTGAGCAATTCTGCGTATCTCAACATATAGAGATATACGAGCTATTGTACTAGAATACCTCTAGACATGATCTTTTTTCCAACAAATGAAGTGGACGTGATGGACTAATTTTACGACCTGCGAGATATCACAACAACAGACTTTTTCTTTGGGAAAAAAAAATATTTCTTACAAAACACATAGCTATTAAATTGAATGAAATTAGAAAGGGGGAAGAATGAATTGAAAAAAAATTAGAAAGGGGGGAAGAAGACAGGGAGGAATAAGAAACAAGTAATATGAAATAAAAAAAAAAGTCAATTTCTATTTAAGGTCAACAAAGAAAAATTTTATTTTAGTTACTTTTTATTAAATAGTTACAATTAACATATATATATATATGACAGAGAGAGAATCACAATATTAAATGACAAAATAGAAAGCTATTTTCCCTACAATTTTACATTTTCATTTTTATACATGGTGTTGGACTATTTTTTGTTTGTGTTTATTACTATTTATATATTCATTAATTAAATTTAATTATTCCTATAAAGTAGTATAGTAAAAAGAAATATTTTATTCTCAGAAACTAGGCCATCCCAGGTGAGATTCGAACTTACGACTTTCTGATTAGAAGTCCAACGCGCTACCTATTGCCCTACAGGGACACAACGAGTGATTTTCCTTTTTATATATGGTGTTGGACAATTATTTTTGTTCACTATTTATTCATTTGCTTAAATTTAATTAATGAATTAATATTTGAAAAAACTGTATTAGCATCAAGTGTCATCCACTAAAAGTTTAAAAAAATTGTACTTGAACTAGAGTGGATGAATAAAAAGTATTTTATTAACGATTGAAAATTTGAACAAGATATATATGTAAAGGGAGAGTGTGAACTAATAGTAGGAATTTAATAAAGGACCGCGCATTATTGAGAGGTCATAGAGGCTAACTCACGGATGGAATTGTTCCTGTAAATTTTCGATGGCATTGAAAACTCGTCGAGTAGGGGATCCGTTAAATCTATCTTGGTGCAAAACATTCACGTTGGCATGACGGGTAAGTTGGGAGAGTAAGGTTCAAGCTCGGGTATTGTCCTTGTAGCTTGTACTGATTCAAATTTACGAGATCCGTCGTCAGTAGTCTTTGTGTAGCTTCAAAATGGGATCGATACTAATCAAATAATAATATAGGCAAAAAATAGTATAGGCATGTTGTTAATACATAAGTGATTCGAATTTTAACGAAAGTGGCATAAAAGAAATTGATTTATACTGTTCGTGTCAGCGACTTTTGTTATCCCCTCCCCAAATACTTAATCACTTAATTATTTTTTTCTTTCTTTTTTCATTTTCAATTAATTTCACATGTTTGCCAAATTTCTTAACAAGAAAGTCAAAAGACATTCTCTAAACCTTGTAAAATTATTTGGCAACTACGACTATTTTAGCTATCCTACTAATAACAAGTAATATTAAAAAAAAATTTGAAGTCAAATCCTGCTTAGATCAACAAAGAAAATTTTTATTTTAGTTACTTTTACTTAATTATTTCAATTAATATAAATATGTATAAACATATGACATAATCACAATATTAAAGGTATCCGACTACGTTCGGAACCGTGATTTTGCAAAAACGCATAAATGGATATTTTTCATGATATTTAGTGCCACTTAGATTAGAATACATGTATAAAATTGTTTTAACGACATTTTGTGTCAAAAAAAATTATTTAAATACAATATTTTGGCTAAAAATTAACTTAGAATAATCTTTTTTCAAAATGTTCTCCTTTTGTGAACAATGCTTCTATTATAATAATATTTTGCCTGTGTATAGCTCAGACCTCTGTACAGAGACTCAAATATAGAACTTTTGAAATATATAACTAAGAAGTGGGGTTTATCCATATTTTACGACAACAAAGGGGAGCAATTTTAAGAAAATACGCCAATAATTATTTCAATTTGTGGTAACTCTGAAAATAATATGAATTTTTCGAAAATTCTAGTTGAGCCTCTGTAGAAAGGTCTGAGCTATATACAGGCAAAATATTATTATAATGGAAGCATTTTTCACAAAAGGAGAACATTTCGAAAAAAGATTATTCTAAGTTAATTTTTTGCCAAAATATTGTATTTAAATAATTATTTTTCGTCAAAATGTCCTTAAAACAATTTTATGCAAGTATTCTAATCTGAGTGACACTAAATGTCATGAAAATTATCCATTTATGCGCTTTTTTTAAAATCACGGTTCCGAACGTAGTCGGATACCTTAAATGACAAAATAGAAAGCGATTTTCCTTGCAGTTTTCAATTTTCTTTTCTATATAGGGCGTTGGATTACTTTTTTTTGTTACCATTTATTCATTAAATTTAATTATTCTAATAAAATCGTATAGTAAAAAGTAATCACATTCTCAGAAATTAGGCCATCCCAGGGGGGATTCAAATGTCGACCTTTGGATTAGAAGTCCAACGCGCTATCCATTGCGCTCCAGGGATACAACGAACGGTTTTCCTTTATGTATATGGTGTTGGACTATTTTTTTTGTTGCTATTTGTTCATTAATTAAATTTAATGACTGAATTAATATCTGAAGTAACTTTATCAACATCAAGTGTCATCCACTACAAGTTAAGAAAAAAAAGTATTTGAATGGATGAATAAAATGCATTTATTAACGATTGAAAATTTGAACAAGATATATATATATATATATATATATATAATGTGTGTGTGTATGTATATATAAGGGGAGTGTGTGAACTTATAGTAGGAATTAAAAAATAGAAACACACACACTAATGAAATTTAAATCAAGATAATAATGCAAACTGTATTTATTACGGGTTGCTAAGTTTCTTAATCCCAGCCGACGTTATTAGAAAATTATGCATATCTTAGTCCAAAATCCTCAACTCTTAATACCCCAATGTGAAATTATATTAGACAGTTTCTTCACATATAAACTGAAGGTAATTTATCGAATTTACCCCGAAATAATGAAATGGATAGAATAAGTTACATTTCACGTAATGTTTGTAAACATTATGTTAAACATTCCTGAAACAGACGTTTTATAGGCAAATAGTATTTATGTACTTAAGTTCGAAAATTTCGGATACGAAAGAACTATCCATGCTGAAAATTCCTCAGAACTATTAATTTTCCTTTCGAAAAAATAGTCATCATCCATCATTCCGAGTTATTCTGAAATGGAAACGATCTCATCTCTGACATCCATTTCTCATCAGTTTCTGTTGGCAAATCGCACAGATTGAAATAAATCATGCTACCTACAGAAGCACACAGGACTACATTTTATTTTTATAACCTTGAAGACGTTGACTGAAGATTAAATGTCATATTCATGTTCTAATAAATTTATTACAATTGTACAACATGGAAAAAGGCTCTGTTCTGAAGACGTAGAACCAATAGATCAAAGGTTGCAGAAGTTCAAAGTTGACTTCTAAATATTCCGTAGATGTAGTTTTAATTGTTTGAAAATAGTAATAGAGATTGTAAGAAACCTATAAAAATTTTGAACTGCAAATAAATAAATAAAAGTAAAATGTATATAAAATTATGTAAAAAAATGTATATAATAAATGTATATAAATAAATGTGTACAAGATTTAAATTATACATGTTTTGCAATAAATGTCGATGTATATAAAACAATTTAAAAATGTATTTAAAGCATATGAATCATCTAAGAAACATTTTAAAATCGTGTCCTATATTTTTGTGAAAATTTAGCCAGATTTAAACTCTTAGAATTAAAATGTTTTATTAATATCTAAATTTTATAGTTTATTGCTACGTTTGGTTCTTTTAGCAAATAATAAATATTAAAATAATCTTCCAGCTTTGAAACGGTACATATTTTTTTTTAAAAAAAAATGTGTTGAATACTTAAAACTGGTTTTCTTGCGATTGGATGAATAACGTATGAATAAAATATGGAAATACTATTAAAAATGTATTACTCTCCTTATAACAAATATCGTTGTATAGAAAAGTTGTTACATTTGGTATTTTGCTGCATTTATTTGCGAAAAGAAAATGTAAGTAAAAATTCATACCATTACTATAAAATCGTTTCAGTCCTGCCAGTGTAAAATGTTTATATTATTGACTTAATGTGGAACAAGTTGTAAAGTAAAGTACAATACTTCAAATTCATTTTAAAGATAGAAACAAATTTAATAATTTAACAGCATGAAATTTATCAAGGCAAAATAAAAGCCTTTTTAGCAAATGTTCTTAATCTGCAGTTTTTTTAATTTTAAAGATTAATAGTATCAAATCTTTTTAAAATGGTAACTGTGTTTTCGTGTTTTTTTAAATAAATTTTGGGATATAAACATTTCTGAGTATTCTCTGTTTTAATATACTATTTGCACAAGAAACATTATAAATTTTCATTCTAGTTCAAAACGTTTTATTATATTTTTTC